>CAESWR010000892.1:461587-483065 GCA_903171835.1 Mullus surmuletus
TGGGGGGGGGGGGGGGTGTAACAGGATAAATAATTCAAAAGTAGACAGCATCTGTTCCCTGTCTTTAAAATCTTGTTTTTATTTGACGCTGCACGTCTCCCAGTGACTGACACACTCATTCCAGTAATCGGTGCGCATCGCAGTAACATTACACATCCTCTGCAGTACCACTGCGCCGGAATATGTAACAGTATCTCGCACAAAGCCGTGTTTCAGCTCCATATTTCGCTGCTGCAGAAAAAGGGAAGTCATGCCGCAGCTAGAGGGAAATATTCACAACACCGCAGTCATTCATTGAATCCACCGCTAATCCGTCAAGGTCCACTTAGGCCCTCTGTGTCATTGTTTGTGTGTCATCCGTGGCGCATGAGCTTCGTCTCAGACATGGTTCAAGGCCTCGCTTGACTAATTTCCAGTACTTTAAAACTCTCCGGGCAATCCTTAAACGATTTTGACTGTTTTTGTGTGTTTGAATTCAGCATAACCGACACCCACAATCGCTTGGAAGTCAATTAAAATGCGTTATCACATGCTGCCCTCTACTGGAGGTGAACACGTGAAAGGCGGAAGGTCTAATACACCAAGGTCTCTGTCGAAGGACCGTCATCATGGTAACCATCGGCACCTGAGAGCGACGAGCGAGTCGGCTCATCAAGGTAATCGGTGACACCTGTGCAGCACCACTCCTGCTCAGACAGGAAATGCAATGAGTGCTTCGTCCTCTCTGTATAAGACTAGATAAAAATGTAAAGTGAAGAAAACACATAATGGAGATCATCTACAGCCATGTGCAGAATAACAAAAAAACTATAACAAAAGCAATAGAGAAAAAAAATATATATAGAGAGAAAAAGATATATAATTAAAAAAAATATGCACCTGGTACATAAATAGATATATAAACTGGGTAAAGAAACAGAAAAACACTACCAAAAAATTTGATTTTGACCCAAGATAGATTCTCAAAAAATCCATATTATAACATTGCACTCGTATCCAGATCAACAGTGAGCGGTGCAGCCCAGGTGTCACTGATTGCACAAAGACCACCCTCTGCTTTGGTGCTGACAGTCTGATGAACGTCCTCTGACTGAGAGGAAGGTTTATTAAAGAAACTCCCTTTGATGTAAGTTTGCAGACACCCTCTTTCTTTACTAAACACGAGAAAAGGCCATAAAAAAGAGGAGGGATGCTGGCTCATACAGTGCGTCTGTATGAGGGAGAGAATGTTTACTGTAAACTCAGGAAGACAAAAAAGACCATTACGATATTTTGAATGTTAGTTTTATGTCTAAATATGGCAAAAGACTGTAAGTGAAAATGACAACAACACAGAAGCATGGAAACATTGATACACAGTAAAGAACTATTTGTATTATTGAGATGGTGCAAGTGCTCTTATAATGGCGACAAGTGTCAACTTTTTTTCATCAGAACCAAAACATGCGGTTGAAGGGCCCTAAATTTAATTTGTCACATAAATGCATTTTATTCAGTTGTGATTCAAACATGAATAGTTTTAGTGTGCAAGTGATTCCAATATACCAAGTAATATTTTCATCTTTTTCCCCAGTGTTCATTCTCATTAATTTCACATTATGGTCACATGCTTTACTAACCTACTAATACAGCGGCCTGTTGAATATCAAAAGCTCTCTCTTCATGTCTTGAGCAATACATACTTAAAAAATCTGCAACAATCAAGCAGCAGTTTCTTTATATTAATAGATCTTTATTGGATTTCATATCTTATGCATTCTCATTCAAAAGGCATGAAGATAGAAAAGGAGACAGAAAATGGGTCATGGCTATAAATATACAAAGAGAGGCAAAATCTTTACAATCAGTAACATTACATAAAGGCTTAAGCTAACCGTATGGACATGGGGCACAGCACTTTGGATTACGAAAATAACTTTCACCAAAAGCCACATTGGACACCGGCTCCATGGCGGTTATAACATATGACGTCATGCAGCCTCAGACTGTGCCTCGCCTCCATCCAAAAACAATAGAAAAGTTTTGATTCATGTGCATTATATCTTCCCTCCCCTTTGGCAATGCAAAATATACAAAACTCACTCCCGGTGTTTCCGAGAAATCATGTGCACCATCTTTAAAGTTAACAGCAAATACAGATACTGGAACAGAGCGACAGTGAAACCCATTTCTATGCAGTCGGTCATCACGGCTTAAAACTAGACGAGCACCGTTCCACTGATCAAAGACCTCTGGCTCGTCCGATTAAAACAGAAGCACAGTAGTACAATCACATACAAGGTGACAGAATAGGCCACATTGGTCAGAACTACAATCAGTCGACAACATCTACCCACTGTAACCCATCACTTCTCAAAGCCCGTCTAAAATCCACAGCTGGAAGATTTCACGTTCGCATACATTACAAATCTTTAAAATTGGCACAAACTCCAATAAAGTACAGTATGTACTAAACGTGCAGAAGGGTTGTAAGTGCAGAGGAAGTCAAGATGCGAGTGCAATAATTAATAATTCAGAATCAATACAAACATTCAGTTCAACTTAATAAATAAAAGACAAATAAAACTTGAGGGAAATAAGATCTAAGGGGAAATCAGGAAGTTGAACACGAAAGACGACGTCCAACAATGCCACAATCTTCAGTGTTGGGAATCAATAAAGGCACACATGCACACACACACACTCGACGCACACACACACATTCCACCAATCAGCCAATATGCACATGCTTAGGCACAAACGTTTAGTACGGGATCTGGTTCTGGTAATACTGGATCATGTCGTAGGTTCTACTCCTGTAAAATAAAGAAAACAAACAGCACAAATGTAAATACCATTTTAACAGGGAGGAACAAACTGTAGGTTTCTCCACAGACCTGTTGCTGAGGAAGCAGTTCTGGATGACTTTGATGATGAAGGAAGCCGCTTCTTTCTCGCTCAAACCCGGGTTGAATCGCTGCCTGGGGGGGCGGGAGCTTGGTGAGCAGCGACATTCAAAATCTCATGCGCAAAAAAAAGTAGACTTGGTACACTCGACTCACTTGAGTAGTTTGATGGTCTGCCCTCTGAAGCAGGGGAGGCCCGTGTCCAGCATGAGGTTGACCAGGGAGACCACGCCGTCCATGTAGGGTCTGCTTCGGCAGAGGAGACGCTCTTAGTGGGACGTCTTAGCTGTCAACAAATGTGGTTTCGGCACTGCTGCGAACTCACCTGACCGCCAGGTATCCTCGCACACACATCTCCATGAACCACTTGAAGGGCGTCGCCTCCATCTTGCCGCCCATGATCATCACCATCTCATCGGTCAGTTTGATGTCCGGCTCCCAGCCCAAATTGCCGCCTGGCGAGCTTTCGAACATGAAGCCGAAGTCTGGGCAAAAAAAAAAAAAAAAGGTTCAGAGGGGATGTAAGAGTGGCGATGATGCAGATAACCTGATGCGAGCTAGAAAACTGTTTTGATTAATCTGCTACCCGCATGTACGTAATCAATATCATAATCAATTTAAAAAAAACGCCTGTTCCATGCTGGCCGTCCATATTATCAGCCAGTTTAAAAACAAATTCCAAACATATTATTCGTCCGCCATCCCTCTTGTGATTGGCAGTGCCAGTGATGCGCCGGTCCCGTGGAAAAAAAACTGTCACGACTGAATGACGTGTGTGGGTCAAAGGTTGTGGCCCCCTGACTGAACACATGATTATATAATATTGCATATATTTTCATGCATATTTTATTTTTGCGAGCTAGAATACTGTTTTGATTCATCTGCTACTTGCCCTTAATATCATAATTAATTCTAAAAAACCTGCCCCTTTCATGCTGGCTATCCAGATCATCAGCCTGTTTGAAAACATATTCCAGCTGGTGGGCCTTGATCTCTCCGTTTCCTTACATGGTGGTGCCAACAAAACCCGCCCGTTTCATTTGGAATATGTTTTTAACCAGGCTGATGATCTGGACCGGAACCGGCACGGGGCCGGCGCATCACTGACACTGCCAATCGCAAGAGGGATGGTGGACGAAATGTGAAAGAAGTAAGGTAGGGGCGCAACCGAATGACGTTTGGACTAATAACGGACGAGTACTTCAATTGAAACGGGTCCGGATCCCAGGTGACTGTGAGGGTCTCTAAAAGTTGACCCGTGCAGGACTCTGCCTTGACGTGTTGTTCTGGTGAGGGTCTGCACACACATATACACACCTATGTGGATGAGGTGGCCCTGACTGTCCAGCATGATGTTGCCGTTGTGTCTGTCTTTAATCTGCAGCAGGAAGAGCAGTAAACTGTACGCCGCCATGCTGCGAATGAAGTTGTACCGAGCCTGCAGGGACGGATGAAAGGATGTCAGGTCAAAGAGTCACGATGTGGAAGAAGATGCTGACACCTATTTGACATGACGAGGAGGTTCAGAGGGGCAGAACTCACCTTCTGGAAGGCCAGCGTGGATTCATCCCCATACTGGTTCCTGAAATAATCGTACATGCCGAAGTCTGTCTGCCGCCCCAGCTGATCACGAGACTTGCAGTCTGGGATGCACTCGATGACGCCACACTGGGATAGGACGATAAAAGCAGTTTGTTTGTCGGTAAAAATGAAGCTTTCACCACTAATTCATAATCCGGAATAATTTTTTGCATGAACTCACTCCGGGAGCTGTGGCCACCACCCTGTAAGGAAACACGTAGAGATCAAGGCCCACCAGCTGGAATATGTTTTTAAACAGGCTGATGATCTGGAGGGCCAGCATGTCCTGAGCACCAAAGAAAAAGCAATAGTCAAGGGCAACATAATCACAGACGCAGTCTTAATTCCAAGAAGGGACAAAATAACATTCAACAAGTAGGTGCATGAAGGCATAAACACAGGACTGAAACCAACACGCTGGCATTGGCCATTTTGTCGGTGATACATGAGCCAGCTACCAGATCAGTGTCCGATTTGCTCCAAATGAAATGGCTGCCAGATTATAATATCTGACGTCTTGGTGTGTTCAGGAAAAGTGAGTAAATCTGAGACCTGTCTGCAGTCATCTCCAACTTTAAAGATGGCTGCCTGCCAGCAGATCCTCTTGGCCTCCTCTTTACCTTCATCCACAGAATCAGAGGCACACCGCAGACCTGGCCAAGGAGATCAGGACATGTGTTTGTGGAAACGTTTTAAGAGGTGAAACATCTCCCTCAGGGTTTGTTTGCTTGTTTTTATTACTGGCAATACCTTCTTTTTCCAGCTCACTGACTCCGCATCTCTTAACTTTGAACTTGGCCAAGTATGGAGCTTTGGCAGCACTGCACACATGCACAAAGGGAACAAAGAGAACGTTTTGAGGAGATCAGTGAAGCTGTCACACGTCTTTATTGTGAACAGCAGAAATCAAGTTGAGGCCCACCTCTGCATTGGTGTCCCAGACTTGTAGTCTATATCTAAAACGATGGCCTCTGGGTTGCTGGGAAGATAACAGCCTGGTTGGACTTTGATCTGTGACATGGCTTCCAGGCAGGCCCTCTTCCTCTCCTCCCCTTTGGGAAAGGGTCTGATAGAGACAAACAAAAACAAATGAGTTTCCACAGCTCTATTACAGACTTCACAGAGACTTCCCTGCGTGCATGGGCATCTCACAGAGTGACTTTATAGCACAAGTGACAGTTGTGCTCTGCTGTGATTCACAGGGGGGTAACAGAGGGAGGCTAATGGAGGCCGGATGCCAGGGGAGAAAAGACGTTTCTCCCCTGGATAGCTGCAATTATCACCCTGATGAGGGCAGGGGGGAGTTTTGTAAGCCCCTCATGGGGTGGCGATAATGGGCCCTGTCAGAAAATTGCTCATCAGCCGCTGAGGAAACACATCACACCAGTGGACCAGTAGTTGGAAGAAAACACAGCGCACAACGTCTTCCGGACCAGTGGATAATCGGATAGACGTTACTTCTTAATAAATACACAACAAAGGCGTTGCAGGAGGGAAACGCTGGTGATGCAAGGCAGTAAAAGAACAAAACAACCAGACACGAGGGAAAGTATTACTTTGTAAACAGCAATTATCTGGGAGGCTGTTACGCAGCAAGTATAACATCCAATCAACAGAAAAGTTTATGTGTTGCTCTTTGAGGCCTACTGCAAAGTTTCAGTCTCAGCTTGTCAATTATTTTGTTAACTTTGCTGTGTCCCACAAATTGGTAACTGTACTACACAATTAATTGAAGGTTTGAGGAAGCGACAGAAGTCACTAAAGGCAGACAAAAGGAGATTAAGTGGACACCAGGATCAGGTAGATTTAGATAAAGTGGTTGGAATAAATGTTAGAAAAGAAAAGATGTGGGCACCCCATGACAAATGATTTCCTACATAGTACATTATTTTTAAAGGAATCAAATAAAAGTATGAGCAAGTATGTATTCATGTTTGCAAACAACATTGTGTCCCATGAGCAGCAGAGGTGGTTTGCATCTTTTCTGCTGTAAAAACACCAAAATATGCTAACGGATGCCCCAAACACTGTCACACAGAAGGCGTTACACAACCAAAGCATCCTCATGCAACAGTGTTCCTACTTGATTAAGGCTGAAACATTGGTGATCTTGTTGAAGAAGTCAAACTCCCGCTGGTAGAAGTCTTTTGCGGGGCCAGACAGAGAGCCGGTGATCTCTTCCACCATCTGCTCCAGCAACTCCCCGATATCAGCTGCAGGCGAGAGATTTTGTTAATTCTATTATGCAGGCAGCATTCGATCCTGTTTAGGGAGGGACGGGAAAATCTCACGGTCTTTCTGGTGTCCTTCCTCATCCAGGTATATGTTGGTTTTCATGTTCCAGATGAACTGGTGGGCGAGAAGCTGGGACTTCTGAGCCGCCCACATGATGTACTCTCTCACATAACCCATCTACACCAGGATAAACAAGGGAATGAAAAGGGAAATTGAAGTGAGAAAGAAATAATCTTAAGGTATCTGAGCCTGAGGAGCAGTGAAAATATCCTAATTTTTACCTTGTCATATCGAAGGGCTTGAACAATTTGTGGAATGTAGAACAGAATGGCATCCTAGAAACAATAGCACAATTAAAATCACAGCCACAGTATTTGGACTGTCTAAAAAAAGAAAAACAATAGGAATGCACTGATTTAATCAACTGTGTGGTTGTAGCTGCCAGCAGCGTATACAAAGAAATGTGTGCAAATCTATAGTGCTAAAAATAAAGCTATAATATAAACGATTACTAAATATATAATTGTTTTAAACAGCGTAAGCCCAGAAGTTGTTATATCCTGAAAAAACATTTTTGATCTGATTGCGAAAACAACTAACAGAACTGCGTGTAGCGTGTATATGCGTGCGTCTGTGGGCGTACAGGAGGAAATGACCGGAGAACTTTGACCCCGTACTGGGCCGTGAGGGGGTGGGGAGGGTACATGGAAGAGAAGTAGGATAGTCCGGTAGGTGGATCTGCTGGGGCCCAACACAGGATGTGACTCAGCTCTGGAGAATCAGCATCAATCGTGTGCCATGTCACCAGGAACTGAGGAAAAATACGTTCATATTTTAAAAACTGATGGAAAACATGCTGCCAACACACTATGAAAGTGGATTATATCTGCAACTAGTTTGGGCATGTGCAAAATATGTGATTTGCGAAATGTTTGCCTACAAATGTGCCAAATGTGATAGGAATCTGATGCAAGCGAAAGACTTCAATCAGAACATCGTGCTAACTAGCCTCCAGAGGAATCCCCTGCTACTGGTTTCTAAAATTACTAGAACAAACAACTACCAGACGTCAAGACGGATCATGTACTAAGTCACAGTGGCCTTTGGGGAAGTGCTGTCCTCCTCCTCTTTATCCGGGTACAAGTCTCATTAAGAGCTCAGTCGGGTGGAAATAAATGAGAAGGATCAGAGAGATCAAGAGGGACGGATGACTTCATTAACATCTCCTTTTCTAAAGAGATAAATACACGACTTTCTTTTCTCAAACTTTTGCTTCAGCTTGGCATAGAAATGATGTTTCCTGAGTGAAACTGGTGATCAAAGCTGATGTCAATGGCCAGTAAATAAGGTATATTTGGGCAAACACACTGCTCTTTAATGTCTTCCCTAAAATTCACACTCATTAAAGCTCCAAGTAAGAATAAATACAGCATGAGATGATGAGAAGATGGAGACTCACCTTGACTGCTTCAGGAACATCGCACACGGCAGCCGGATCCATTCGCACCAGACGAGTCACCTCCGACACGATGGCTTCTGTGTGCTTGAACCTGAAAATCACACCAGATGAAATGAAAGTGTGTTTGAAGAATACTGGAATTCTTGATTTACAGCATGAATCCCAGTAGAGATATACCACACACAATATATGGAATGTCAAACATTTCATCAGTTAATCACATGCAGTCCTATTTTTAGCTTTAGCGCCAATGAATTACTTCTTGCTACAGCGAGTTGACTGAAGGTTTTCAACATGCGACAGTAAAGTTTCACCTGGCAGGCAGCTGCAGCGCCAGGTAAGGCGCGATGCTCCACGCCAGGTTGACATTATCCTTCCACTGCTTCTCCGTCAGACTGATGTACTTGGACCTCCAGTTGGCGATGCTGGTCTCCACCGACTGCTCGGTGGCAATGGCGAGCTCTTGGGTTGATAAGGGGTTGTACCAGGTTGTCAGCCGCTCGATCTCGCTGGCCTAGAGGAGCACAGGTTGGTGACAGAAAAATGTTTTCGATACCAGTACCCTTAAAACGATACATAATGCTTTTGTTACTTCATTCAATATCAATCATGCCAATAGTAAGTATATTAATAGTAGTAATAGTAGTAGTAAGTATATTAATCATGTGTAGATGTCACCACTCCTCCCCATTCAAAAGATTTTTACACAAACACATTTTTTAAGTGCTCAAATTATACCTGCAGTGATTGGCTGCGAGTAAAACCATAGAAACACTCTATTTTTTCTAGATCTGAGTACAAAAACAACCGACTGCAGGTATCGTTTAGGTGCAGATTCGATATTACTTGGTACTGGGTTGTTTCAGCCGATACCTTTAGTAACGATACTCAGCCCTAACGTAAACATCCATTTTTTCATGAGCAAATATTTGTGGATAGAACAGATTTTTAGAATACCAGTAACGCCAGCAGAAGGGTTCGGCGTTTCATGTAGTACTTGTGCAGCTGGGTGCCTCTGTTGCTTTTTTTGGAGAGCCCTTGAAACAACACGGGAGAAACACATCAACACAAATACCAAGAACAGACACAGAGGTCACGTTTCACAGTGTGACTCATCTGAACTGCTCAGCACTCCAGCATGCTGCCTGTTTCACCTGATTTCTTGGATATTGTTGACATCCCAGAGGACAGAGGGTAAGTGTTGATCCATCCCTGAGCCACCTGCTGCCTCTGACCCACCGCAGCATCCAGACTGCTGCGGCTGTCCGTCACCGCCACCACGGAAAGGCTGTTCACCGACATGTCTTGGGGATCTACACGAAGCCAAACAGAAATAATCGTTTCAATAGATAAGAAACAGAGACGTCATTTTTTTTTTTTAAACCAGGGTAAAGAAATATATCCATCTCTGTGAAAGCATTTTACTTACTTACTTACAAGAATCTGGCGGTACGATACAAATCCCGATACAAGGCTGGTAATGATATTATGGGATAAATTGGGATACTATAAGCAAGGCGATATAGATTTTCACCCCAAAACCTGAGATATTGCGAAATCTTTTTGTCCAGTGAGAGGAGCTGAAGGAGGGGGAAACCAAATGGCTGAGTCTGCTGCCAACTAGCGGTTGGAGGCATAAATAAAACACAATACCACTGTCACCAAGCAAATAGCTGATGAAATATAAAATATAAAATATTGATAGTGTTTCAAAAAAATCGGATCCCAACGTCAGAAGGACAACATAAACTGGAAAAGGCCAGGGCGTCATTGCTGTACCTGGGGGGACCAACTGGTTTGCAGCCAGATACTTCTTATCCGACTGCAGGCTGGCGTAGAACTTGATCATGATGCTGATATCTTCTCTCAGCCTCTTGTCCGTCTGAGTGGGAAATTTGGGGCTGACACTACGGAGAGACAAGTCGAAGGTCAGAAAACTTGAGGACAGCGCGAATGGCGTCCTCAAACACACGGCTCCGACAGGACATGTGATACTTGTTCCTACCTGAAATAGTCAAACGCTGTGGAGTAGATCTTCTCCCGCAGCACATTTCTGATAGTGGCGTTTGTCACCACGTCAGCATGCAGGAGAGTCAGGCCCAGAGTCAGCAGTCTGGAAAGAAGAAAAAATTGCCACAGATAGATTTTACACACCTGATTAACAGAGCACTCCAGACTAGATTTTCTGTAACAAAACTAAGCTTTGACACCTGAATCTTGGTCCAATGGCGGCGACGTGTGTGTTTAAGCTGTTTTTTGCTCCTCCGACACTCAGAGACAGAGACCTTTGCAGAATGGTGGTGAAAATCTCCACCTGGTCCACACTGCTGTACTTAGCTATTTCAAACCTCTGCACCAGAAACTGTAAGAGGACAACAAAAGTTTATATCTTTCAACTCTTTACTGCTCACAATAATTCACTTATCATTACTATTAGCTTTTAGAAAGGGAAAGTGGCAGGAAGCAGTTTCTGTCCGTGTCTTGCTGACCTCTATCCACAGGAAGTGGGGGATGACGTCGGGCGCACAGGGCGCCGGCTGGCTCTCCTCGGAGACGGCCAGGGGACCGGCTTCCTTTTTAGCCTCGGAAAACAAACCCATCTTCAGCTCCACTGTCATCTGCCAAGCTCCTGCCATCTCACGCATGAACTAGGCAGAGAAAAATGAAATAGGGGAAAATCTGGTTTGATTTCTGAAAAGAAAAAAAAAAAGCCATAATACTCATTTGCAGTATAGGCACATACGGGCACTTCCACGCCATTGTGGGCAGCCAGGAGCCACTCCCAGCAGGCGATAGCGGTCTCCATCCCATGTTCTGTGAACATCTTCAGAGGAGACCAGCACAGGTGATGCAGGAGCAGAGGGTCGCAGTCTGAATATTGAGAAAAGGGTTATATACAATAAAAGTCATACACAGACATTTTAGAACTAAATCTAAAGATTTGTTCCGACTTCAATAACCCACTTTTGGTGGTGATGAGCAAGGCAGCCATCTTGAACATGGCCTGGGTGAAGGCCTCTGGGTTTTTTTTGTCCAAGGCGCTGCTCATCTGAAGGATCATCAGCTTGTTGAGGTCTGACTGGCTTTGAGTCGCCTCTGAGAACTGGATCATACCAGCCACCTAAATATAACAAAAGCACATTTCACTACAATATTGCTCGTTTGTTACTAATCAGCTCTTATCTTGGTATATTTTGCTCACATTACTGTGTAGTAGTCTTTAGTCTCTAGAAATGTTTGTTTACCTCTCCAGTGTAGCGGTTGCGCAAGTTGAGTGATGCCATAAAGTTTGAGTAATCCTTTTTCACACATGCTGGCCTCTCTGTCAGCTGGGTGGTCTAGTGAAAAACACAGTTCAGGGAGCACTTAGGGCCGCACAGATATTTCACAAGCACTCGACGATGCTATTGTGCCTGAGCCCTGTCTCTCTGTATATAGTGTTTGGACCAACCTGAGGGAAAGCAGCCTACGGTTGGCCACGTGGTGGAGGAGTACACCAGCATAACCAGTTTAGCCAAATGGGCAACCAGTCAGCCAATCAACCCACCCGTCCATTGCAGGTAAGTAACCAGGCACCCAGAAAATCCGTAACCCAGCCAAGCAACCAGGTAGGCGGTTTCGATGCAGATTAATAAAGACAAAACACAACAAATGAAGCAAATGAAAAGACAGATACAGCAGAACGCAAGCCCAAGGACACAAAAGAAATGCATAGCAAGCAAAAATAATGTCACATAGACTTGTTAACATGCACACATGGACACACAGCATTGTAAACAACAAGTATTTACAGAGCAATAATACACACTAATTTATCATTTTATTAGGAGCATCTACATAGAAATAATGCAGTATAATACAACAGCCCTGCAACTCCCCATTTTCTAAGGATTACTCCATATAAAGAACATTATCATCCTCATGAAGGGAGGATTTGCAGGGTTGCTGTCATACACCACATTCTTTTATTATAGGCTTACCTAATAATTTGACAAATGAGTGCAAATGTGATGTAAAACACATAATAAAAGACATATGCAAACAAGAGATGTCCTCCCAGTGTTAAAAAAATAAAATAAAAATACCCGCAAATGTCCTGACCAAGCAAATAAAATGCACATTTGCTTATGTTAAAAAGCCATTACCAGGAATTAATAAGCATTAAATCAATAAGCCCTGCAAAATGTTGCTGTTATGTTGCAAAAGTAACTTCCCTACCAAATATTGTAGCTATATTTACCATGTAACTAAAATCTATTTGGTATTAAATTATAACTTAAACGAGATCAAATACTTTGACCCGTCTCCTTTTCTTTTTGGATGTATTTGGATGTTCTGATGTGTCTCACCATTTAGAAGTTGATAATGTGATCTTATTCAGACAGCATCCACATTTATTTATAGTAAATTGAATTGTTTGTGGTCAGTGTGATCTCCTCGAGGATTCCACCGTGACGAAGGATGGTCTATGTGTGTGACTCACGCCGAGTGTGGTACTCTGTCTGTTGTAGCCTGCAAAGTGCAGTATGCTCTCTGTGGCCATGGCCAGACCTGTGTGCTGGGACAGTCCTGACACCCAGTTCTGATGCTTGTTCAGGTACTCCTGCACAACAAACACACACACAAATAAATAAAGGATCATTATAAACAAACTTTGGGTCATTCATTTGACAATTTTCATGAGTGCTGTGGCTGATGTGACACTGCTCAACACTGAAAGACAACTGAGTCAACTAATGCTGCATTTCTACTTACAAGTACAAACAGTAGTTGCTTTTCATTGAACTTCTAAAATACCACAATTTGTTCTTGTTATTCTGTTGATGAAGAAATTGAACACAAATCTGAACATAAAAAACCTTTACCTGTAAATGAGACTTTGTGACAGAAGGAGCCCATTTCATTGCTTCTTTCAGGATCTCACCACAACGAGCAGCAAAGTCCTTCACAATGCTCTGGAAAGATATAAAAACATCCAAATTCAATACAATGCATGTTAGGGATGTAACACAATATGTTTGTTAAGAATGTAACAGGATATGTGAAGTGGAAAAAGAAAAGGCGTCTCTGGAGAACTCAGCAAGGCTTTCGATAAAGCCAATACTGTGCTGCCCTCTGGTGGCCATGTTTGTACTAAGAAGCCCAGCTCACCTCTCTGGCCTCATACGTGTCTGGAACAGTGATCCTGTAGGGGGTGTCGGGAATGTCATAATAAGGCTGGTCTTTGTGGATGTCCTGGAGGGATGAAGGGAAAAATTGTTGCATCGGATGCTTAGAGCAAAGATACACTTGTTTGAGGACATCTGCCCTTAGATGTTCCTGTCAGCTGATACTTACGGCGCTTAACGACAGAGAGAGCGTCTGCAAGATGTCCAACATTGTCTTCAAAACACGGCCACTCCACAGCAGATGTGGGAATCTAGTAAACGTAGATGGACAGAAAAAGTTAATTGCATGAAATTCTTGTGTGTGTGTGTGGGAGGGGGAGGGGGGGGCATCACTTACGTCTCAGCCAAACCAGACAGGTATTTGTCTGCCACTCTGCGAATCCTCTTGTGCGTGTGGTTGAAATTAATCAATAAGAACTGGGCATGGCGCTCCAGTTCCTCTTCATGCTCTTTAGTCTTCGGCTAAAAAGGAAACATGAGCAGATTGTTTAAGAACGAAGGTGTTAGGAGATGGGAATGTTTTGACAACCTCAAGTCATCCTGATCGGGCACTTACTTTCTCCGCCATCATCTGGAGGAAGACATCAAACACCTTGTCGCCGACGCAAATAATACACTGCATCATGCCTGAGGGAGATGAAAGAAAATCAATTTCTTAAAAGACATCAACAAAAGCAGGACATCCATTTGTGCGGAGCAGAGGTTCTCACCAGATTTGTCCTTCTGGATGGCTTTGTCTTCAAAGTATCGAAACATGACCTGGAATCTGTCGGGATCATTGGATCGTAGCATCCTAAGGGGAAGAAGACATGATAAGTTTAGGAAACGAGCTGAATTATTTGAGCAGAGGTGAACGTTTGAGTGTAACAGGGGTCACCTCATGTATTCTAATCTGTAGACGGACAGCAGATACGTGCACATGGCGAAGTCGAGCTTGTTAATGAGGGCGGACCCCTCAGGGGTTGGGTCGAGGAGATTACTGATGGTCGCCCGTAACTCACTCAGCTCGGCCTGCACGATAAAAATGAATGAATGATTTTGATGCATCTCTGTGCAAGCATCTATGAGTCTCCAGCAAAACAAAACATATTGTTTTAACACCCTGATCATTGTGATGGAAATGCATTTGGATTCTACCGGTGTGACGGTGTCGTTTTTCAGGGCCGAGTTGTACTGCAGCTCCGAGCGAAGAGGTTCTCCACTGGGAAAAGTAAGAAGAGGAGACTTGGTGGCAATTTCACAGACGCCCTCATACCACTCTTCTGGCCAGAGCCCTGAAAAACACAAAGACAGATGTGCAGGGAAATAAATCACCGCTGTGAATACATTTCTCATGTTATCATTTAGATGTGAGAATAGCAACGGTGCCACTTTTGCTCTGAAGCTAGTAATCATTAACAAGACCTTTTATCATCAATAGATTATCAGATGCTACACACATGAGACTTTTTCCCCTTGACGCTCTTCTTGCACAGGTTGAGCAGACAGGATGTATGACCTAGAAAAGGAGACCGTCTGAACTATGTGCACTTTGACCTTTTGAAAAGGTCAGAGTTCAGAGCTGAGCTTGACAGGTCTTGGCCTTTTAGAGGGCAATTGCTCTCTAAAACAAAACCATGGAGTATCTATTTAAGAATCTGCTAAGTTTGTGCTGCTACTGCAACCGCAGTGGCATTTGACCTCACCTGATCCTTCCACAGCAAAGCCCATGACCACAGAGTATAACCAGAAGTCCCGAAACAGCTTCTGGAGGCGGGGCTTGGCCTCTTTGATTGGCGGTAGCCGTCTGGTCAACTAATAGAAATTAACATAGAGAAGGTGAGAAGGTAAAAATGTCCAAGCACAACAGCTAAATATGTTTATAAAGGAAACATTACAACAACGATTCCAATAAGATGTAGGTTGTACTGCATTCTCACAGACAAGCTGAATTGTGAAGAGTTAACGATTTTATTCAGTCACAGCAGTTTTGGGTCTGTTTGATCTGGTCTATTTGTTCAGGAGGAGAGCACGTCAAAGTTCAGTTTTGTATTCAATTCTTTGCTCTTAGTCCCACAAACACAGCGCAGCACGTCCCGCCAGTACGTGGTGAAGGTAAGACACTAAAGACTGCTTTAACAAGAACTTATCTTTGGTTTCTAAATATTTTCAGCCACATTTATTCCATCACTACAACTCAAAAGCCATATCAAATGTACTAAATGCTTATTTTAAAGGCAATGTGGTTATTTAATTTGTCCTTTTTCCTGCCTAAGCTTTCACGATGAGGGTAATCACAGTCCTCTCGATGGTCTGTCTGCTGGCCGGTCCATCCCTAGCTGGGATCAAAGACCTCGATACGCACTTTCAGCCCGGGTTTATTAGCGTGGACCCCAGAGGCTTGGGCAGAGACGGGCTAACGGATATGGAGGCCATCCCCTTGGAGTTCCATAAGGAAAACACCGTCACTAATGATTTAGTTTTTGACGACTTTGAGGACGAAGATTACATTGATTTTGAAAAGATCCTGGCTGCGGGGAGCGATGACTACATGTGAGCATTGAAAGCTGAGTGATTTGGTGTACACAAGTGCACATTTTACACCTCAAAACTCAATTACAGTGATGGGTGCTCTTTTATGTTTGAGCGTAACGATTATGAGTGTGGTGTTTTTTCAGTGAAGGAGATGAGATAGACGAAATTGCCACACTGGCCCCAGATATCGACATCTTCTCTGAGCCCACTGACCCGAGGATTCGCCGTGCCAGACTCCTGCGTCTCTTCCACGGCCGCTCTCGCCTCCAGCGCCTCAACATCGTCAACGCCCATTTCGGTTTTAACCTCTATCGGAGTGTCCGTAACGACGTCAACCAGAGCGACAACATCCTCCTGGCGCCCGCGGGGATCTCCATCGCCATGGGGATGATGTCTTTGGGCGCGGGGGGCGGAACCCACGACCAGATCTTCAAAGCTCTGGGTTTCGCCGAATTCGTCAATGCCAGCACTCACTACGACAATACCACGGTGCACAAGCTCTTCAGGAAGCTCACGCACAGGCTCTTCCGCAGAAACTTTGGGTACACGCTGCGCTCCGTCAATGATGTCTACATCAAGAGGGACGTCCAGGTGAAGGACACTTTTCGCACAGAGACGAAAGCTTTCTACTTTGCCGAGCCGCAGTCGGTGGACTTCACGGACTCGACCTTTTTGAGAAAAGCTAACCGTCGCATCCTGAAGCTGACCAAGGGACTCATCAGGGAGCCGCTCAAGAGCGTGGACCCCAATATGGTGCTGATGCTGCTCAACTATCTGTACTTCAAAGGTGAGTGAGAATGGCGGCGCAACTTAACCCCGCCTCGATTGGCCACTTGAGCGTAAACATTTTTGACTGAGCTCTGTATTCGTACAAACAGGTTCATGGGAGCAGAAATTTCCCAAAGAAATGACTCATTATCGCAACTTCCGTGTGAATGAAAGGACAAGCGTGCGCGTCCCCATGATGACCAACAAAGGGAACTACTTGGCTGCTGCCGACCATGAACTTGATTGTGACATTCTGCAGGTGAGTAGCCTCGCATTGATCTGACAATTTGTTTCCGATCAACAAACATTGGAGCGTTCGTATTTTCAGCTCCCGTACTCAGGAAACATGATCAGAATGCTCATCGCCCTGCCCAGGAAGATAACTGGCATGAGGACCTTGGAGCAGGAGATCTCGCCCACTGTCGTACACAAGTGGCTCCAAAACATGACAAACAGGTCTGCTGCGTTCTTCTACAACACTCTAAACGAGCAGATAAGAACGCGTGTTATGTAATAATGTGGAGCAGCCATTTTGAATATTTGAGCCCACGACATGAGGGGTTAAATCTGTCCCTCTATCCCTCAGGACTCGTGAGGTGGTGTTACCTCGCTTCAAACTGGAGCAGAACTACGACCTGATTGCCAATCTGAGGGAGATGGGTCTGACTGACTTGTTCCAGGATCAGGCAGACTTTACTGGAATGACCACAGAAAGGGTTGCCATGAACTGGGTAAGAAAGCCAAAACATCCAACATGGTTTTAATCTAAAGTGTGTCAGTGCGCCTCGGTTAAGTGCATCCTTTTTCGGGGTTCACTCCCTGCACTGTCTCACACCCTCTTATCTGCCTCTCGCCCCCCCTAAGCTCAAACACCAGGGCACCATCACTGTCAACGAGGAGGGGACGGAGGCTGCCGCTCTGACCCAGGTGGGATTCATGCCCCTCTCCTCTCAGATCCGCTTCATCGTGGATCACCCCTTCCTCTTCCTGGTGTACGAGCAACGCACAAACTGCCTCGTATTCATGGGCAGAGTGGTCAATCCTTCACAGAGCTAAATTCATCATCCCCTTAGCGAGTGTTAACGTACCTCAGACACTCTTCCGCTTACAACTGCGGAGGCGACATTTTAAAAATGTAATTAGTTGCTACAAAAAGAAAATGTTTCAAAGTAATGAGCCTTCATGTGGAGGCTGTCTTTTATTGGACTTCCAGTCAGTTTAAAGGATTCATTGAGACTCTGAGGTTGTCTGCTTGTTATCATCTGTTAATGTCTTATCTTTTGCAATGTTGTTGGAGGAATGAGGCATTTAAATGTTACAGTTTAAATGCAGTAACAGCTGGAGAAATGGAATGAGCACAAAAAAAATTGGATTATAAATAATAATATAATATCAATACTATACACAATAACCTCTGTTGCGGAATAATATAAAATAATACAAACGAAATTACCTAATTTCAGTCCAATATGAGATTATAAGATTAAGAAACTTTAAATAAATCAAAAACTTGGTTGAAGATGTATCGTTTCAAAAAATTGATGAAATGGTGCCGCTCACTTTTGCACTGGAGCCAACGGGGTAAATATTTGTTCATTGCGTTACATGCTAACTAAAAGCCTGGATTCATCCGTAACACATCAAATACCCATGTAGATGATTTAACCTGGCTCCTGGTTGGAATTTTAACACTATCTAATGTAGGAAACGAATGGCCTTTGTTCAGATACTCACCACAGCAATCACAGGTATGAGGACTCCAAGATTTCCAGCACTGCTTGATGCCTACAGGAGATAAAGAGCCATTAAAAACTTCTTATCCTACAGTTATCACACGCACATGCACACACACTCTTCTAGCTGTTTATATATTCCCACATACTTTCAACGCTGGACCCTTGTCCGAGGCCCTCTCGCTGGCTCTCTTTCCTTCCAGGCCCAGCTGGACAAACAGTTCTAAAAGGTTAACCATCAGTTCATCCACCAGCTGCTCCCCCTGCAGGTTGGCGGCAATATTGGCCAGAGCGTTTATCACTGCCAGAGAGCAGTGCCTTTGGGGAGACACAGCACAGCAATGGTCAACACATAAACATTTTTATTGTGTATTGCTGTTTTGATCGAGTTCTCTACTCATGAGCCACGTTAGTAAAGAGCGATGTATGTGATCGGTAGATTGCAGACACCGACCTGTAGCCCTGATCTCTGTAGTCTTTTGTAGCGGAGTACACCACTGAACTGGCCTTCACACTGATCTGCTGGAACAGGTTCCACACCTCCTGATAGATGTATTGCTACAGAACAGACGGACAGACATGCTCCTGGTTAAAAGTCTTCCTGCACCAAAGCTTTCAATTATTTTCGTGAAGGAAAAAAAAAAATCCAACCCTTCCTCAATGTCTTATATTATTCCATTATACCTGCATCATCTTATATCAATTAATTTATATATGTTTCCAAAGTTTGTTGTTAAGATTAACCCCTTTCCATCATATTTGCTCTGGGCAAGCACTGGTTGGATTTTCTTCGTGCAACATTACATACATTACATACATTCCAACAGTTTTGACTGGCATCATTTTCAGAGAGACATTTCATAATGCACAACACGAGTAAACAACAGTTGCTGGATGGCGGGTTGCATTGATAAGATGTTAGACTTTGATTATTGGCTTTTGTTACATGTTCTACTTTCTTGCTCTTCCTGAAACTCAAGATGACCAAAGGGCCTCTATTCTTTCCAACATGAACAGAGCTAAGGCCGCCAGATGTCACTTTTCATGTTCAAAAGATTGTTTCAGGTTCAAAAATCATATGAATCAAAGGGTTCGGATAAATTCAAATTTGTTGCATTAAAATGAAACCAAAAAGAATTAACATTTACAATCAGTATCTGGACCATCAGGGCACTTCAAGCATCTTTATCACTGTACCAGGTCAGATCTATTTCCAGTGCTTTATTAATTATAAGCCATTGCACTCTGGGTAAGCCAGTCTCTGCAAACACCCACTGCCTAATAATGGGGTGTTAAATGGAATAGTGAGACATCTACTTCCCGCAAACTAAACTGAGCAAGCAAACAGAAGAGTGGCGAGAACAAACACACAGAAGTCAACAGGACTCTGCTAATAACAGTGTGACACTCACAGTGCCTCTATTCAAGAAACAGTGCTAACATTTTCAGATGCCTCAACTCAACCGTTAACTACTTTGTCAGTAAATTGTAAATGGGGTTGTTTTTTTCTTTCTTTTTTTCCCCCTAAAAAGTCCAAATTTTGAGTTCACTTTTTTAATCATAAATATTTTTGATACTTTATAAAAACAGACTGAATATGTTTGGATTGTGGACAAGCCATGTGAGGGAGGGAGCCTTTGGATATGACTAATGAGCATCTCTTTTCACATGCTATATCGACCAGTTTAGCTTATTGACTAATCTAGAAAACAATCAAACTCACATTCCCTGTAATGACCATGCAGCCGAGCTGGTCGATGATGAGCACATCCAGCTGTGACGGAGGCTGGCAGAACTTCTGCTGCAGAATTTGCAGGATGTGCTCCATGACTTTGGGAGTGTCTCTGAGAGCCACGGCGATGTGGCCCAGCGCGCGAATGGTGTGATCTGGGATCAGATGGGCATCCCTGGCAGACATGATGTTTAGTTAGTGTTGAATGTTAAGGTTTAAAATCTCAATGATTTGATGGTTTGACTGAAAAGCTCACTTGTCATTCTCTTGTGAAATATAAAGACGGTTGGACAGACTGGCCAGAAAGGCCTCCACTATCACATGGTCCATGGTCAGACCAGCTTTTAGACATCTACAAGACAAGAACATACAGAATTAAAAATAGAAAATACATACAAATAAATGAAAATACATGCTGTTCTCTTAGCAAGGCTATGCCAAGTGTGTGTGTCCAACCTGCAGATGTTGTCGATGGAGATGTCTCTGAGCTGTTCGTACATGGATGGCTGGTCTTTCCGGTTTGACAGAAGGTTGAACGTGGACTGAGAGTGCTCATTGGTCACATTGATTCTGATTTCTCCTGTACCTGAATAACAACAAAAAATGGACAATTCTGTACAGAAACAAAGAAAAAAAGTGATTGCAGTTTTACATCCAAAGGGCATGTTTTCTTTCGTAATCTGCCAAATTAGACGCCTACATGAGGGCAAAACACAGAAAGTTGAATTGTGCTTCCTGTGGTGAAGTGAACACTGTGCAGATCAATAGTGGACGAGAGGCAGACGAGGCACAGCAGGTTATTGATGCAAATTTTCCCACTGCATCATCAGCCATCTGATCGTTTGACCAGTAGCTGCATGTCCACTAACTGCCTCCTCAAAAGCAGGATTACAGCGTTTGAGCTCAGTCAGCATTAGGAACTCTTCATCTTATCCTGGTGAGCGTGTACCTGTGCTGTACTGACTGTGATACTTGTAGAGTTTTATCAGAACGGGAGAGGGAACCACCAGGAAATCCTTGAGAGAGGTCGTGGCGGAGTGGGCCACCACTGGAAACCGCTCACACAGACGGCCCAGGCCCTGAGACAGAGAGGGGAGATCATTTAAAACACAACGTCCATATCCTCACCATGAGCAACACAACCAAACCAAGACAACTAACTTCAATCAATGCTTGATACGTTTGACTTCAAAACTGTCTCTGGACACTGGGAAAGTTAATGTGAGCACTTTTAATATGTATTTATACATATCATCTGTTGTTTAATTTGTCTGTCAGACATCCGTGTGATGCAACCAGTGTCAGTGAAGTCTGGCTGCTCTGGTGTCACTTCAGAGAAATCATTTCACTTGTAAATATAGTCAAACCACAGCGCAGCCATCATCTTTGAATGGCTCATATGC
>CAESWR010000892.1:523515-533772 GCA_903171835.1 Mullus surmuletus
CCCCCCCCAAAAAAAAAACCAAACAAATACTATTTGGGAAATGATTTGGCAGCGTACTTGCAATACCTTCACAGCCCACAAGGTTGGGAATCACTGTTGTACTAATTAGGAATTACGCTTTTAAAACTAGATGCAAGAATGTTTTGTTGTAGTTAGATTGTAATCCACAGTCACATCCACGTGTTATGATTAATAACTTTGTTTAATTTTCTAATCGCTCTCGGGGGGGCCCCTTCAGGCCAGGGGGCCCTAAGCAGGCGCTTAGTTCGCCTATGTCTTAGGCTGGCTCTGGAGGAAAACTTGCAGCGCGCACACACACACACACGATCCTCATTGGCAAGTGAAAAAGAAAAGCACCAATGCTGCTGTGTAAACTTTATTCCTCATTCTGCAATGCATGATTTGTGGAGATAAAGGGAGTTTCTTTGTGTGTGTGTAGACAAACCAAGCTGTCACCACTTCAGAGCAGCCTTGCCCCCCAAGACCTTTTTATTCACCTGCTGTTTTTGCATTTTGTCCTTTTTCTTACAAAAATCATGATCCTTTTTTTTTTTAAGACTACAACAACACACTATAGACAATACATACGGTATTCCATAATATTTTTTTGATTAGTTAGGTATTTCAATATATCTTAAATTATACACTGCTTTCAGTACAATAATGATTTTTTTTAACCCAACTGGCACCAGGACATGAGCTAGTGTTCCCCTGCGTTTTCTTTTTTCCCTCCTCCATCCGTCTGCTGTTGGAGCTTTGTCACCGTTTTTCTGTTAGTCGAGGTGAGAGAGTTTCATCGTACATCACTTTTTTTTTCGACACAACATTAGTAATACTTGATATACTTGAGTGTAACATGAAAATTGTGCTCCTGGTTGCAGCATTATAGTTTGGCAGCACATGCACGGACTACAGCATATAGCTTCTTTTTTTTTTTTTGCCTTTTTTTTTTAAAACAACCTCTTTTGTTCTGTCGTCTTCCTGAAACTCCGGGGGCGTCCTGTAATCACAAAAGCTCGAAAATGTCAACCTGATCGGATCAACCGCTCTGACCCGAGGAGGGGGCTCGCAGCTGCAAGAGAGTGGACATTTTGCAGAGTGTCTCATGGTTTGGTGACGTGTCCCTCAAAAAAGTTTTTTTTTTAGAGGCTACAAACACACTCACACACACTCACACACGTACACACAAAACACGGTAACCTCATAAACAAATGCTCTTAGTCCGTTTACAGCATCGCCTTTTCGAAAACAACGTGTACCTGTTGTGAAAGGTCACAAAAAAACAACACAAAACTATTGCACAGTAACTGCCTTTCTAATCAGAGCATGAGACAGTTGTGGAATAAAACGTGAATGAGCCTGTTTGTTGTTGTTTTTGTTTTTTTTTGCCACCTCCTCTGAGTATGTAAGGCTGCAGCAGTGCTTCAGTAAAGTCTTGTCCTCATCAGTGCTGAAAACAAACAAACAAAAAAGGGAAAACAAAACAAAGAAGCCTCTCTACGGTTAAAGTCTATGCCTGACAGCGACGGGGACAGAGTGGTTCGGCGTCACTAACGTTATCTTCGGGATGGTTGATTCCTCTAGGAGCTGAGAGGTGACTTCATGCTGTGTCGCTCAGTGATACTTGTTGCATCCAAACGGGGAGTGGGGAAGGAGAGGAGGGGGCTTGATGCTGACCCTCTGCATTGAGGAGGATAAAAACTGGGAGTGGAGGGAGGGGGAGAGCTTTCTATTGGAGTTTCAGTGAAGCTGGGTGGGTTTCAGGGAGGGTCTGGCCGAGACCCAGAGCAGCACGGTTCGGTGGGTCCAACTGGTGTGTGTGTGTGTGTGTGTGTGTGTGTGTGTGTGTAGGAGAGGGAAGGAGAGGGGAGGGGTAAAGGAGGCAGGTTTAGTGTTCTACATGTTGAAGCCATAGGCGGGCGCGGCGGGGTATCCCGCCGCCGCTGCTGGTGGCGGCGGCGGCGGGTAGCCATAGCCGGGGTACGCCTGCTGGGGGGCCACTGGGGCAGCAGGAGAGGCCGTCAACATCAGCTGCTGGCCTGTACAAACACACACACAAAAAATGATCAATGTCACAAATAAACACCTTTTTTTCCAGCACTTGATGTGGTTAAATCTAGGATTCTAAGCTATTTGAAGTGAACTGGTGCTCTAAAAATCCACTTCTGGATCCTCTGTAAAAAAAAAAAAAACTCTGTGCATCAACTTTCATTTATAATACGTATATTTTTGGACATCACAGTGGCTATACAGCTCCTGCACACCTGAAATGAATGCAGGTGATTGTTAATTAGCTGTCAATCATTTTTCAATTATATAGTTTGGGAGCAGAGCAGCAAATGTTACATTTACATATAGACGAAAAAATCTTTTACAGTGGTTTGAATTTCCAGGAGAAACCTTCACAAGGTTGAGATGTAACAAGGTACAGCACATCAAAACCATTACAAGGAACTGGGAGGGAAAAGTCAACCAAAGGCCAAAGGAGGGCCAATATTTGTCGTGTTTTGTCAGTGGAGAAACCAACATACAGTATAGTGGGATAAAGGTGGCTGAGTGTTGGTGGTTACCACCTCCTCCTCGCCACGTCAACATTTATTAGCATCTGTTGTTTTTCTCAGTCAAACACAGGCAGTTGTGTCAATATGTTGTCATAGAAACAAAAACCCATGGCCAGGGGGGGGATTTCTACAGCTCTCTTTTCCCCCCTCAGCATTTTTTTTTCTGACAGAAAACCGATAGTGTGAAGACAAACCCTCAGACTATCATCAGGGATTTACCTGACGAAACGCACTGAAAAGGTGAGAATGCTGAGCCTGCTGCGTTTTTTCTGACACACTAATCAACACGATGTAATGATGTGCAAGAGCTTTGTTGAAAGACGAAACAAGGCTTGGTGGAGCGCATGTATTATTTCTCTCAGACTCAGAATGAAAACTGACAAGAATTATCAGCTTCATCTGTTTGGTGATGTGACGCCAGCAAACCTACCAAACACAATCGGCTGAGGCTCTGTCACCTCCTCTTCAGTTTTCCTTTGGCTTTCAGCCTCCTCCAGTTTGTCCACCTGGGGGCAACACAGAGCAGAGGGTCAGTCAGACTTCCAGCGTGCAGCTGCTCTACAAAGTGCATCTGATGTTGCACATTGTAGGTATCCAACAGAAACCTTGTTACTGCAGGCAAATGTTTCTATTAAATAAAAATGCATAAAAAATAATTTATTTCAGCTGGACACCTACATTCAAATGACTCTCTCCCTATCTCTTTTTCAAAACAAGTGAAGATATATTATCAATGCTAGCCAGAAGTCTGGGCTTCAGTTTTAATATCATACCAAACAAATAAAGCCTACTAAATAGCTGGCACAGAAGACTGGTCATACTCACTTCTCATACACAATAATACATACTGTACTTCTTTGTGCAGCTACACTGAGGTTACCTAAGAGAAGATGCCATGCAGCTTTGGTGAGGATTTCTAAAACAACTCCAATACAGATGTTAAGTGAACAGTCTATTGCACAGTTAAAGGGACAGTTCATCCACATCGCAAAAAGGTTAATTTCCCACTTAACCCTATGGAGTAGCCAATCACAAAGGTACTTTTGCTCTGACTTTTGCAGTGGTGGCTAAAGCAGAGAAAATGACATTTTACTAGTTATTTAGAGACCTTTCCAATGGCAGCTTTAAGCAACAAATACCTGCCAATGAAAATTACACACAGTGAAGTCTGAGGGGGATAATAACCTTTTCCAGTATCTGAAATGTAATTTTCCCCTCTGCAAATGTTTACTTGCATCACCAGCTGTAGCTTCGTGGCTGGACACCAAAAGGGGTAAGAGGCTAAACATTCTGTAATTTGGGTGAACTGACCCTTAAAAGCAGTATTAGAGGGGGATTCACGGTTAAAGAAATATTACATTGTGTATTTAGTGAAGAAGAAGCTACACATGCCTATATGCTGATGCTACATCTGCAGCCATTCACAGTCAACAGTTCGCTGTCAAAAAAAGTGAAAACGACAGCTTCCGCATGCATCTCATTCTCTGCTGTAAGCAGCCCCTCGGCCCGCATTTTACACACACACATAACCTCTGTTGCTTCAAAATGAAGCTACAAATCAAAAAGCTCACAGGTTAAGCTCATCCTCTGCAGGCATGTATGCACAGTGAGTCGGTCAAAGTGCCAATTTTTTCTAGTTTGCAAAGTGCAAAGAAATGTCCAGGCACTGAGCTTTAGTGGTGGAAGCAGCTGAATACAAAAAGGTTTCTGATGTAAGTGCAGATTAATTCAAATGATGAGTCGACTCAGTTGTTTTTTTGTTGTTTACACTAAAAATATTTGGAGGAAAAACGGTTAAATCCAAGTGAAGCAGCTACATCTATGACGTCTGCAGTGTGAGTGGTGTCGCAATTACAATCCATTCAACTGTATACATTAATATAACAAGATATTACTGCACTGCCTGTTCCATTGCAATAATCAGATGAAGGACACCAGGTGTCAGGTTAAACCTCACCGGTGACTCTTGGGTGTGTTTATTCTATTTCCAAGTAAAAATGAATCAACGTTTCACTTCCCGAATAGCTGCCCTGACAAGGTGCAAGATTCAAACCAGTTTGACCAGTATGTTATGTGGGCTGAGGCATTTGGGTCATACCAACTGAAATAATTGTGCTTGAGGGAGAAATAACAGGAAAACTGTTTTGTTTTGTTTTTTTAAACTCTGCTCAAAGTTCAATTCTTCCCATTGCTAACCTTCACTTAGAAACATGGTGCATCTGACACAGCTTTACAGGGTAACAGATGATTACTGGGTCTCTTGTCATATTTTCAGTGATTTTGCATTCAGTGTCAACTGTCTCAAAAAAATCCCACACAACACTAGATGCAGCCCCATAGAGAGAAGAGTTAGAGAGGTGAGAGGTATCTGTTAGGCCAGGACAGGCTGATCCTGGTCCTGAAGAGCTGAAGTATGGTGTGAGGGCTTCGGTTCCCAACATCAGCAGGGTTTCTCAGGCATTTCAGCACAAAAAAAAACCCCTCTAGAAATAAATGGAGGCGCTCAGCAGGTCTCACCCACAAGGCAGTGATCCGAGCATACTGGAAAGAAAATGCTCAGAGCGAATAAGAACAACAAAATAAACACAACAAGTGGAACAAAAGAGCAAATTTTGAGGTTTAAGCTTTTTAAACTGTTGCTGAAAGTAAATTGACTTTTTTTTCCTATTGTGTTCTTTCTGCTCCGCCAGCATGAACAGTTCACCTGAAAATGAACTCTACACAGAGCAAAAATGACAATGAGCCTCCACTGCCACCCCTGCAACAATTATCAAGAAACTGCTTCCAGGAGATAAAATAAAAAATAAAACCATGTTCTGCTGCAGTGGAACCAAAGCCAACACACACACACATACACACATAATTCCAGCTCATCAGGACCAGAGCTCGTTAGGCCGTACTCGGTCTACAGTCCATGCTAGGTTCCTACATCAGAAACCTAAGGGATAAGTTACAACAAAAACAGACAAAACACAGAAGAGGAATAAAAAAGAGGGCCAGAGACCGTCACCTTCGCTGCAAACTCATCAACCTGGAAAAAAAACCCAAAGAGATGACCTCATGTGACCTCACGTGTCTGCATTTAAGAGAAGGGGGGATGATCCAGTATTTTCAGAGGGAGTTTGATATCAAATACATGAAGAATCTTGTCTACTTCTACCTTGTCTCTAGTGGGAGACTTCACATGGCATGCTTTATGATTAGAATGTTTTTCAATGTGCTATTTTCCACCTCTCACCTCTTTGAACAGATTTCTACAGGAAATTAAACCATCTGAGAAAAATAAACCAATTTTAGTGCAGAGTAAATTTGCTAAATGACAGGGATTTCACCATCCAAAGTGGGGGAAAAAAATCAACTTCAAACTAAGCGTAAAGTCACCGCTTCACTTAAACACGCACCTTGGTGAGGTACTCCCTCATGACCTGGATGAAGTAGGGCATGGCGAAGTCCATGATGTTGTGCCTCCAGGCCAGCTCCAGCACCACATCCGGGTGCAGCAGGTCGTAGGAGGCGAACAGACAGGCGGCAAAGCACTCCTTCCTGTCCTCCTCCAGGAACCACTGGAGCAACGTCTCCGCCAGCTCGGCATCCTTTGACTCGGCAGCGTAGAGCATGGCATCCTGGGAGAGTGACATGCAGTTAATGGACCCTCTATGACTTTTCATGCAGCAAATGTTTGGTGTTGTTATCTGAGGAGACGATGCAGCACTGATATCGATTGTTCCATTTTAACTTCATGATTGTTGGTCTCTTTTCTGTCTTCAGATGTAAAGTAAACAAACAGTGCCACCTATGGGGACCGGAGGCACTTTACACGCTGTGCAGGGACGGCCAGGGGTTTTCTCACCTTGTACAGTTTGTCCTTCTTGCACAGCTCCACACTCTGTCTCCAGCGGTTGTTGCCCTTGTACAGGTACGCGGCGATGCGCCTGAACTCGATCAGTTCGTGTTTCTCTAACCGCTGCGCCAAGCCGATGGTGTCAAAGTTGTCGTAGGCATCAATGGACGCTCTCAGACCCTGTGGAAAGACAAAGACAGGAAAACAAACAATATTTTTCAGGGTCAGGACAAAAAGCCAAAGCTAATGGAAACCTGATTCGGTAAATTTAGTGTAAGTGCAGCTCAGCAGTTCTACAGAACTGGAGGGATCATGTGAGCGGCTTCAGCACATCATGAGGTGAAGAATGCGGTCGTCCTTCAAATCTTAATCATACAAAAATGACTGTATAATAAAGAAAAGCATTGTAATTTATCATTGTAACCATTAAGATGGTATTTCAGTTTTGTGATATATTGACTACCAAACCACTGAATGTGATTTGGGGCGGAGCTATACAGTGTTGACCTGCCTATTGTGCAAGTTTGCTCCACTCTCCATGCTACAGCCGATATTCTTATGTTTATTTCTGTTAAAATCATGTTTTAAATGATGCCAAAACACATGGAAACACTGTATGTGCTGTAACACATGTATTGTCATTTGATACATTACCTTTAAAAAAATACTGATTTGTAATTAAAAAAAAAAAAAAACAGCTGAAAGACCTGATAGTCCTCCTCCTCCGTCAGTAAGTTGTTGAGAGCTTCGTTGACAGACTTGTTGTTGTTATTCTGGACAGACCTCAGGTACGGCTTCACCAACTTCAGCTGGTCCACCTGGTTGAGCAAAAGACAACCCCAAAACATCTCAGCAAAGTTTGATAAAAACGGGCAAAGTGAAATCAGACAGGGGCGTAAGTTGTGAACGCGAGTGACTCGGTGATTGGTTACTTACCTTGGTGAAAAAAGTCACGGCTCGGCTGTGATCCAAGCGTGGGGAGAGAATAGTCAGCAGGTCGTTCAGTAGGAGGGGCTTATAATCCAGGTAGAATGAAAGGGATTTATAGTACAACTCCACATTGGCAACCTGGTGGGGGAAAACGGATCACAAGATCACAAAAAGAGGCAATGCTGAAAATAAGCTAGTTTACCAAGACTCCCCACACTTACCTTGGCAATGATGTCTTTGAAAAGCCCTTCTTTCCATGCGTCCGTCGGATGAGACATCATTGTGATGACAGCGTTGTCGTACTCCTCATATTTATCATACAGGAAAACCAGCTCTGCCCATAAGTGAGACTGTTCAGCCGCACGAAGGACCTGGTCAACAAATGAAATGAAAAACAACATAAGAGACTCCAATATTGGTAAGATTTTGACTGTTGCAATTCAGTGTGGTTTATTTGAGTTCAATGTCGACACCAGTCAAATAATGACTTGAAATATGCCATCTTTTTTTATTTCATTTTTTCACTCATATTCATAAAAGCCTTTTACCCGCTAAGAACCTGCCAGAGGCAGAAAAAGCCAACAAGTCCTTCCTTGGCAACCATTTACGGCAGAGCACAGATAAACAGCATACCAGAAAAACGTTAGAACTCATTATTTTTGCCACATCAAGAGAGCCTCTCAGATTCATCTCAAGGCTTTTTTAAAAATCTGAATCATAAATCAACAAATTAAGTGCTTTGGTTTTGTCTGCCAGTTTTCCAGGTCTAAATGAACCACAGAAGAAAACCAGTCCAAAACGGCTAATCTAAGACAACAGCAATATGCAAGCACATGACTTCAAAAATGAAGAGAAAAGCCAGCTGCAGAATTGTTTCCTTTTAAAACCTTTATAAAGTCTTATAAAAATCTTTATATTCAACAGTTAAATTGTGGCAGAAGAGCAGGATTCATATGGGGGAATACATCTTTGATTTACTTCAAGAGAAATCATTTGAAATCAAACAGACGCAGGCTCCTCACCTTCGGGATGTTAACTCTGGACCAGAAGAGCTCCAAGTGCTCTCTCATCTTCTGAGGCTTGAACTTGGAGTAGAGGATGGCCAGCTCTGTGAACATGCCCATGTGGGCGCGCTCCAGCCCCAGCGCCGCCTCCAGCAGGGCGATGAGCTCCTCGAAGTATCCGCGGTCCTGGTAGTAGCTGATCAGGTCCTCCAGCTCGTCGGCGTGGATCACTATGTGCAGGCCGCAGATCTGCGCCAGCCGAAACTCCTCGCCGTCCACACACGCGAAACACACCTGAAATGGCAGTGGCAATGTCAAACTACAAATAAATCCATAATTTTTTGGTTTTGTTTTATCTAGAATGTCAGTTTAGTGGAATCAGAAAATTCAATAGTGCAGTTTTCTGAAAAGATTGTTTACTTTGTGATATATAGAAATTCTGAAAACAAGACAACCCTTTTTCTTTGTTTTCCCTGAACTAGCGGTAGAAAATACATTTCATCACATCTGCCAAGAGTTGTTTTGTTCTCACTTGTTTTCATACCCATCCATTCAGCAAATCGGTGAGATTACAGTTATTAGAGCTCTCCCACTAGCAATGCGTACCTCCTTCCATGTCCGTGTGCTGTTGGCCTTCCTGGCGCTGTCCACGGCGGCCTGGTACTCCCCCAGGTGGACAAGCGTGGACGCCAGACGAGCAAAGTTCGACACGTTGTTGTAGAGGAGTTTGGCTGCTTCGTACATACCCTCCTCGTAACATCTATCGCCCACCTGAGGGGTCAGACGGACAGCATTGCCAGACATGAGCTGAACGATTCTCCCTGGCAAAGATCAACATCTACACCGCCGCAAAGATTCTCCTACCTGCTGTATGTGCGCGTTGTTGGGCCCACTGACAAACTCCTCCAGTTCGGCCAGACGGTTCGTCTTAGCCAAAGCAAAGATCAGCTCCGTCTCCACGTACGACTCCCTGGCTTTTTTCCGGGCCATCTGAAGGAATTTAACTAAGTCTTCCCAATTGTCTGCAAAAAAAACAAAACACATTAAGATCAAAGCTGATCAACTGCAAAAAGACAAAAACTGCCTAGTATGGGCTGCCGGGAGCTGTACATTGCAGACTTACTGTTCTTGCTGGCTGCATTGACGACTTCCATGTACGCTGACGGATCAACAGCTTTAATGTACGAGTCGATGGCCTCCTTGACCAGGTCCCTTTGCAGTTGGGCTCTGGCCAGCTGACTCCACACTGCAGGCTCGTTGCAGCGCTCGGCGAACTCATAGGCCCGATCCAAGTTCCCTATGTACTCTATCAACACCTGGAGGGAGGAAGGGAGAGCTGCATTATATGATCAAACATATACAGTTACAGAGCAAATTCAATAACAATGTTCTTAGTTTTAATTTACAGTTCATGTCCCGCATTACATTACATAAGTTGCATCGTTTCATTAGGCAGACACGAAAATGCACCAAGCTATTGTTTACCTTTTAGATTCCATGACTTGAAATGATGATGCCTGTATGCGTACCTGTATGGCTGAGGTGTTCACGTCAAACTTCTTGAAAATGGCAAACGCCTCCTCAAAGAGCTCGTTGCTGATGGCGATATTTGCAATGTCTGGAGCGTCGTAGTTGTCTAGCCTATTGATGTACTCCATCACGCGCGTGCGGTCTGCCTTGATGGCTGTCAAGATCAGCAGGTTCTGAAGGTTTCTGTGGGGGAAACACACATTGAAAAGGGATTATTGAGAAAATAGCAAAGCGCTGTGGCCAATTTACTGTAACTGGCCCGCTGTACCAATCACCGAGCCTGCTGTACCTGTGTTCACTGAAAACAGAGTTATCAAGTACAATCTTCTCCAGCAGCTCAATCAGCTCGTTGGGCAGGTCGGCCGTCATGAAAGCTTTGACTGTGACCGAC
>CAESWR010000892.1:534939-547871 GCA_903171835.1 Mullus surmuletus
GGGTTTACCTGAGCAAGTGAAATGAATAGTTCTTTAACATAAATGCACCTGTCTGTAAATGAAAAAAATGAAGGCTTATAAAAGTTATCAATATCTGCAGAATTTAAGTTAGATTGGAGGTTTAGACTTTTGCAGATATGATGTGAGGACTAGTGACGGCCGTTTGGAAAAAATAAATAAATGCAAAGACTTCTGCCCCACTCACTTTCTGTACGTAGATTTCAATGTATTTCTGTAGATTGTTGCGGTAGAGGTAGAGTACCAGGTCATGGACAAAGTCAAAGCGGTCGCACACAATGATAAGTGGAAGCTGGTCCGTCAGCTTGGCTTCCTACGAAGACGAGAAACAGTACATTCCCCAGTTCATTTGTGTTTTTTAAGACTGTGCAAGGAACATCTCAACGTCATAACTGCCACTCAAACAAAGGGGACAAAGGGAAACATTTTACCTTGAGGAAATTTTTCACCCTCTCTGGGTCGTAACAGTTGCTCTCTCTACAGATTCTCTCCACTTCTTTGATCTGTCCTGTTTTGCAGGCGGCCTGAATGTACTTAAAGTGCACATCAGGCTCCTGGCTGAAATTCACAATCGACCCGAGGAAGTAAAACAAACCTTGAATAGAGACGGCAGAGGGAGAAGCAGCAAACAGTCAGCTCCTCCTATTACATTATTCATTTGGCAGATATTTTCATCCAACATGGCAACAAGCGAGAGACAATCCAAGCTCCAGCAGGTCATGGTCCCAAACTGTGACACCTACCCTCATAACTCTTGAAGGACTCAAAGAGCTCCACTAATGCTTGCGTCCCCAACTGCTCGTGGTACTTGGAGGCGACTTGGACACAAAGCTGCAGGTTCTGTCTGATGTTGGCCGACAGCATGGCTCTTAAACACTCCAGCGAGTCCTCCACCGACAAAGAACCAAAGAAGTTCACCAGCCACTAGAAGGAGAACGACACAAGAGGGTGAAAGTGAGGCGGCGGGCTGAGCAGGGAGGAGGAGAAGGAAAAGGGCAGTTTCACACATCATCAAAAAAAAAAAAAAAAAAAGTGGCAGTTCCTGTGAGAGCACCTCTGCAAGTCTTACCTCGGGGTTCAGCAGATGTGTGTGCACCACGGCTCGCTTGATGTCATACAGGTCGGTGTAATGTTCGAGAGCTCTCTGCAGTAGACCAGCCTTCTCACACAGCTGAGCGACGTGAGCACGGTCATAGTGGGTGAACATCTGGTTCCCCAGGATCGCATCTGCCACCTAATGAAAAAAATAAAAAGGGAAAAAAAGTATGCACACATGGCCATGCAGATAATGCTTAATATCATCGGAGCTATGGCAGATTTTCGACATTTTCATTCAAACTCTTTCACCTGGGGGGCATGTATGAGGTTCATCTCCAGCAGGCGTGTCTGCAAGTGTCCTTCGGCTGGGCGGTTGTTCTTTAAAGCATCCAAAAGGAAGGAGGTACACTGCTGGATCAGGCTGCCTTCCATGAACACGTCAACAATCTGCCATCAACAGGAAAAAGACGGAACAAAGAGCCCAAAGAGGAAACTTCATCAGGATTTGAGTTAGCACGCAATGTACAGCAAAGATTCAAAAGCCCCAATATCCAGATGTTTGGGCTGTTTCTATTTAATGAGGTGTGTAGAGGCCTCAAAGGCCAGGCGTTGGAACTTATGGAAGCATCAAGTCATTAGGTACTCTGGCTGAAACTGCAATCTAGCAAAGCGATGATGTGGCTTTAAAGAAAGGAGGAGGGGGTCACTGACTCAGTGAATTCCTGGCATTGCTGGCACATCTGGAATAACACAGATGGAGGCTCCTACACTGGGTACTTTGTGTGTTTGCACGCATGTGTGAGGGTTAAATGCTCAGATGTATTTCAAGGGGGAAAAAAGGAGGGCGTGTGTAGGTTTGAACTGTGCGCCTCAATTTGGGGAGAGACGGTGCATGTGGTACCTGGTTGATGTTGGCAAGCGGCTCCTCATCCTGGACCAGCATCTGGGCAAACTGCAGTCCTTGGTCTGGATTGACACGCATCACATTCCTCAACAAAAACACCCAGTCTGGGGTGTAGCCAACCTACAGAAGAAACTGCATTCAACTACAGACGGACACACTCAAATAATACTCAAATGATTTCCTGTATTCTCTTATGCATGGATCAAAGAAGCAACAAATGGCCGACTGCAGGGGACTTCAGAGCTTTCAAATCACCTTTTTAGCGTACAGGACTATCTTCTGGAACTGGCCAGTCTCGGCGAAGCACTGAATGACCTTGTTGGGGACGTTCGCTCGGAGGTACACACTGAGAGCGAGTGTGGGGTCGGTTGCCTTCACCAGGTCTCCCAGCTCCTCTGAGCACTCCAGCTACGGCAGACACGCACAATGACAGTTAGCATCCTGTTAAACCACGAGTCAACGGCTACATTTGATTTTCACCCTCCTTTAATGTGCTGCTCACTTTTTGTTGACAGACTTTGATTTTCAACCAAACTGTGAAATTCTCAGAGGAATTCCTCAGATTTTGTCAGCTACAAAAGGTTTAAACCAGAGGATCTAAACACCCAGAAATCAGCTCAGTATCTCTCTCGCTCAGGATTTATCTTAATTGTATTAGCCCATCCTTACAAAACCTGCACTGGTATCCTCATCCTCCAGTCCTACCTTGTCTTCTTTCAGCCATTTTTCCAGAAGCTGCTTGCGGCCTTGCTGCAGGACGGGCCTGCACAGCTCCAGCGACTCAAACTTGTTGAGCTGGCCCTGGTCCAGCAGAATACCAAAGTACTGCAACAGTGGAGACGCCTGGCCCGGCTGAGCTGGGACACTCTGAAACTTACGGATGGTCTCTGCTGTCCGCAGGATGCCCTGAGTCGAGGAAGGATGGAGAGAATGGAGGTAAAAGGGGGAATTGTGGGGAAAAACAAGAGAAGAAAGAGGTGTTCAAATGTGTTCTTTGAAGAAGATTATTATTATTATCTCAATGGGTGTAATTAAGAGGGCTGTTTTTTATATAATATTAGAAATCTGCTCTAATGTCAAAGTAAAAATAAAGCCACACATAGATGAAACATTTTAGAATTGTTTTTGGCAGAGTCCCTGATACCCAAGAAGTACATGCGCTACACTGGAGCAAAGGGCAAACAAACCTTCGGTGCTGATGCAGCAACCTTGGCGGCCTCTGAATAAGTTCCCTGGGCAAACATGGTGTTGAACTTCCTGGCAAAAAGCTCCTCTGCTCCAGCAAGGTTAGACCTCACAGCCATCCGCAAGGCCAGGTCCGGGTTTTGGAGGACATTGGTAGCGTAGTTGACAATGTTTTCCTCTTCGACGCATACCGACAAGACCTATAAAAGGCAAGAGCGGGATGAAAATTCGGCGCTTTGACATAAGGGGCAGATCCGCCGTGGCCTAAAGCAGAGAACACTCTTTTCTCACCTGTCCCTTCTTGTTGACCCCGATGATTCCCGAGCTGGCCTCGTGTGGAGACGTCACAAAGATGGTTTCTGCGCTGATTCTGTTCATGTAGATGCACACGCCGGATTCCAGGTCGTACAGGTGGATGTACCCGTACTTGGTGATCAGATATATGACGCCGTGCTTGCTGCCGATCTGAGGGCAGAGGAAGAGACGTCAGACATGCGAACGTCACCACAAACAAACCCACTTGTGACTTTCTTTACAAACCTGCATAGCAACTGGAAAGTCTGTCTGAGCCTCTGGAGGAAAGAACACGTCCACTGCTTTCTTAGCAAATGGCTGGTTTCCTGCAGCTGGCTGACCGACTTCAATGATGTGCAGCTGGAAGAATTAACAAAACATAAGGACATGCCTCGATAAGAAGATACGAGTCCGTGTAGGCATCCAACAAATTACAGAAATCCTTCAGCATTATTTTTCCGTCATTGTGACAAATTATGAGTGAAATCCTGGTCTATTGCCTGGAGGCCCTCACCTTTCCTCCAGCCTGCGACCGCACGGCAAAGCAGAAAAGGGTGGAGGGCTTGGCATTTCCCTCCACTTTGAACTCCCCAAATGCAGCAGCGTGACCCTCGATGGGCTGGGACACTTTCCTCTCAACTGAATACAGCTGCATAGCTCCAACCACACGATTTTGCTGCAGGGAAAAATGGACAAGGACAAACAAGCAGGTCGTTTAGATTTAGTTTTATAGGCACCCGATATAAAGGGAAAAGAGGAAAAAGCGAAGGGCAGGGTGTAGGGGTGGGGTCTCTCAATTTAATGACTTGCCCTTTCTATTTTTGTTATTATTATTACTACCAAAATGTTAAGCTGACATTGCTAAATACTCATTTATACAGTTTAATTGATGTGTTTTTACGCTTATTGTTGTTTCTCTTGAATATATGATAATTGTATTACTACTATTATTATTATTACAAGCTTTGTCACTATCATTATTATCATCTTAACAATCATTAATATCATACATATCTGTGTAACAACACAACTGTGAATATCAACAGTATACTCTTAATACACGCACACTCAGGCACACTGTCACACACAAACATATACTTTACCATAAATATTGTTAGTCACACTTTGTTGTTTATGTTTTTTTTGACTGTCCATGTAGCGGTATTGTCACTTGTCTTGTCTTATTACACAATAAAACAAACAAAAAAAAGATTAATTTTTATGTAGGAGTGGGATAACAATTGCATATCTGATTGAAGGTTGTTCCCTTATGATGTTTAAAATGCTCAGGTTCTGCATTTGGTTTGATCAACATGAGCGTGAACCCAGTGTGATAAACGTTAACAGGTAAAACTAGCATGAAGGTTGATTGGTGGAGCTTGACAATGTTGCATAAAGTTGCCTTTTTCCCTCCCATGAACTATTCCATGACCATTTCAGCATCAACTTCTCGCCAACAGAAGTTCCCTCATCTCACTGTTTATCCAGTTCAACATTTTCGTAGGCGCCTTTGTGTAAATGACTCTTCCTCCTCATCCTTGGATGTTTGTTTTATTCCCTTTTAGCACCGTTCAGCATGACAGAAACATCATCAACGCTCCCACTCACTCATTGCGGATTTTCGACTGTCAGACATTACACAGACTTGGTGCTCGTGAGCTGGCGGATGAAAACGTCTGTCTTAAGTCTTGAAGCCACATCCCTACTGAGTCCATCCACAATTGTGTGTGTGTTTGCGTATGTGTGTGTGAAATTCCTCCATTGCAATCAATCTCTGAAACATATCATTCCACCCTCAAACAATTTTTCCGAATGAACCAAATGCTCTACTTGGTTTAATGCAGATTTAAGGGCAACATGCAGGAACTATTCTCCTCCCTGCTCTCAGCAACTAATAAGAGAGACTGTCAAGCGAGCAGTTTCTCTCCCAGCAATCTTCTCTTTTCTTCAACCATAATTTTTTAATCAGTTCTTGAATACAAACGAGCACTCTTTTAGACATTGCGACAGGTGTTTGAAAATCTTCTTGGGAATGAAAATATGTGAAGAGATGAGCAGAATTAGAACTAAAGTTGTCTTTTCATACAAAGCAGGCTTAGTGCAGACTTCCTATCTGAATTGAGTAAGTTATCAAATAGTGAGACCGCCACCAAAAAGTTATTTTAAAATGAATAAATACGTCTCTCAAGCAGATCTGATCAAAAAAACTGATTATAATCTTCATGAATGGAGTGCTTGTTGCAGGCTCTTGCGTCATACTTCCTTATTTTGGTCCGGCTGTGGAGAATGAATGGCTCGGTGAGTGAGTGTTTTCGTACCTGTGCAGAAATCCCAATCAGTAGAAGCCACTTCTGTTGTTCGTCAGTTCTGTAGTTAATGATCTGACATCCTGCCAGACTGGCGTGCCGATCGAATATTTTGGTGGGCTGGGAATCCCCCTCCATGCTCCAGTGAAAGACGGCCGTGTCCGTCACGAGGGCAACGGTATTTACCGATATCCACTTCCAGAACATGACCTCCTCTGTCATGGTGTGAGCCTTCATCTTGCTCTTCATCTCGATGTTGAAGATCTGCAGGGTCTTGGCCGCTGTGGAGAGGGGACGAGAGAAGTCATACTCACGGGAAGCAGGAAGTTAATATCTGAGCTAAATAAAAAGTAAGTAAAGCAGAGTGGAGTAATATTTGCTCCAAATCAACATGATGATCATTTTCCAGATTTGTTATTGTTACTGTCAGCTTCAAGTCCATGTGAAACTTTTTAGTAAAACTTCCCAGCCGACACAACAGCAACAAAATTATTGAGCATTTAAATGAAAAATAATCAATCATCCAGACTGCATTCTTCCCCGTTTATCCTGGAATGGTAGATCATCCAGAAGAACAGGGAGTGGAAAGAATTTTGACGAGAACATGTTGCTGTTGAAATCTGACATTTGCGAATTCATCAGCGCACTGACCACTGAAAAAGAAATTCCTCTCACTAAACTTTCATCTCTATAAAACGGGCCCTAACAAGGAACAATAAAAACTCACACAGCAAATTCTACCGTCATAAACCAAAGTGAAGATTCAGAGCTAGCTGAATAAATATCTGAAAGTTTATTTTAGTAAATTTACTTATCATATTTCTAGACTGAGCCAACTGGTGAGATTTAAGATTTCATGTCAAGATATAAACGGTCTCATTCCTCAGACAGTTTCAACCTCAAACATGCTTTGTTTATGTCATATTATGGCAAATCCGAACTGTATATTTTGTATTGCATTTTGATGATGCCGAGTGGTGGGAGGATTCACCATAACCTGTCCGTCAGTGACCCGACCTTCAACCGTGACAAGGTCATAATGGCAACGTACTGTAGAGATAGCACTTGTATGTCAGAGGAATATCACTGCTGCTCGCGACTGCCCTACATATGACGTTACACATTTAACGGTGAAGCTACGGCTCGACAAACAAGTGAGGTAATGACTGGATGACTGGATGGTGGAGGTGTGCACGACCCACCGAGGACACAATGATGGCATCTATTATATGCGGCAGAGACAGATCTGTATGTTGATATGGCTGCCGCTCACAAGACAAAAACAGCGACTAGGCTCTTTTTCAGCGTGTGATATCTGATGATGCATACCACACATACACTCTACCAGCAAACAACAGATCATGCTAACACATGTTTAGTTCTCATAAAAGTAGGATGTGTGTGGTTTTATGCTGATGCAATTCGCCGTGGGCCGTCTTTTTGATCCATTTGGTGGGTCGAAATAGCTGTGCATACTTGAGTAAAGGTATTTTGGAGGCTTTTATGAGAGAGACATGGCTACTGTGTCATCATCACAACAGAGTGCCAGACAGAGAGACGGACAGGAAGCAACTCACCGTCTTGTGAAATGACAGATAGCAAGGGAGAAAAAGCAAAGTTTCAATCAGGTAAGACAAAGATAGACCAGAAGGGGGGGGGGGGCATAGTGTATAATCCTCAGTGGTAAGAGGAGGGAGGAGTGTGGAGAAAGAGAGAGGCATTATAGGCAAATTATCTTGATCAGCGCGTGTGTTTGTGCTCCAAGGGCAAGAATCAGTGGCAGCAAATCAATTTGCACAACCAATTCTGTACACTGAAGCAATAGAACTAAGTGCCCTCGACATATTTACAGCATTTAGAGCATTAGTCATTGCAGGACCGTGGAATTCCCACAGCAAAACTCCGGGATGAATCTCTTCAAACTGGAGCTAAATAAACACTGTGACTGCCATGCAGACTTTACCCTGGGAATTTAAACACCAATAATATCCTTGGCGTCTGGATCAGCGCCACTAATAATAAAACGATCAGCTTTTTCTCACAACAACGCAGTATTTCTTATCTGACGCGCGGCAGCGCGGCGGCACCCTCGTGCGTCATCGTACCTTTCAGGGCGATGACTTTGCTGGCGGGGTTCATGATGGCGCTGTCGGCGGAGATGGGCCTCCTTATGGGGTTGGTGGGGTCCGACATGTCCACGATCACCACCTGGTTCTGCTCGCCCACCTTCTCTCTGATGCAGATGAACTTATCAGACTCCATGGTGAGATAGCTGAACCCGATGTTGGCCGGGTTCACCCCCAGGTTCTGCAACTGGAGGAGTTCATAGAAAAAACAACATGAGCGCTATGTGTAAAGGCGCGTTCCATTTGTAACCGGAATTTCCAAGTTCCGAGTCAGAATTTTCAACTGGAACATAGTGGGAATTCCTACTCGGAAAGTCTGAGAAGCCTCGAGGTCCCTCACTCCTCTGATATTCTGTTTATATAACACTTCTGATTAGTTTTTGTTGCACTAAATTGGTTGTAAGGATAGTATTTTTGCGATGTATATATCTGGAAATGCTGTTGCAGTATAATATTAGTTTTTCATGTGTTATGTGGGAAATAGCGGCCATATAACTGGAACACCGATAACTCGGGTCTGACGTCATTCCCAGCTCCGAGCTCCAACTTCCGAGGTAAATGGAACGCGGCACAAGTTCCTTCTGGCTGTCTTATTCATTTGTACTTCACGCTCCAAACAACAAGGGGGCAGCACATGGTGATTTCTTTTTTAGTCAAATTCACTATTGTGTCTGGACTGACTTTAAAAAGAGCCACAAAATTAGACCGCACGGCTCGTACTCCCACAGCTGGTCGGGATAACATTGCTATCTTTTTGTCTCCTTGTGTGGCGTCGGCATAGTTTACATAGTTCACAGCTCGCTTCGTCTCAGCTCAGACCATCGAGAACACAGCCACAGCCGAACCATATGTCAACACCATTCAGAATGTTTTTCAGTTGGTGTTGCCATTAGCGGCGCCACAGATCTGTTTCCAATTGTCTAAACAAGGTCAGTACAGTACAACCAGTTTGTTTGCTACATGCGTTTTCCTTTTGGCAACGCCGCTTCCTCGTCCCCTCGTGTTAGATGATGAGCTGAGCGGACGCAGCAGTTACTCAATAAGGCCACTTGAGGTGCAGAGTGGTGTTTACGAGTTCGGATTGAGCCAAACTTGTTGGTTGACATAGTAACTTGAGTGATTGTGTAGATGCAAAAAACTGCTTGTCCCACAAAATAAGCAGGACACTAATGACAGTACTGGCGGACTTGATTTCGTAAGGAAGGAAAAGAAAATCCAAAATTGTTCATTCAATTAACTTCTGCTCCTATTTTCCCGGGATTTTCTTGAAAAACTGCAGTGAAGTTGTCTGGTGGTTCATAAATCTGGGAACAATATTGAATAATCGCTGGCAACAAGCTTCGGCTCAGCAACGCAAATACACGTTTTTTTCCACAAATCTCAATAATCCCTAAAATGTACATTGTTACTGTATTTCAGCAAAGCGTGTGATTAATAAAAAAGGTCCAAATGAATTATCTATGTAGGCAGCCAGCTGTGAGAATAGTTTAATTGCTAGATTATACAAACTAAACCAGCCCGAGTCAACATCAAAGGAAATCCCCAGCAGAGATCTGCTGACACCGAGAATAAATTGATTTCTTTAATAAAGCACCACTAGTGAATCCAGTTCATTAAGCATATTTACCTTCCTAATGAGACGAACAATCCCAAGATACAACAACCTACGGAGAGCCAGCTGAACTTGTGCCACGCCGCATCTTAGCAGAACCAACACGAAACACTACCTACAGCAGTGCGGTGGCTGCCGAACAGGGATGGGATTGTGCACATTGTCAAACTAACTGTGAACGGAGACCAAAACATGCAGTGCCCCTCTGATGACTGAGCCGGCCGCATTATGCAGTCTGAGGCAAGCGGAAAGGAATCCTTCTGCTCATCACAAGGACTGCACTATCTGGCAGTCGGTTGCCAGAACTGGAGATTGTGACTGCTGAGCCATTTAAAATCATGCCATCTACAAAACAGGAAGGACACCGCAGTCAGCAGTCGAGCGGACAGCTGCGCTCCAGTGAGAGGCATGATCAATTAGCTAATAATCTATAATGAATCAGACCCATTATCTTTCCACTCACACCAGGTACAATTTGCTGCCTTAAGGGGGTAAAACCTAGACAGCATTTTGGCCTCTTTTAGATCACTGTCTTGTCTGTCTTGGGCTTACAATTCTGATTTTAATTCCCTGACAAAAAAAACATGAATTTGTGGAGAGTATGTTTTTTTTTCTTTTAATTTGAAACATGTGTTTCTTCACACTTAACTGCAAAATTTCCCGAACTTGAGATACATTTCCCCATCAAAATCATTTCACGTTACTGTTGTTTTCAATTGGTTTTGATGTTTGATGTTTGATGCTCCTATTGTAAAAACGTAATGTTCAGTGCTTCTGTGAATATGTCGCCCTCCTTGACTGCAAAGAAAAAAAATCACCCAGAAGACGCGAGAAATGCCTGTTGAAAAGGCCACAGAGAAGACCTGAGGGAGGATTGGAGCCATATGCTGCATCCCCTCAAGACTGCCAAAACTATCTCCGGGAGGGGAAGGGAAGCAATAAAGATAGTGGAGGAGAAGATAAGGAGTGAAAGGAGAAGCTCAGGCTGCAGGCCAGCATCCTGCTCAAAGTGATGGGGAGGGGGGGCCGGGAGCGAGAAAAAGAACCAGTGAGAAGAAGACGAGCGATAAACAGACCGGTGAAGGAGGAGGGGACGGCTGCGTACGGTTCAGCTCCAGGACGACTCGGCGCTCTCGCGGCTCTTGGGTGTGGCGACTGACTCACCCGAAGAAAACACCCCCCACATCCCTTCTGCGTAGAACATTCCAGACTAAAATCACACCTCAACAAAAAACCTCCTGTCCCACAAATTACCTCTATTAACACTCCTTGCACACACAGGCTCCTACAAGGAGACGCCGATGGAGGAGCCGAACATCTGCATGCTTGCAAAAAAAAGTTTGAAAAGGTGAAGCTGGAGCTCTCACCGGAGCTGTCAAGTATCAACATTTTGCCTGTAAATAACCTGCAGCTGAGTTGGAGGAGTAAGAATGTGGTTTAAGGGAGTGCATTTGTTAAGAATTCTTGCATTTTTGAACTGCTGCACACATTTCTCTGCTACACATGCTTTTTGTAGTCATAACAAGTGCACCCACAGCTAAGTAATCGAGTATTTTACACTCAAAAATTAGATGAGGAACGCCGCTTTTCTGATCATTTACTGCCACAATCATCACAGTATCACAGTACCACGGTCTGATGATACAGCACTGACGGGATCTGGTGAGTCATGTACTGGCACAACGCAATCGCTGAGGCATTGACACGTCACTTCAGCAGATGAGGCTCTTTGGGTCCTTGAGGTGGATCATGCAAGTGCAGAACCCGAGAGTGTTGCCTCCTCACACTTTGCTGCACATTATTCGGCCAGCCGCAGTAATAGGTGATCATGGAGATGCCAAACGGCCCACGGCTCGTTTAACATGAGAGACAATGCGCTTATTGTGTGTGTGTGTGTGTGTGTGTGTGTGTGTCTGTGTGTGTCTTCTTCCTCTGTGCATCCGTGCATTCGTTTTTGTGACCCAACACAGATGCTCGTCCGTCACCCAACCGGTCACAGATGTGCTCTGTTACGGCTCTGAAGGATGAGATCACTTCCTCATCCCGGGGACGTAAATCTTGAGCCAAGGTTTAAATGGGTGATGGGGGTGAGGGGTGTGGGGGCTCTCCTCTGACCCCCACCCCCCCTCACACACACACACACAAACACACATTCAGCATCACTTCCCGCATGGAGGTGCACCCTTGCTTTAGCCTTTTCGTCCATCCTTCCCGCTAACCCCGTCTGTGCTCAGAGGGGCCGCAGCGGTGAAGCTGCACCCAGATGCGCCCCCCACCCAAACTAGGGCACAGATCCATTGAGTCAATTAATGACACACTTTGACATGCATATGTGCGGCCATGGACCTCTTCTCGTAAATCACACACACATAAATAAGACAAAGGGCGGTGATGGAGCCCCCCCCCGCAGCTTTAATGACAGCGTTAGGTGAGAAAATGAGCAGTGTCGCTTCTTCCACAGCTAAAACAATGTCTCTGCATCCTCCACGTCCGCTCTTTTTTCCTTTTAGGCAGAGTGAGGAGCTATTTTGAGTGGAATAACCTACATATTTTGGAAGGCTGGTAACTCAGCATGGGTTACACGCTCTGAACCCCCCCCGGAGCAGACGCTGTAAATACCAGGCCGGGGAAAGGAAGGGGAGGGGGGTGGGATGCTAAACAACTTGAGGCCCAAAGTCCTCAGTTTGCAAATTCCTGGCATTTTTCAATCGGCCAGAGCCAACCACCTTGACTCACGTACGATGGGGCGGGGAGGGGGCACGGAGCGGGATTTCACCGCTTATCGCTTCAAGGTTTTCCCAGCAGAGGCGTGAGTCAAAGCAATTAGAAGCTAAAAGCTCCAGACGTGGGCAGGTGAGCCCGCCGCCACCACCGCCTCCTTAGGCGAGGGCGAGGGTCCGAGTCTGGAAGAGGGTGGGGGTGGGGGGGAGCCCGGGTGGCCGCCAGCTCCTGCTCGGCCGCCCCCCCAGCGTGTAAAGGGTCTTTTGCTGACAAAAGTGGGGCTACCGGCGAGAGGAAGGGAGCACAGAATGAGGGGAGAGCTTTTTTTTCTCCTAGTGAAAGGCCATTTCACTGCCTGCTGTTACCATAACAACAGGCCACAGAGGAGAGAGAGAGAGAAGGTGGGGGGGGGGGGTGTGCGTCACAAAGTTTTCTCTGCTGGCTGCAAGACACTGGGCATGGGGAGGGGGCGGGGGGGGGGCTGCTGTGGGACACTATCAAAGTCTGAAGTGAAACAGAAGAAGTGAGGGGAGGAGGGGGATGAAGGGGGGGGATGAAGGGGGTCACGGTGGAAATGGGTCTTCCACAGACCACCAAATCACTGCCTGTTTGTTTTCCTTTTTAAGGGCTTTTTCTTTATTTTCCTGCAGCAAACAAAGACACGGGGCGCCCCCACTCTTTACACTCAAATCCAATCTAAAGCACGATATTGTTGCAAAGCCCCTTTA
>CAESWR010000892.1:583338-593662 GCA_903171835.1 Mullus surmuletus
ACACACACACACACACACACACACACACACACACACAAACACACAGACTGACCTGCTCTTCACAGTCTGTTATCAGAGAGTCTGGAGAAATGGCTGCAGTTGATGCTGAAATGGTCTCCTCAGGAGCGAGGCAAAGACCCCAACGCCACGCCCAGCGACTGTTTCTCACAGCTGGAGATTATTCTGCACCTCAAGGTTTTCATTTACTTATTCTATCGGATTGTCGTTCATTGTGATATGTATTCGGTTGGATATGTGAGATTTGGGACACAGTCACAGCATGATAACAAAGAGAAGTAATACTTTCCTGGTACATGGTCATGATAATTATATAACAGGGATCTACAACTAGGGCTGGGTATCGTTTAACAAGGACCGATACCAGTACCCTTAAAACGTTACCAATACCAATTGAGTACTTCATTTGCTACTTTTTGTTACTTCATTCAATATTAATCATGCGAATAGAAAGCAATCAGTTGTGCAAATGTCACCACTTCTCCCCATTCAAAATATTTTTACAGAAATACATTTTTAAAGAGCTCAAATTACGCTTGCGGTTATTGGCTGTGTGTAAAACCATAGAAACAGTCTTTTTTTTTCTCCAGATCTGGGTACATAAACAACCGATTGCAGGTATCGTTTTACAGGTGCAGTTTCGATGCTACTTCGACACTACTACGACACATCTAAAAAAACATCCAGCTGCAGAAAATGTCCCTGTTTGGAATCATAATTAAGCGAAATTGTTATCAATATTTCTGGTTCCAGTTGTTTACCCAGTGGCTATTGCCTCGGTCGGCTTGGCTGTTTTGCGATGTATCTTGGTCATTGTGCACAGACGCTCCAAGGCAACTCCCAAAGACTCCCACCGATATGCCACACTTTTTTTTCCACTCAGCTGGTCCATGTTCTGAGCATGATGTCTGCCAAGATCCTGACATACTCGGTCTCGGAGTCAGAGACGGTGGCCGATCTGCAGCTGAGAATTGAAAAAGACACCGGCATCCCTGCAGCCAACCAGGAGCTGCTGCTGGAGGCGGGTTTAGCTTTGGAGCCTCAAGGACTGGCCATGCAGTGTGCGATAGATTACACGGTAATATCTGTAACAACTAATATCTGCACTCACAATCGCATCACAGTGTATTTAGTAGCACAATGTTAGAATCCTCAAAGTATCATTTCTGTATTTGCAGGAGATAGATGGACGAAGGACAGACCAGCCTCTTGTCTTCCTGTTTGATCGTTCTTCCTGCAGTTATGAGCCCCCGCTTGATCCCCGCACCCTCCCTGACAACATCCGCTTTGTTCGTGAGTGCGGAGCCTGTTTGAAAACGCTGCTGAATTATTATATGCAATTTGATTTCTTACAGCTAAAAAGATAATCCACAAGCGTACATTCCACATTTGAACATTTTGGTTTGGTTTTATTATAGAAAGTCTGTGGTAAGTCAGTGGGCATAAGCACACTTTGTTCAAAAGGTCACACAAATCAGCACATATCTGACCACATTTAGAGGTACAATATGTAACATTCTACCAAGATGTAGTTCAGACAGCCAGCACCACAATTGTTTTGCACTTCTGTAAGTGGTGTTTTTCATGTCTCCTCCAGAAATTAGATTAATCAATCACTGTTCCACCCTCTTACAGAGTGTATTGTGTTTTTCTTTCAAACAGAAAATGACCCCAAGCACCTTTTGCCTCACAACCTACTGAGGAGGACTTATGGCCAGGCGTGGCACACCATCCGATCCCTGAAGGAGGACTGGCAGAGGCTGCAGCAGGGGCAGAAAGCCGCGATGTAGGAAAAACACGCACGCACGCACCCACACTGCACGGCACGCACGCCACTGTTTGACAACGCAAACACGCCTCTCCCGCTCTTCCTTACAGCATGAGCCTGCTGAGGCACAACTCTTCGCTGTCTAAGCAGAAGAATGAGATGGTGTCCATGCACCAGAGGCTCATGGCCAAGCTGGACTTCTTCACCACCAGCCTCCACATAGACATGGACAAATACCAGGAGCAGACAGCCACAGGGATCGGTAACTTTACAGAGGCTTACTGAAAGATAGACATACAAGTGGCAAAAAACACAAGACTGGAATGTGCAGAACAATTTAGTCAGTGACTAATCCCTGTCTTTTTCTAGCCTCAGAGAAACTCCTGGGTGTGTGGAGGGAGATGGAGCAGACTGCTGTCAGCTGCGGTCAGGTAGAATTGTGTGTGTGTGGAACAAAGTGGATTTGCATGTGCTTCAGAAAAAAAACTAAAAACCAGTATGTGGGTGTCCAGGCGAAGGTGACGGAACTGGAGGAAGAGATGATGCGGCTTCAGCAGGACATCGTGGATGTGCAGCGACAGCCGTGGCGCAGCGGCGAGGTGTTGGACACGCTGTAAGTCTGGACCGAACCCAGCAGTAAAAATAAGGCTCAATAGCGAGATGCTTTGTGAACTTGTCTCTCATTTGTTCCTTGTGCCGCAGCGAGGGAAAGGCCATGGAGCTGCTCCGAAAGCTCAAAGAGAAAACCAGAGGTTTGGCTCTTTTCGTGTATCTCTTTCCCTTCTTAGCACTCGTCACGGTGTGTCCATGCGAAAATAAACTTACGGTTTCTTACATCCGTGTGTCTTTCCTGCTCCTGCTCCTGCTCAGACCAGCGGTGTCCAGGCGACGGGCAGGAGGTCATGCGCCTCGTGCTTCAGGCGGTGCAGTTCTACGAGAAGAAGCTCAGAGACTTCTACACACACCTCAGGTACTCCTAAGAAATATATAAAATGCCTTCCTGTGTGCTGAAATTAGGAAAGAAAAAAAGCAAGGGAGCTGGATAATTAAATTAAATGCACACCACCAGTGTGTTTCAGACAAGTTCTTTTTTTTTTTTTATTATGATTTGGAAAGGCACATTTCCATCACATACATTAATTACAACCTTAGTCATTCAAGGACATGGATATGGATAGTATGGATGCAGAAAGTTTAAGGTATTAAAGGTCCTCACTGCCCTTCTGGGAATTTCTTCTACAGGCCACTACTTATTTTAGTTGGGAACAATAACAAAACTGGGAAGCACACCACCTCAGACAATAAAAACATCATGTAAAAAAGAGGGAAGGTTCATACAACCCACAGGTACAGTCCAATTAAATCAGATCTGACTGGATTTACATATGCAGTCCATTTGGTCCAGATCTTATAACAATTTTCTTTTTCAACTCTTAGGGAAAAAAAATGTCTTCTCCATAACATAAATCTCAAAGACACTGTAAATCCATTCATCAATGGTGGGAGTTTTTACTTTTAACCATTTCCTTGTGACTTTCTTACTGGCAGCCGATAGTGTTAAACAATAGTGTTAAAAGTTAAACAATCTTTACTAACCTATTTTAACCTTCCTGAGGTTCCCAAACCAGTAAGTCACTCCAAATGTTGAAACTGACTCAGTAAAGGAGGCATAAAACATCCTCTGGTTTCTCAGAACTTTATAACCCTGCGTCTAATCGGCTGTTTAATAGACATCAGTTGGCAACCCGGCATGGTTTTAGCTGCCAAGACGAGGCCCCGGTTCCAACACTGACCGTCTCCACAGCTTCGTCATAGATAAAAAGCTGTGTCGAAACTCTTTGCTTGCGTGTGTTTCCCAGTAAGACAGCGGTGTGCCGCCTGCGTGTGATGGAGCTGCTGCCAAAGGTGGAGGGCGTCGTCCAGAAGATGGCGGAGAGCGAACAAGTACTGATGAGTCTGCAGGAGAAACGGCAAAGGGAGCTGTGGAACCTGCTCAAAGTCGCCTGTGTGAGGAAACCAAGCGCACACACACACACACACAGACACCAAAGTTTGAATCATCAATTTGCATCTTTTGAGCAGCCAAACAAACCTCCCAAATCAGTAGTTTAGCTCCCCAAATATGGTTAATGCTTTTAAAAAGACAAAGATTATCCTTTTGTTTTCTGTAGAGTAAAGTTCGCAGCCCGGTAAGTGGGAGTCCTGATGGATTACGGACCCCATCTTCAGTTCCTCCTCTGATGCCCTCAAGACAGAGCTTACAACAGTTGTAAGTGCAAACACACTCACACACACACACCCTCTTGTGTAATTAAAGGTTCCATAAGTGAGCATTTTAGTTTAAAGCGTTCCACTATAAAAAGTTTTCTTTAATGTTAATTTCTCGCAATAACGTATATCGCAGTCGTACGGATCTGATAAAGAAATAAAGACATTTGGTGGCAGGTGTGCTTATTCTCTCCATGCATCCACTTGACCTGCATGGTGAACATTTACAACCTTGAGTGACATGAATCACTCTGTGTGTCTGCAGCGATGAGTCTCTGGTGGAGGAGAGCCGCACTTTCGAGAGCCGGCTGCAGAGTTTGCTGCACGACACCATCCAGGAAACAGAGAGCGGTGTGGAGGTACAGCAGTCTTGCTTTTTGATTCCTCCACATCAAATATCCATCTGTCACTGTTCTTCTTCTGTGTTTGACAATCATCTCACAGACTTTTATGAATTGCTGCTAGTTCTGCTCAAAGCGAGGAAATGATACATTTTGTGTTGTGTCTCAGATGCTGAGCGAGTGGACGTGGCTGCACGGGAGTACGAGCTTCTCCAGCGACCTCTCCTAAGTTGAGTTGGTGTTTACATGTGACACTCTGCTGCCCCAGTGTGGATGGGACTTCAAACTACACGAGGTGGTGCAAAAATAACATTATGATGGGGTATCCCCATTAATTTGTGAACTGGGAACTGCCAGCAGATACTACCACAAAGAATCACGTTTTCTTTGCTTTCTGTTGAGTTGCAAGTTTATTTGTCTGTCGGCAGGATCACAGGAAAAAAACAAAAAAACACCTCCTGAATAACTTCAAACATCTGTGTAGGGATTAAACAATTAATTTCCTTTTTAATTTAATTTTATTTATATAGCACCTTTAAAGCATCATCAAACCATGAGCAGTAAACAGACCCAACAATATGAGGCCACAGGCAATACAAGAATCCAAATGCACAGTTGTGACCAGAGGACCAAAATAAAAGCTAGGAAACTGGGTTTGAATAAGAAGAAAAAAGATTAAAAGATAGAGTAATAAATAATTAAATGACTATTAAGTGGCCCAGAGATCTGATGTCATATTAATGCAGATTTCTCCCTTTTTTCTTTAAAATTGAAAGGAGGCATGTTTGATGTTTCATTGAGTTTCTTATTCGTGTAATGATTTATGAAAGACATTCATCCATACTATCAGTTCTATAAATGTGTTTTAATTCAGTGTCTGTACAATTACGGTCTGCAAGAACAACAGCAAAGCCTTCCTGAAATCTGTGTAGTTTTGGAAATGCGTATACTATTGTTATATATGAAAATTCAACGTGAATCACTTTAAAAATGCTGACATACGCAATAGACAAGCAACTACAATAGAAAGACGAGGCCTGTGAATGTTGATCTTTTGTTTATCATTGTATGTAAATTATATTTTTATTCTGAAGATATTGGGTATCTACATGTAATGTGACAAAATGTAAATAGGTTTTACCCTGTATATCTCACTGGACTATTATCTTGTAATACAAATTTTATTTGAGTAAGTAAGACGAACATTGAGTAACACCAGCGGGAGGTTATGATCATGTGTTGAATGACTGTATGAATGTGATCATTTCTGCATCCTGTATTGATTCATAATTGTTTTAGGGGCAACAACAGTAACAGTAAATGCCTGTGAAAATGTGATGCATCCAGGAAGCTCTGCAGTGTGTTCAGATTATGGTACGCAAAGGACAGAGCAGCTGCCGTGCTTTCAGTGTCAACATCCTTGTTCGTGGTGATGATACAGACGATGTATGTTGTAAATACTGGAAATCTTTACTTGCTTGATTCAGGCAGTTAAGTATTGGACTCAAACTGGGTCAAAATGTTGTCATTGTCTGGATGTTGTTGCACAATGGTCTGCTCCACACTTTTATTGATGAGAGATGATCATGTGTGTAACATTCTGCTGTCATAACATTTTTTTTAAATAACTTGCAGTAATTTGGGAGAGCACATTTGGCGACTTTTGTATCATGATTATAAATATAAAACAAAGACATTTTGTACCTTGAATGAGGTTTGCTAGTTTTCTTTGATAAATATTTGTTTTTCTGGACCTGACAGCTCATATAGAGAATGCTCACATGTCATGAAGACAAACAGAAATCAGAGTGTTTGATAATTCTTTATTTCATTAATTCAAGAAAATCAGTTTGAGTTCCTAACTCTTGAATAACTTTCCTATACAAAGCACAGCACAGGTAAAGTCAAATGTAGTGGTAAAGGTTGAACAGCTAGAGGACACAAAATGAGACAAGACGAAGGGCTGAGGGTGACACAGAGTTTGAGATCGCCGTCGGCCCCTTTTACCAAACAGGACCTGAAAAATAGACTTTTAGGCAACTGAAGGTTCACAGTTAAACACTGTGTTACTGAGGTCAAAACGGCAGACTTGTGGTTGATCTGAGAGGGATCCGTCGCTCTGTGTGTCTCCAGCTTTTATTGCATAAGTTTACAGTCCCGGGACTGCTCAAGTGACAACTAAAAGTCAAAAACTTCCCTCCTACCTTGAGAGCATGCATCAAAACCACAATCTTCACAAAATAAAACACACCATCCTCTAACAATCAAATCGAAAAACACAAAGTATATCTGAACAAAAATGCCACAAAATCAGGTGCTTCAAATTTGCACGTCGGCTCATGAGAAGCACCATTATTTGGGGGGGAAAAAGATATTTTGCAGAAATTGCAGGCAAATTCTTTTGCTGTATTCTAGAAACATCAACAAAAGAACACAGAGTGACAGCTGATTCCATTTAAAATAAAAGTACTAGAGGTTTAGCAGAAGACTGGAGGGGGTTAAGGCCAAAGAATATGTGCAGACTGTGTGTGTGTGTGTGGGCGTGTGTGTGTGTGAGGGTGGGGTTCAGGGTGGGGGGGGGGGTGCAAAGAGGGAAGATGTGTTTAAGTGTTACTGGGTGGACCTTTGAGGTGTTGTCACATTTGGGTTCTATATTCTTCTTCTTCTTCTCCTCGTGTTGCTCTGCCTCTCCTCTCTCTCTCCTCTTTATGCCTCCAGCTCGAAACCCATGCCGACCTTGTGCCCGCCGCCGTTGACATTCTTGCCGTCGATCAGGGCTGAGAGGGTGAGCTTCACTCCTGCAAGCGGAGACGAGCGTCAGATTACGTAACGGCTATGACTGCGTCCGCCCGTGTTTGTTTCATTCCTTTGTCGCACGAAGAAACAGCATGGAGGCTGGCGAGAAACTCACCAGGCCTGAGGGTTTGTGTGTATCCAACTCCAACAAGGCAGGCGTTGTTGACTTTGGTCTGTGTGGAGAAAGAGCGACAACATGATCAGGTGATCAAGAACAAATCTCGAGTGAAAAGAGGTGATAAAAGGGATGTAATCGCAGAATGCCGTTTCACATTGTCAGAGTGACGCCATCACCTGACCATGATAGCTTGATAGCGAGCTTTTGTCATATTATTTTTAACTCAATAGACATGTTTTTCTTCTTGATATGAACTGCACTGATGTCGGCCCCTTACAGACACAGAGGAGTCCTTATCCAGCTGGTATTTGGCTCCGACTCCGAAGCGTGTGTTGTTGCTTCCGGCCGTCCACGCCAGGTTGACGGCTGTCTCCATGTTGCTGTTCACCTTCTGGTAAATGGAGCCACCGAACTCTGTGCCATCATTACTGGAAAAGCAGAAAAGTATTAGAACTGAGAAAAGAAAAACCTAAGAATTCAAAAGAAATTCTGTTTTACTCTGGGGAAAAGGCTTCCTCTCGTTCCCCTTCCTTCCCTTTTCATGCAAAAGCTGCGTGCGGTTTTCAGCTCTAAAATCGACTTTGGCTCGAGGTGACTCACACGTTGGTGTGGAGCTGGAAGTCGCCGGCCTTGTAACCAAGAGCGAAGTTGTTCTGGGTGAGTTTGGATTTGGCAGTGTCGAAGGCCAGCTGGTACCCGGCCAGCCAGCCCTCGTAGCCCAGCACAGCGGCACCGTGGACGGTGGGACCGGCCATGTCGAAGTCCAGGTCGCAGCCAACGTTAACGAAGTCACGCTTGTAGGCGGTCTTCAGTTTGGCACTCTTTTTGCTGCGCCGAGAAAGAAAAGAGAATGTTGCAGAGAGAGCTGAACTTCATGATCTTGTGGATCTGTTAAGAACGTACCCGGTGTTGGGCACAAATGACGTATCCAGACCGAGCTTCAGGCCCTTAGTCAGCTGCAGAGATGCACGACATGAGTCAATATTCCATGTGACAGTGGAAACAATGATGGATCTGGGTCTTTGAATAAGTTCTGGGGTTGGTCTGTGTCAGCCCACCTGGTCCTCCATGGTGATCTCCGTGGTCAGAGTGTTGTCTGTGTTCCATTTCTGGTTGAAGCTGAGGCCCAGCTCTTTCACTTTGTACTTGGTCTCCAGGTGGCCTCCCGACTTCCCCGTGTCCGTGTTGTTGGAGCCGGAGGTGGCAAACTCCTGCGGGGCAGAGCGGGACGGCGTGATGAAGGGGGTGGCGATGGAAAATGGGATGGGATGGAGAGCGGAAAAGGCATGTTAAAGCTAAGCTACGGGAATGAGGAGGCGGAGAGGGTGAGAAAACGCACTTGAGGAAGGAAAAATCTAATCTACGAGGTGCTCTTCCTCTGCCGCACAATCCTCATTGGGTTTGTGTGGCTGGTTGTTCTCTATATGGGGGGGTGGGGGGGGGGGGGGGTGGAGGTAGGAATGTGAGGGAGAGGACGGGCGTAAGCCAATCTGAGGTGTGGAAGAACTACTGCTGCAAGGAAAACCCGCTTGCCAGAAAGCCTGCACGCAAACACACACACACACACACACACACATATTCACGCTCTCTTACCATCTGACAGGAGCATCCAGAGAAGAGGCAGAAAGAAAAAAAGAGAGAGAAAGAGAGAAAGTTAGACGGAAACGCACAGAGTTCACATGCGTCAACTTTGCCGGAGCGCTGTGAGAAACGGAAAGCAGCAGCAGCAGCAGCAGGAGGAGAAACCGGTGAGGTTGCCCATCGTGGGAATCATTTCTCGATGCTGTTTTTCAACCGCAGTGTGCTCGTTGTGGTTTCACCATGGCAACAGGTTTGCAGAAACACCAGCGAAAGTCAAAACACAAGCTTTTTTTTCCCCCCCCTGGTGATATGGTGATACAACATGGACGGAGGACAGTGTTGTCGCTCTGCTGACTCTGAACATGTCGGCCAGGCGGCGAACAGTGATGTGACATGCTGGGAGGTCGTGAGTCAGCTGTTTGATCCTCGATCGTGCAGGGCTGGGTGTGTGTGTGTGTTGGGGAGGGGGGGGGTAGAGAGAGAGAGAGGCACGAACATGAAACAAACACAGACGACAGCAGTACTTACAACACCGCTCTGGGACTTGGTCTTCACATCCAGCTTCAGAATTCCATAGCCTGGGAGAGACAGGAAGTGCAGAGGCGACAAATAAACAGAAGCGGAGAAAAGTATCCTGCATCCTCACATGGTGGCGCAGAAACAAACAACCTATATCACAATGTCATTTCATATCAATCACAGCTGCAGTGAAAGGGTTGTTTTAATAGAAGCGTGTGTTATTTTATAACTTACCGTAGCCCTTGTTGAAGATATCTTTGGCAGATTTCCCCAGGTCTGAGTATGCAGGAGGGACGGCCATTTTGCCTGAAGGAACACACACATACACACAAAGGTGAGTTTTTCCACTAATTCTCACACAACAATATGGCACACATACATTGCTTTAACTTGATAAGGAGGGCAGGGGGTGTAATTAAAGGGATACTCCAGCATGTTAGCGCGCTGACAAGACGAACAAAACTGGATCAGCAGAAGCCAATAAACCCAGTTTTTGTCCTAGTTTGTTCTAAATGCAACCTGAATTCTTCCGAGCCACATGTTTGATACCTCTCTCGTCTCCCATCTTTTCTGTTTGAAGCTGCTGAACACAGTGAAGAGTACAACCAGCACCCCCCCCCCCATTGGGAGCAAAGGCCAGCCAAGTGTTTCTCAAGCTCCCTTTCCGAAATTACTGCACAAGTGGACTGAGCTTGACATGACAGAGCAGTGGAGTGCCCCTTTAACCCGGCACGCTCAAAGCCAACGCAAATAACAAGTGGGATCCCTCCTGCAAATGCACGGCCACGGCGCAAGCTGAGCAAAGCAGCTGAGGAGGGTCAACACAAAGCCTTGGTCTCATACACACACGCACACACACACACACAGGGAGCATCACAAACCGCATTCTCTGGTAAATATTTGACACCAAACCCC
>CAESWR010000892.1:615919-628938 GCA_903171835.1 Mullus surmuletus
GTTGCACTGTGATCCTTCAGAACGCCACCATAGGTACCGAATGGAGTGCGCTTAGCAGCTACAACGAATACACCTGTAGGGAAAACTCTGTGTTTTAATAGTGCAACAAGAGGACAACACTCACCAACAACGAGATATGTGTTTCATAAATAGCTGCAGAAAATAAAGTAAAACAATACAAGTTAATACCAAACACATACACATCTCATTTATTGATGTTAAGACAAACATACACACTTAAAATAATAGCAAGAATAGCAGTAGTCTGTGTTTTTTCCAAACAGGTTACATGTCAAGTCACTTAATGATTAAATATTAAATCAAATTAGTCAATCTAGAGAAAAGTAGGTTAACTGAAGAATCCAAAACATCTACTGATGACATAATCATGTTGAAACCATCAGAAAATGAGATCCCCTTGATCTCAGGAGATACACGGTTCAGTCAGCACAGAGACCACACGTCCAAAATTATTCAGTAATAACTCAACAAAGTTAATGAAAGTAGGACAACTATCCAGAGATGCAAGGTATTGCATAACCTGTTGATTTTGGAAAATTGCTTTCATCACTGAAAAAAATCCTAACTGGAGATTTGATTTCTGGTGCGGAAATATTGGACTTGGATCTTTACTTATGTCATTTAGGTCATGATGCGACTCTTATCAGACAATGATTTGTTATCAAACTGCGAGTGACTCGGCCGGTTATTGCATTTACACATAACCGAGCTGTTGTTTAGGTTTTAACAAGATGTGGACAAAGTACTGAGCTTCACATGATGATTTCATCGTAAGATTTAGTTGTGCAAAAGTCCTAAGACTTCATCAAAATATCCCAACAGCAAACCTAACTGGTTCATTATTTAGATACTGGAAAAGCTGTTGATATTATGACATAAAAGTGATGGGAAAATAATAATATTACAATGAATGTGACAGTCACTCTATTTTAAATATTTTAGATCAGGAAAAGGTTTGGAATGCTGAATATTGGTGTTTTAACTGAAAAATAATATAAGTAAAAGTGATACAAACATAAAAGCGTAGACGTAGAGCACAAACTGGCAAAGGGGACCTTTACGTCACCTTTTACCTACTGTGAAGTGACATTATAAAACACTGGAACTTTCATTCAATCCATGACATCAGATCAAACCGTTTGCTTTATAGTTCAAATGTTAACTTTAGCCGTGTTTTTAACTGTGTTTCTGTTACGTGTCCATAAAAAATCGGCAAAATGCTGTTTAAAAAGAAGCCCAAAAACAGTCCACATTCACGCGTGTCTTTACTGGCTGTACTTCCTCCTAAACTGCAATGTGCATATTTACCTCTGAGCAGCGACATGACGCAGATTCAACGAGCAAAAGCGATCAGAAACGGATTTCTCGTCCAAATCGTCTCCAGCAGCTCCAAGCACACCACGGTCAACACAAAAAAACTGCAGATTTATGCGACCTTTACCCTAAATAATGCGACCGGTATTTTTTCACTCCTGTAGGCAGATTCGATAAACATCAACAATGAGCGCAATTTAGTACATCTTACGGTCATTTCAACATTTCTCCATTACAAGATTAAATCTATTGTTGGAATTATCTATGACGGATAAATAATTCCGCTCAATATATTTAATGTTCCGCAAAAACAAAATGCGCGAAAGTGCGATGACAGACTTCATTGTTTACGTCATCTTCCCGCGCCACGTCCCTGCTGTTACCAAAGCGAGGGGGACAAGTTTCGCTACATGTGTACACACGTCCCTGTTAATCCGAAACCCATAATGCTTTTGTAGCGGTTTAAGCAGTCGTGCAAAGATGTCTTTGGCGTTTTCGCGGTGCCTTTGCGGGGTTCTGTCCCGGCAAACAGCTCCATCGAGGTGGGTGTGGAATTCTGGGAGACGCTAATGTCTGAGCTAATGTGCGTTAGCCACCGTGTGCTAATCCAGCGAAGGTTATCCAGATCCCTGTGGCAGGTCTTCTCTCTCCATCGTTTGTTGTGACCGTGACAGCTCGTGTTTGTGGCGTATTGTGACCGTGTGTGTGTTGTGTTCTGCAGCTCTGTTTTAGCAGGACGTCAGCAGGCTCCTCTGAGTCCTTGGTTTGCAGCAGTGATGACTCTGAAGACATCTGCACCTCTCAGGTATGCCCCCCCACCCCCACTGCATAGCAAAATGTTTTTTTACTGTAACTTTTTTCACTTAGGGTAATTGGCATGCAAAGCTACATTATAGAAATCAAGCAGATAGATGTGTTCCCCTTTTTCATTCATTCATTTTAGTCAAGTTCAGATTTTTATGAATTAAACCTGTAGGTAAATGTTGTTTACAGTGAGTTGTAATTCATGAAATCACAGGCGTACTGGACATGATAGAGGGAGATGTAGTGCTCTGGCTAAAAAAAAGAAGTAATTCATGAAAATTAAGAAGACAACCCTATATGAAACCAGGCAAGGACAAAAGGAATATGCTTTCTTGGACAGCCATTTTGAATGAAGGTATTTGTAAATATATTATAACCCTTCTACCAACCAACCATTCACAAAAAGTAATTTGTATTTTTTTAATAACATCTGTAGTTCTGTATTAGTCCACCGGGTCTAATTAAACAGTAATATTGCAGCTCTTTTAAAATGTACTTCAGAATTTAAATATGTGCACTATAATAGAGATTCTATGTGGTTTTGTTTTTTTAAGATCGGAAAACAAGAAGAAGAAGAAAGTGGACCATAAGAGGGAGCAGCTGATTAAAGAAAGGCTGAGGAAGAAGCTGAGGAAGATGGAGAAAGCTGCCCCTGAACTTGTTCCCATAGAAGATTTCATCACGCCAGCTAAATGTTTGGATGAGACAAGGTCTTATTTCATTTTGTGCATTGTGTGGAAAAGGAATTTTGACACTATCATCCTGTTTTTTATGTTGTTGATGATCCAGACTAAATATTTACACATTTCAAATCTTTTAGCAAACAGCATTTTATGCAGAATTAGTTTTTGACTCATACATTTGCTCTCTCCATGCTATTGTGCCAGCTGACTGAAGTGCAATAAAAGTGTTTATTATTCTCCAAAGGGTACGCTCTGCACCAAGGTTGCCATTTGACGAAAGTGAGGGTCGAGCCCTGCTGCTGAAGGAGTGGTCTCGCTACAAACAGGTAACCACTTCACTACCACCTCTCAGGCACTTAAGCATTTATGGAAAATGTTGCTTGTGACCTCTGCACCCAGTTATGCACAGTGATTCATTTCATGCACTCATGAGTTTTTGCTCTGAAGGAACAGCACATGGCCGAAGTAAAGGCGATTGAACTCGCACTGGAAGCACAGAGGGAGGCGCTGCAAGAGCTGAAGATTGAATCGGAGGAGCTTTACCAGGCGGCACTGGAACCAGACCTCCTTCTTATTCCCTTCAAACGTGAAGGGCCAGTCCACACACCACCCAAGACAAAGCATGAAGCACCTGATGGAAAGTATATTGACATCACAAAAGTCTACGTTCAGTGATGGGCACTGTGCACTGACGAGCCATGTTTCCATTGTACTTGAGTGGCTGGTGAAGGACACTTTCAATGGGATTTTTGCCTGAACTGTAAAAAATTACATCTTACTGTCATGTTAACCCTATCATTTCTATATCAAACTGATTTTTCTCATGCTCATGCGTCCCCTGTTCCTGTATAAAATGAGTTAAATTAAAATGTACATTTCTAAATGATCTAATTTTCCTATCGTGATTTAAATGAATGTGAATTGAGTCATAAAAGCTTGGAATTAATACATTACCATGGGTTTAAACCTTCTCCACAGTATTACTGTATATAGTAAGAGCTGCAATGATAAATCAATTGTTTCATCAGCTTGTTCCATAAAAAAAGTTTTTGGAATTTAGAAAAAAATGGTTTATTGCTTTAACAACTATTAATAGTCCTGGGCTTGGGAAACAAACCTTACTCTGACAAACCGGGCAACTTAATTCTTTGATAACACACTTTTAGTTGCATATAATATCCTCATCACATAGGAGTATTTACATCAGCATGTTTACCCACATTTTAATGAGAAAAATACTAGTGTGGTTGATGACCATACAAGCTCTAGTGCCTTAATTGCATGGATGCAAGTATGGGTAAGAAATTCATTAACTACACGATGCAGCAGCTTCTTCGGCTTTAAAAGAGGCCGTTCAATGTGAAGCCTCCTTCATCAAGCTTCCTGCTCCAAGACAGCAGGTTAAAAGGGATTTTTCAGGAGTCCTAAGGCTTTCCTTGGTTGAGAGGGATGTGCCAGTCACTGGGTGGGTCTTTCCTCAGCTCCCATACTGGGGTGAACTTCTTTTGCTCTGCCACTCTGTTCCGTTCACTCATCTGCAGTGCCTCCTGCAATACAGGGGAAAGGGGATATTACAATTAATCAAATGTTTTGAACATTCACATCTACTGTAGTTCTACCTTGGCCTGTGTGTCATGTCGGTTCTCCCAGGCTTTGCAGTTGTTATAGTCCTCTTTCCACTGTTGGCAGGATGGAGAGGTCCCATGTGCGTAGTAATGGTGGAAACGATTCCACAGGCTCTTGCAGTGCCTGAATTCACTCCAGTAGTCGTCACAGACCCGTGGAGGCTGTGAACAAACAAGGGCAGGAACAATGAGGATTAATCGGTCAATGAACATGTGCGACTTTTCTTATGAAAGGACATCATTCCCTGCCCATGGGATTCAAGGATTCAATTCAAAGGGCTCAAAGTGTTTTTGTCAAATACACAGACGAAAAAACTAGTTTCCCTGTGCAAAGAAATTCTTACTTTGCTGTCCACAAGGAATGCCGATAGTATTAAAATAATAGAAAAATAAATCCAATAGAATATACGATACTAATTAAGTGAAGAATAATAATAAAATACCAAATACAATTAAAAAGAAGTATATTTATTTAAAAAAACAAATCCGAATAAAAAACCATATACAAGTATATACAGTTGTATGAGCAAATGTATGTGTACATGTGCAACAGATCAACAAATCAACATTAATACCGTAATTGAACAATAAGCGCTATATTCTTAACCATGGTAGGAAAATGACCGGCTCAACGGCGCCCTCTGGTGGCAGCGAACGCCTGATATATGAAGGCGCTGAAATAAGCAAAAATAATCAATACACTGATGTTTCTATAAATGTTCCTTTTAACTGGAACAATTGCAGTTCAAGGGGAAATCGCGAGTCGGATAAACGTTTGGTAACATCTGAGTGTGGAGTCTCCTTCACTCCTCCTGACATTGCTTGTTGCTAACTCGGCTAAGTTTGTCCATTTAGCAACATCCGCTAACTGACACAACCTTTCCCCGCTCAGCACCGACGTTCGAACCCCGCATGGCCGTCAACAGGGACGCGTATGATGACAAAAGCAAAGAAACTCAAATTCAATTGGTATTATTTGTTAAGATACTTTACCCTCCACTGTTTATCTTCAGACCGGTCCATTGCTAGCTGCCAAACGCTAGCTGCGCTAACAGTGTTTCACACCAACTTCCGCTTCTACAAAATAAAAGCGTCACTCAAACATTTTAAGTTCTGTTACAATTGTTATTGTGGTGTATAGATTATATATAGTATAATAGACCCGGTATTTCATATTACTATGATAGCAATCTCGTATTTTGCAATTATCTGAAATGGTAAAGTACTTTGTGAGTACACAATTGACACAATCCAAGAAAACATTGGTCATGTGCATTGAAAAATGAAAGGAAAGTATTTCAAAACACAGTTCTTTATTTGTCTATATACAAATCAAAAGGGGAAAACACTTGCAAACCATTCTTATAACTGCAGAAGAAAACCCTGAAAGATAAGTTTTTATTGATAATGAGAAAATAGAAACTATAATCGCTCCAATTATATTTTAACAATAAAACTCAATAATGGGACTGTTAATGTCAGATTGTAATTGAACTGTAAAGATGTATCAATTCTGGGAAAAGGAGGAGAAACTCTTCAAGTGAAAAGGAAATTCAGAGCAACACAGCAATGTTTCACAATTGAATCTTGGTGATGGTTTGGTAAAAGACTTTGCCTCAAACCAGCCACCATGAATTGAATATCAAATTACTCATTGCAGCGAGTTTAAGAGCTCAGCTCAATTAAATATAATCCCACTTCCACAAATCAACTGCAACCCTGAAGTGACAGAGACACAACGTCCTCGTGCTTCAGAAGGACAGTTGTTACTGTGCTGCTGTTGGTGAAAATATGGGATGTCTGTGTGCACAGGCCGGACTTCCCTCTTGGAAATCTTTACGGCTTTCTTCCCTTCTTGCGTAATGACTGTCCTTCTCCAGAGAAGGCGATGAATCTGTTCAGGGCATCATCCTGAGGAGATTGAAAATTTGACAGCGGTGAGAACTGGGAAAATGAGATGATGCAATGAAATTTACTGTAATATCAAAAACATTCAAATTATTTACATCTTCTGCCAATTTTCTTGGCAGTGGCCTCGAGTTTCTGATGAAGGTGATCCTGCCAACCTTGAATTCATAGTTTGGGATTCCTCTGTGTGACAAAAGATGGAAGTTTGATATGTATTAGTTACTATCAAATACTCCTTCAGCTGTTAATGATTTGGCAATGTGGCAAATAACAGGAGTGCTGCATTTGGCACATTTTGATCTCCCTCCGATCAAATGATACCAACCAAAATCTATTTATAGTCACACTGCACTGTGGAACTGAATGACAGAGTTATAGTCCTTATCATAATAAATTGAAATAACTTAGATAAACCATGCTGATGATGCTATGACAAAACGAGGCACATACATTTGGAATTGTTGGAGCGGGGAAAAAAGCTAAAAAGTGACACTGTGAAGTTCACTCCATGTCACTTTGTCAGAGAGCATTAGCTGCCAACTGTTCGCTACGAGGTTGTCACATTATCCAACAAAGTTTACTTCAGCCAATGTGCAAGTGTGACTTGTCAGTGAAATCCTATCAGTTTGCCAAAAAACTCTGGGTTACATCGCTACCGCATGTTTACATGTGTACTGCTGGGTATTTTAAACCTTTTGATGTCACTGGCAGCGATGGGAGCGGGGCTGGGCTCAATCCCTTTCGTTTTGCCATCCAAGCGATTGCCAGAGCCCGTGAAAGCCTGAGGAGACACATTAGAGGCTCTATTAGCACTGTGATCACGGACTGCTGTGCCTCTGACCCACAGCAACTATTACTCACTCTGAATCCCATGTCCATGTCAGCGTAACTAGGTGGCTCTCCTTCTTCCTCCTTCACAGAAGAAAAAGTTATTGAATGGGAATCTGGGCACATACATTTATAACAATCTGCAGATTTGGTCCTTACTGATGGTTCTTCGTGGTGCTGAGGTCGTCTTTCAGGCTCTTTGTAACCCAACGGAGCGTCAAAATCCACCTGGGCAATACAAAAATGACATAAATAAACAGATAAATAACCACCCTTTTAGAGGAACACATTAGTATATCAGTGCAGAAGCAAATGTAGGCTTTACATTCATATCGCACTCAATGATGGATACTGCTTTATCTGGCTTGGTCTCCATCACTCGCAGCTCATAGATCTGTAACAAATACACAAAATCTGTTAGCTGACAAAACAAAAACATAGCAGTCACACTTAACAAACCTTTATTGGATTTGAAAGTCTTACCTTTTCATTGTAGTTGATTGCTATGACGTCACCGGTTGTCAGGCAGGCAAAGTTTCTCAAGGCATTCTCCAGTCTGGAAAAAGGGGACAACTTGGTCAACCAGTCATGTGTGGAAAGCTCAACGGTGCTGTTCCTGCTTGATAGTTCTTACACTGCTTTGGGGTTTGTGATGTCCAAGAAGTCAGGGCTCTGTGGTTGGAACTTTGAGTAGGTGGCAACCATAAGGTTGACACTTTCAACTTGGACCAGACCACCCTCCTCCAGCAGCAGATTCTGCATCATCTGAAGGGTAAATGCAGACAAAATGTCATTAGTGGCTGCCAGAGAGATAGAAAAAGTGTGACATCTTAGCCAAGTATTTCTCCAACACAACAAAACACATCTGAGAGTTTAACTTTTTTTCTCTTGCAAGTGCGAAATCTTTGACTGTCGATCCTTCACTTGTGCTTGTCACTGTTCCTCACCCAGTGGGGAAGATAGCAGATTCCCTCATCTGCCACAAACTCCAGAACACCACAATGTGTCATTCGGTCTGAGTTCTTATTGGTGAGCTTGAACAACATTGGATAGGTGATGTTAAGCCGACCTGCACAGGTGAAATGCGCACAAACACACACATATAAGAATCATGGAGATATCATACACAGGCAATTCAACCGAGGACATGTTTCATTTAAGATCTACTTACTGAGCTGGTCAAGAGCTGAAGGTGGCATTATTACTGCGAGAAAGAAAAAAATTAGACATCAGCATCAAATGCATTTGCATCAGCTCCTATAAATGTGTTTGAAGACAGGAATAATATAAAGATCTGAGGCACTTTAATGTGAGATGTCAGTGAGAACTTGACAGGGTTCATGTTGAAGCAGACAACACACTGTCAGGAATGTCATCAATCACAAAAAATCACAAACGTATCCAAGGTGGCAATTAGTTAGCACTTATTTATTCAGAGAAATGTGCCTGGGTGTGTCAGGGCATCTTTTGGAAGCACACTCTTACTTTTGCCTCCCTTCTCCACGTCCGATCGGTCGTTTGGACCAGCGAGCATCGACACCGAGTAGCAGCGGTACTGAGTGGAGAAGCGGTTCTGGAAACCCCGAGCCATCGGGTGGTCGAAGACGTGGAAGGAAAACTGTGGAACAAACCAAAGCCCAAGTGAAGTGAAAGCCCATTACATCCACACTCACGTTCATCGTGACGGGGCATCTTTCCGCTCCTGCCGTGTTGTTGTTAGCCGCCGCTAGCTACACTTATGTTAGCTTGGTTTTGTTTTCGATGAGTTCGTCGTCAGCGGCGGACCAGAGCCCGGTCATACTCACCATGTCGACCCTTTGGTGCTCTGCTTGCCGAACGACTCGAAGCAAATTGCAAGCTTGTGTTTTTTCTATATCAAAAATCTCATAGGAGCTAGGGGATCCCACTGTTGTTGTCCGCTTCGCCCGGAAGTGTACAGTAGCCAGACACACGTAGATTCCGCATCCGGGTTTTGGAGACTCGTGCTCAGGCCGCCATCTTGCTCAGGGGAGCTGCGGTCATTCTTAACGTGTTTCTAGTCTCTTCCAACCAAACTGCCACACTTTTGTTTTGGATGTGCACGTGTATGACTGTTTTTTCCCCTCTCTGTTTCTGTAATCTATTGTCATCACAAATCCTATAGTCAGTAGAAAAAACATTTTAAAATGCCTTGTAACAGTTTTCTATTTAGATAGATAATAGAACCAGTTCCTTTCCATTTGGCTAAAAGGTTACACACCAGGACACCTGGCATACTCTAATTTCAAACTTGGCACTCACCCACTCATCCATTTTGATAGATCCTCTTTAAAACAAAAAGGAAAGGACGACACAACTCATCTAGCGGTTATAGAAACCCAGTTTTTAAAATACTTGTCTCGGAGTGACCACTGTGTCCCTTCAAAGAGTTTCTCTGATGATTTAACTTGAAAGGTACAGAGAAATAGTGGTAATACCTATATCAAAGGCAGAAAGGCACATTGCAAAAACTTGTCATTAAAAAATAATCCCTGCTGAGAAAAACGATTTGCTCCATCACCAAGTCCATCCATAAAAGTCTCACATGAAATATTGTTCAAACTTGTTCCACAACTATAAAAAACAACATAGATTTCAGCAGGTTGAAATAAAAGTATTCTCGTTGAGGTCTTATTGTGAGGCCTCTTAAGAGGTGGAGAGACCATTAAACTATGACAAGCGATGAGTGGAGTGGTAGCAGTGATTTATACGTCAAAACGTTATTTTAGACAAACCCAAACAAGCAACTGAGCCTGAATTAGAGCCGCAATGTTTTAATGAGTCTTATGAAGACCAAATCAGACAACGACTGACATGGCATGACTGACAACAGCACCATTTAAAAAGTCATTACAGAGTAATATGTATACACTATACAAAATACAAACCAACAAAATGTCTCAGAAAATTGTATTCTAAAATCAGTGGGGTCTGAAGTTTTTTTTGGTTTTTTTTACAGTGAAGGGTGGGTGGGGGGGGGGCTTGCAACCTGTATATCTATGTGATTACATTTTTGTAACCATAATGCAATGCTTCATACTGGAGGCCAGTCTTTAGCCACGTCCTGATGTGTGGATTCAGGTAGCCACTGACAGTAGGCAGGCAACAGGACTGTAGAAAGAAGGGGAAAAAAAGAGTTTAGATGAATAAAAAACAAATATGTAGTACCAAGTCGTGTCAACCACATATAATCCGCACATTTATCTTCAGTCTTCCAGACAGACAGGAGGGCATCAAGACAGTCAGCTCTCTTTGACACCAGTGCTCCCAGCAAAGCCTCCGTCCTGGGCTGTAGCCTGCCACAGAACAGTGAGAATTAGGTCCATTTGCTTTTTTAGTATAAAAATGCATATTTCCAGTGAGCCAACACAGACTTACTTTGCCCATGTTTTCAGCATGATGGAGGGGTTTGACAGCAGATGGTTCCTGTACTTCTTTAGCTTAGGACAAACCTGAAAACCACAAATACATAGCTTAACATTTGGGGAGATTGAGGGTAACACCTTTTCACAGCTTTACAAATCATCTCATTTTAGTGCTGTTAGTGGTTAATTATGACATTTATCAACAAGAATTATCATATGTGCAGTCATGATTCATTCAATCACCTGCAAACAAAATCCTCTGGGCTACAGGTGATTACACTACCCAGGGTATCACATTTTATTGACAATTTTATCTCAAGGAAGCAATTTTCTGTTTTGCTGCAGTACCTGTCCTTCAAGCAGAAACCTGGCGAACAGTCTGTATCTCTCCAGCCCCTCTGGATACTCCATCTCCACCGGAGGCAGCTGCCAGGCAACACGGACTGCATGACAGGTACAGTTTCTAGGTCACTTAAATGTCAGCAGAGAATTCGATTCACTCTGTCAGACACTCGTCACAAGTTCCTTAAAGTCTGGGGACCCTTTATTGAGTATGTTAGACGTGATGTACATTATCCTCTGGAATAATTACACTGGTCACTATTGTGGGTCTCTGGTGGTCTTATTTTGTGCATAATGGCGATTCTTGCATCTTTATATTTCTGGGGACTGGCGGTATGTTTAGCTTTATTTTGTTTTATTGTATGTTGTCTGTGACTCTCTGTGTGATATAAACTGGAAAACTTCTATAAATGAAGTGTGTCAGCAGAAGGAAAAGACCCCCCAAGGATGAAACACTGGATCTGCTGCTTCAACTTACAGAAGGTGCTCGCTCTGTGACATCTGATGGTGCCTGTGGAGGAACAAAACATGGGTGCGGGCGACTCCTGAGGGGGGCCGAAATGACAGTACTGAGGCAGAAGCTGTGGGACCCACTCGGTTTCGACTGCTGACACGCCTGGCAGAGAGAAAAGCAAAAACAAAACAGAATATTTAACCATAATAAGACATAAAAAGGCTCCAAATATGATTCAGACAGGCAAGTAAGCACAATTATCTTTCAAGCATCATCAATCTGACATTTGGAGGATGTGTGATTAGAGATTTTCAGGCATCTTTGGGCAGTAATTCCGAACAGGCAGTTAGTTTGTGGACAATCAGAGGTCACTAGTTTACCTGTCATGTACATCTTCTTGGTTTCTATGACTTCCTGATAGACTACAAAGTCTGGCAGCTTTTTGAACAGGGCGGAGGTCGGGTGAATGAACACTGGCTCGTCCATAAGAGGCGTCTGCAAACACAAACGGTCAAAGGTGAGGTGACACCGTTGGAAAGCCTCACACATACACCCCAAACTAAATCTTCATCAAACAGCTTACCTTGTATCCGTTCTTCCACGTTGGGTCTAAAATATCTTCGGCCTGCACTCGCCTCGCCAGGTGGTCCCCCAGCCCGGCCAGAACGATCTGCCGCAAGCAGAGAACCTGCTGCTCCGTTGGTGGGGTCATCTTGGGATCCACAAAGATGCCCGTCTCTTGGCACACCGCGTTCACTGCAGGAGAAGAACACGGGGCGTGGATGCAGATGTGTTTCCACTGCCACTGTTTGGCTACGGGTGGGTTGTGTGGCTGCGTACCTGCATTTGTCAGTTGTCCTCGGAGACGCCGGATCTCCACCATGGCTTTATACCTCAGACCGTTGTCCTCGCAAAATTTGGGCGTGCAGCCGGAAAACTCGCATGCGCCAACAGCTCCTGCAGAAACAAAAATGAAAATGTATAGAACTGCATGAAAATACTTTGCTGTACTGAGCCCGGTGAGGTGATGTCAAAAGGTCCAGGGACACATCTGTGAAATTCTACGTCAGAAAAAGCAGCTATTCTTTATCTGGACACCTTGACGATGATTCTAAATTTCAAGCATCTTCGTTGGACTGCGACAGGTGAACATATGCTCAAACAGTCTGGCTCCTTCCAGCACTGCATTCTGAAAAACACTGTGTTTACCTAGCATGACCATGAGGTCCCCCAGCAGGAGCGAGGCTCCCTGCCCAGCCCACAGCCTCCTCATTTGGGCCAGCCGAGCACGACGCTGAGAGAGCTTGGAGTTCTCGTCCTCATTACCCGCAGATCTGAGGAGAGAGGACAATGTAATTCTGCCGTTCCCGAGCACGAATAAAGCATCAATGTCCGTGTCATATTTCAATTCAACCACCTCACCTGTCCAGGTCCTCGAAGATCTCCCTGACTGTCATGGCGGCTACCACAGCGATGATGTAAGGCAAGCAATCCTGTTGCTTTCCCAGCGCCAGCATTTTAGCATAACGTGGGGAAACGGGGAAGGAGGCCATGGCTCTGCCCAGGGGGGAGATGGGGCAGCTCAGCTTCGCTTGCTTCATCTCTTTCACCCTGATATGGGAAAAGTTTGATATTTGTATTAGTGGCAACATAATGC
>CAESWR010000893.1:0-11545 GCA_903171835.1 Mullus surmuletus
ACAAGCAAAAGTTCTTAATTGAGCAGCAAAAACATAAAGTGAAAGAATCCGCAAACAAAAAAGCTAGAATGTGAAGCGTGAGGGAAGACAAACCTTGTGCAGCCTCTCAGCAAGCTGCTACCTCGCAGACTGCAACTCCTCACTGCACACCTGAGCTCGTCACACAGGTGTCCTCACTCTGCCTTGATGAGGCAAGACTGAGGGGAAAATTAAAAGGGGTGGTGGATGGTGATGGGATTTGAACCAGCAACCACCTGCACAGTCATCACTCCTAACCAGGTGCTTCTTAACCACCACACCACCTGCTAGTTGGTGGTCTTAGTGTTTTCGTTTCTCACCTTTAAGTCTGTCCTCTGGTTGGGGCCTTGAAAAGATCATCCAAGACCAAGATTTGAACCTGCAACCTTTGGGCATGAATGCGTTGCAGTAGCTGAGTGACCTACAGTGCCAGAAGGCTTTCTTTCGGTCAGGCTCTTGAAAATGATATGCACTAGGTAAATATTGGTGAGTGTTGCTCGCAGGTGGCGGCGCTGTCGGACCCCGGCGTGGGCTCGGTGTGGCGGGCGATGGAGCGGCTGGTGGACGTGTGCAGAGGACTCGCCAACGCGCTGTCCGCCAAAGGTGAGACTCGCCGCCGTCCTCGGCTCGCCTCGCCTCCGCCGCGGGACTTTAGGGCATGAAAGTAACGCGTCTTCCCTCCTCCTTTGTTGCAGAAGCCGAGCAGGTGAAGGAATACGCAGGTGAGTTCAGCAAATTCTTAAAGGGCCAGTTGGTGTTTTTCCTCATGAAGTTGTATGAGCTCCTGTAGCTCCTGACCAGAAAATGCTAGAGGCCTGGAAACGGTGTCCCACCCCAGGTTTTAGGATGTCCCGAACGCGCTGGTATCAGTCCCGAGTCTCTACGATGCTCCTATGTGGACATGACCTTTGACCCCCTGTCATTGCACTTATGGTAACCCTAACTGGCCATAACTTGAGATGTGAATGTGCTAAAGACACGAAACCTGCATCTTCCCCCATGTTTCATGGCTGCCGAACACACTGGGCTTGGTCTCGAGGCTCTAGGAGCCTCCAGTGCTGAGATACGCATGTTCAGACAATCATAAATAGCCTGTATCTCCGCAACGCAAGGTCGTAGGAGCTCAGGACCCGGCTAGGTGCACTCAGCGTGCCCAAAACCCTAGGGGTAGAACTTGGCCCCATGTCTCTACGACCTTCCGTTTTCTGAACCCTAACCTTGACCCTAACCCTAGCTCAGAATTAAGGGGCATCTTTGACTGACAGTAGCTCCTGACCAGAAAATGCTAGAGGCCTGGAAATGGTGTCCCACCCCAGGTTTTAGGATGTATCGAACGCGCTGGTATCCGTCTCGAGTCTCTACGATGCTCCGTTGTGGACATGACCTTTGACCCCCTGTCATTGCACTTATGGTAACCCTAACTCGCCATAACTTGAGATGTGAATGTGCTAAAGACACCAAACCTGCGTCTCCCCCCATAATTTTCATGGCTGCCGAACACACTGGGCTCGGGCCCGAGGTTCTAGGATTCTCCAGTTCTGAGATACGCATGTTCAGATGATGACATTTGAGCTGTATCTCGAGAACGCCAGGTCGTAGGAGCTCGGGACCCAGCTCGTTCAACTCAGGGTGCCCGAAAACCTATCGGTAGAACTTGGCCCCATGTCTCTACGACCTTCCGTTCTCTGAACGGCTAGGGTTAGCGCTAACCCTAACCCTAACCCTAACCCTAGCTCAGAATTAAGGTGCGTTTTTGACTGACTGTAGCTCCTCACCGCAAAATGCTGGAGGCCTGGAAACGGTGTCCCACCCCAGGTTTTAGGACGTCTCAAACGCGCCGGTGTCTGTCCCGAGTCTCTACGATGCTCCGTTGTGGACATGACCTTTGACCCCCTGTCATTGCACTTATGGTAACCCTAACTGGCGTCTTTGACCTGCAGCGCTCGTTCCTCGTCCCCACTTTCAATGCAACAATCTTGGCAATAACTCTATCTTCTTCCCGCCTCCTTTAAACCAGACTTGTGTGACTGCTCGTGTTTTATTACTTCTAAGAAAGACAAACTGTTTGACGTTTTTTTTATCGTTTGCTGCCCTTGAGGTTAAAAAAAAATCGAAATGGACCAATTATCAAGAAATACTAATCCCTCGTGTTTATTTGCAGGAAAAATTGAATCTGGTTTCACTTTTTTTTTTTTTACTCTTTCAATGAATTGAATTATGTATATAATGCAATGCGTGTCTCTGTATTTGTTTTTAAGACTTTAGTGGACGTTTAATCCACCTGATAAATGTCTCCACGTTGCTGCTACAAAAAAAAGACAAAAGACAATTCATTCAAGGTCAGAATTGGTTTTAATAAAAAGACTTGAAGATAATTAAAAAATAATTGAGTTCTGCACTAAAAACCCGACTCCTCCATACAGCTGACATGCAGAAAATGTACAATTTGTGCTCTTAAAAAGTTGTTACATCATTTCAGTTGGAAAATAGGAAGCTACTTCTAGTGTTTTTAGATTGACATTTTATGTAGGACGACATTGTGAGTGTCGACCCGGGACAGAACACTCGATTTAAATAAACATAGGCTAATTTAGAATATTTGGTAAATATATGGAGTTAAATTAGGAACCTTTTTGCGCAGGTGCACCAGCTTCGGTGTTTTCTGCAGAGTTCATTTTTGCGGCGCGGCGACTCATAGACAGCCGCAGGTCTTCACCACCATGTTGCGATGCTTCTTCAGGATGACATTGTTGTTGTCGTCGTAGAAGAGGACGGAGATTGGGCTGAGCTTGGTGGGGGCGCAGCACGCCTTCGGGACCTCGTCGGGCTTCAGCAGGTGGACCTGTGGCGGCGCAGCACATGCTTTGATTTGTCAAACAGCTGTGTAATCCCCGGAGGAGGAGATGCGGCGTTGTGGCGGACTCACCACTTGCTGGATGAGTGCGTGGTTGGTGGCGTTCATGCAGGAGCCCAGCGGGTAGAAACACTCTCCGTCACAGTAGTAGGCCGAGTAGCCGGTCGGGGCCAAGACCCAGTCCTGGTGGGGAATGAGCAGGTGTCATTGTGGAGTAGAACCACCCAAAATCCTAACCAGCTACTGTTGGAGATACACGTCAGTAGAACCACATCTGACTCGTGGCTCTGCAGCTAAAGGTCTAAAGACCTTCACGCCCAACTTGGTGCCATTTGTGCTTGGAAGTCGGAATTTCTGAGGTCAGAGTCCAAATGGAACGCACCAATATGGCCAAGTTGGGCGTGACAGTTTTACACATAACTTGGAAGTACTTGGAAGTCGGCATTTGAAGTTGGGGGTCGGACATCCCTGAGCTCTGGAGGTGTGTGCTGCAGAGCTGGATTAACATACCAAGTATGGTTACCAAGCTTGACTAATCCTGATTAGCGATACTGTGAAGCTGGTTATCGTCCCACTAAGTGCACCCAGTGTTTCCAACCAATCTGTGGTCGCTCATATCAAGAAAGGGGCGGGCTTTACTGCGTTTGACCATCACGGACGCCAAGAAAGTCGAGAGGCGCTTACTTTACCAGGGAAGAATGCGCAAAAATATTAGGAAAATCTGAAATATTGTCCCAGCTGTCAAAAGCCAGAGGAAATGCTGGAAAAATGTATCTAAAGTAGATATCTAAAAGTCATTCTTATGATGTTTCACCACCCATGTTGGGGCCACCCCTCAGTAATATAGCACAACTACTATAGTTATAGAATTTCCACTTGCTAATGTCCCATGTAACAAATGTTTTTGCCCCAAACTTTTTATGTAAAGGTAGCTAAGATCTAAATTAGGAAGGTAGTGATCAATAATCATGACCGATCACATGTGAGAGGAAAACATTCGGTGAAAGACAATGACTCTGAGCTTGTGGTGAGAGTCCAGCTCAGAACTGACCTTCCATCCCAGGTCGCTGAAGCTGACGTAGAGTTCATGCTTTTTGCAGGGCTGGCCTCCGCTGTTAGCAGGGCTGCGATCTGAAACAACAACACACACATTTAATTAGATCGATGCATCTCAATGTCGCCAATGTCTGGCTGGCCCCCTAAATTCCATCCCAAAGTATCAAGGTTCCTCGTGCACTCAAAGAGACCTTTCCAATCAGCCCAAGTTTGTCCAATTTGGAGACTATGACAGTAAATGGCAGCCAAATCTGTCACTGTTCGTATCTCCCCAACCGTTGAACGTACAAGGTTCAACCTGGCACTGTATGAAAGCACTTGAGTAGACCTTTCCAACGAGCTCCATCCAATTTGGAGACTATGACCAATTTTCAAAAACACAATAAAACGTGCTCAAAGACTGATGGGCCGCCATTACTCCTTTGCTAAGTTCTTCTTCTTCTTTGGCCTAAACGCCACTTCGCACCCCTCTGTCGCGATGTAGCGACACTCGGAGGACCTAGCGGTGCAGTTTGTTCGTTTATTCATTCAAATATCAATGCTTTGTATAGGCCAACAGTATCTTGCCTCAGTTATATTTTGTCCAACCCCTCATCAATAATCGTCTCAGGAAGCGGCGTTTAATGAAACTGTAACCTTTGAGTGCTACTTTCACCATTTCTTTCTAGATTTCAAGAGATGATTTTAAATCTTCACAGATCAAACGGGTGAATTTTCAGTGTGGGCGCCGGGAGCTTAACTATGGATGCTGGGGACGGGGAGGTCGTATTTGGGCTTCTTGCGGCGGGGGTGTGGCTTGACGGCCCGGGGCGGGCGGCATGGGATCTGGCTCTCCCTGAAAAAGGTCACCATGAAGGGCTGCTTGGAGCGAGGACCCCTGCGGCCCACCAGCCCGATCCAGCCTGCGGACAGAGAGCGGTCTGCGGGGGGAAGCATTAGAGAAAAAAACAGCATAAAATGTGTGAAATGGAGACCACCGGGGTCCTCGATGGAGTGGTGAAGTCCCACCCTTCCGTTTGAAAAAGATTTTTTATGAATGAGAGTCAATGAGAAGACAATTATTTTCTGGTCCCATTTGATTTGCGCCATGAATTTCACATATGTTGTTTGTGGGACGTCACTCCATGTCCTCCAATGGGCAAAATCAATGAAACATGAGGAATCAGAAGTCATTTCTCAATGTGTGCTCTTTAATCTTCTTCTTCTCCATCTCACTCAATGAAATCAAAATCGGGTTCTTAAAAAAAAAGTTACAATATTAATTCACATGGAAGTGAAATCTAAAGATAATGTTCATAAGCTCACGCATTCAGTTATTCTTTATTCACAATTATGCTGACTCATGAGATACAGGAGCTTTCTTTGGAAAAAATGCACGTCTTTTCACTAGTGAATAATCGTGATCAATAATCGTGACATCAATATCGCAAAAAAAAAAAACGTTATTATTTTGGCCATAACCGCGCAGCTCTACATCACATACAATCCATCTCCCGCTCAGCACTCACCCTCCTCCGTCTCCACATAGAGGCGGATGCCCAGGTTGCTGCGCGGGTGCAGCAGCCAGTGGTTGGAGGCCGAGGTGACGTCGAAGGCCAGCCAGCCCTCCTGACCCGCCGGCACCGACTGCATGTCCAGCAGCACCAGCTCGGGCTCCCTGACGACGGGAAACAAACAAACAAACAACCGCTGAAGACGCCGCGTCCCAGCAACAACCCAGAGAGGATCCGCCCTGACCCGCCCACCCACCTGTTCCTGTTGTCTCTCTGGATCTCGTAGACGGAGATGTGCAGTGTGCGGTTGGCTCTCTGGCCCATGGTCAGCGTCTTGTAGATGCGGAACTCGGCCGCCGTCACCGTCTCGCCCTGAGGGAGCGGCGTCAGGTCGAAGCGGAACTCCTTCCAGTAGGGCCGCGGCTGCAGGAGGTCGCGCTCCTGCTCCACTGAGGGGCGCCAAACACACCGGCAGAGCTTTTTAAATCCAAAACTGTGTCACTGAGATTCATTTTTGTCATTAATTTGCAACAAGAGGGCAGTTTTGCACTATAAATACATACATTACTATGCGCCTATAATGCTACTATAAATTGAAAAATTACTGTGTCTACTATGCTAAAACTACAATAAATAGATAAATTACTACGTGTCTATTATGCTAAAGGTACTGTAAATAGACAAATTACTATGTGTCTACTATGCTAAAACTGCAATAAATAGATAAATTACTACGTGTCTATTATGCTAAAGGTACTGTAAATAGACAAATTACTATGTGTCTACTATGCCAAAACTACAATAAATAGATAGATCCCTGTTTATTGTATTTGCTAAACTAAATGTACTATAAATAGATAAATTATTATGTACTATATGTGCTACACTAAATGTACTATAAATAGATAAATACATTTTTTAAAACTTTGTATGAAAGCAATAGAAGGAAGTAACTAGACAATTTCCACTAAATGTAAATTGTCTAGTTTGAAATGGTTTGAAATTGTCTTTGTTTAAAAGCAGGCAAACTTAAAGACACTCAAAATTTCTGGGTTTTCTTGAAATGAAAAAAAAATAAATACGGAAAAAGCTCCCCTGTCCCTGTAAATTCAACTCCTCACAATTAATAGAATACTCTGAGTCAAAGGTCAGCAAGGAGTCGGACCTGAACCAGCCGGTCGAATGCAGATGCCAGCAGAGAAAGGCTGGAGAGGACAGATGTGGCCAGATGTGGGAGGTAAGCATCACAGTTTCTGGCTGCAGTGTCACAGTTTGGCCACATGAGGGCAGCAGACGATGCCTCACAAATGAACCTTCACATGTGTTCATTCTTTGGCTGATGCTAAAGTTTGGATTGTTCGATGTTTAAAGCAGTATAAGTTGAATTCATCAAAGTAAAGGTAACTTTCAAATTAAGAACTATATTTATACTTAAGTTATATCAGTTGGCTTGACAGTTAGGGAGTGTCAACAAAGTGAAGGGACGGAAAAGGAGGGATAACTTTTTCCTTTTCCTGCCTCACCTTGTGATGCTCCTTTCCTCAGCTTGTATTGATCTAACAAAACAATCCCCCGTTTTGCGTCACACTCCCTCGACAGGATGACGCGACAGGAAATGCGTCAGTGACAGCGGCCACTCGGCAACAGCTGGAGCTCTCAACACAAACTCTGTTGTTTCTTTTTTCTTTTTTAAGATTTGAACCAGCTGATTTTTTTTTTTCTTACCTCAAACACCCATTAATCTCAGCGAGACACCCTGCTGCACACGCACATGCACACTGACACACACACACACACACACACACTCTGAAGGGATGGTAAATAGAGATACTAAGGACAGGACTCCTTTGATTAATTTTGCATGCTATATCAATATATTAAGGTGCTTCTTTGACTGACCGTAGCTCCTGACCAGAAAATGCTAGAGGCCTGAAAATGGTGCCCCACCCCAGGTTTTAGGACGTCCTTAACGCGCTGGAATTGGTCCCGAGTCTCTACGGTACTCTGTTGCAGACATGACCTTTGACGCCCTGTCATTGCACTCATCGTAACCCTAACTTGGAAAGACTTGCCATAACTTGAGATGCAAATGTGCTAAAGACACCAGACCAGCGTCTACACCCATGTTTTCATGGCTGCCGAACACACTGGGCTTGGTCCCGAGGCTCAGTGCCGAGATATGACAATCATCAGACAATCATAAATAGGCTGTATCTCCAAAACGCAAGGTCGTAGGAGCTCGGGACCCAGCTCGTTCAACTCGGGGTGCTCAAAAACCTAGGGGTAGAACTCGGCCCCATGTCTCTACGACCTTCCGTTCTCTGAACCCTAACCCTAGCCGGAGGCAAATTAAGGTTTAGAAACCCTAACCCTAACCCTAGCTCAGAATTAAGGTGCATCTTTGACTGACCGTAGCTCCTGACCAGAAAATGCTAGAGGCCTGGAAACAGTGTCCCACCCCAGGTTTTAGGACAAGCTGAACGCGTTGGTATCTGTCCCGAGTCTCTACGGCGCTCCGTTGCATACATGACCTTTGACCCCCTGTCATTGCACTTATGGTAACCCTAACTGGCCATAACTTGAGATGCAATTGTCCTAAAGACACCAAACCAGCACCGAACCCCATGTTTTCATGGCTGCCGAACACACTTGGTCCCGAGACTCTAGTAGCCTCCAGTGCTGAGATACGCATGTTCAGACAATCATAAATATATCTCCAGAATGCAAGGTTGGCTCAGGACCCAGCGCGTTCAACTTGGGGTGCCCAAAAACCTAGGGGTAAAAGTTGGCTCCATGTCTCTACGACCTTCTGTTCTCTGAACCCTAACTCTAACCACTGACCCAAAATCAACGTTTTAACAATTGGGAACATGGACTTTGTCCCCAATTGCACATGCCGTCCCCAATCAACTGGTGTTAAGTCCAGTGTGTGACCCCAATGTGGACATAAGCGAGTACACACACACACACACACACACACAGACAGACACACACACACACTGAAAGGATGGTAAATAGAGATACTAAGGACAGGACTCCCCTGATGGGTTGGGCATGCGTATATCAATGCACACACACACACACACACACATACACACACACACTGCAGTAATTAGAGACACTTAGTCCCCTGAACCACAGCAGCTGCTCAGCACACACACCACTAATTGCAGCCCTGCCCTTTATTTTTAGAGTCGCTCTCCTCCACAGGAGTATTTTCATCTCGCTTCGAACGTTTGCTTTTTCTCCTTCTTTTTCTTCTCTCTCTCCTTTTCAGTGTGCGTCCTTTAATTCTATCCAGCTGTGTCCTCCCATTACACACGCGTAGGAGAACACACACACACACACACACACACACACACACACACACACACACACTGATCGTACGTACGTGAAGGACAAGCTGCGGAAAATAGAATCTAAATATATAGATTCGCTCTCATACAAGGACATCAGCATCTGCATTCATCTAAATTCACGTGTTCCTCCTCAACATTCACACACACACACACACACACACACACACACACACACACACACAGTCCCTTTGAGGCACCTTTGTTTACAAAGCAGCAGCCGTTTGCTGCTGACTGATAAATTTCAGGGTGAATTTTCTTCCCCCAAACACAGCAGAGCTTTGAAAAAGGAAACCCGTCATTATTTTTGCCCCCAGAGAACGAAAGACCCCTGAGGCATCAGGAGGGGTGTGTGTGTGTGTGTGTGTGTGTGTGCGCGTGTGTGTGTGTTTGTGTTTGGGGGCGGGGGGGGGGCAGGTCTCCCACGTTAAACATCAGCATCGTCCTCCTCGTCTCGGCAGGAAGGAGGATGTTTAGTTTTCATGCTCAGGCAGATAAGCTTCAGCCGCATTATTTGTCCTGACGTCAGAATAACGTGGGATTGAGGAGAGAATGATGGAAAATCCCAAAGATGATAAAGGTTTGCTCTGAAACATCTGACAACGTTGATGAAAGAAATAAGAACTGTAATTTATTCAGGGGGAAGAAGAAGAAGAACAAGAGGAAGAAGAAGGAGAATAATGAGTAGAAGAAGAGGAAGAAGAAGAACAAGAAGAACAAGGAGGAGAATGAGAAGAAGAAGAGGAAGAACAAGAAGAACAAGAAGAACAAGGAGGAGAATGAGAAGAAGAAGAGGAAGAAGAAGAAGAACAAGAAGAACAACAAGAACAAGACGGAGAATAATGAGTAGAAGAAGAGGAAGAAGAAGAACAAGAAGAACAAGACGGAGAATAATGAGTAGAAGAAGAGGAAGAAGAAGAACAAGAAGAACAAGGAGGAGAATAATGAGAAGAAGAGGAAGAAGAAGAAAAGAAGAGAAGAACAAGAGGAGAAGAAAAAGGACAGAAGAGAAGAGGAGAAGAAGAGATGGAGAGGTGGACTCTGCACACAGACTCTGATGTTTGTGATTTCAAAGCTTCACAGAAGAGTTTGTGTTTTATTTTCAGGTTTTGACCTTCACTTTCTGCCAAACAGGAACTTTGACGCACGTCGACATGTTGCTGTTTGGTTTCGTCTGTTCTGGGAATTTGACTTTGTACTTTCAGTTTGACTTTTTTTTTCTTTTCTTTTTTTTGAGCCTCTTATTTTCTAACGCAGATGTTCTGGGAGCTGAAGCACTGCGGCGCGGCCTCGGGCACCGCCGCCCGCTGCCCGCTGCCTGCCGCCCGCCGCCTTCAGGAATGTCGGGCTGAAATGGCAACGATATCGTGGAGGATGACGGAGCGCGTTAAAGGGCTAGTTCAGATTTTTATTCATGAAGTTGTATGAGCTCCTCACCATCAGTGAGCTTCATCAGCAGTGACTTTTCCCCCACTTCCTGTGAGCAGAGTTCCCGCCTGGTTTCGCTGTCGCAGAAAGTAGTTCCGTCTGGTTGCTGGAGTCACACGGAGAAAGCGCTTTATTCCAGAAAAACAACATGCGTTGGCCGCAAAAAAGTCTGACTTTGGCACTATTTTCCCTCCCTTCATATCACTGCGCGCACCATCATCAGCTGAAGGAGGAAGGCGGCGGAAGGAGACCTCTGTGATGCGAGGTCTCCTTCCATGCTTGTAAACGCTGAGAAACAGTTGATGACGGCGCGCGCACTGATACGAATCGGAGGGAAAATAGTAACGAGTGATTGAAGAATTTGTTACTCTTTTGAACGCGTGTTGTTTTTTCAGGCAAAAACTCTTTATCCGTGTGACTCCAGCAACTCGACGGAACTACTTTCTGCAACAGAGAAACCGGAGTGGAACTCGGCTCACGGGACGCAGTGGAGGAGAAGTCACTGCTGATGAAGCTCACTGATGGTGAGGAGCTCATGTCCCAGAAATCTGAACTAGCCCTTTAAAACCAGAACCTTGTTGGAGAAGAAGTGAGACGAGTGTGCGTGTGCTCTGCGAGCGGCGGCGTTGACCCCATGAGGTCACGCGGCCTGCGCGCGGCGGCTCCACTCACCCAGGTTGACGAAGCTCATCACGGTGTCGGCCTCGCTCACCACCGTGCCGAGCGGCGGCGTGTGCGTGCTGAGCGTGGGCAGCGCGGCGTGGCTGACAGCCGCCAGCCTCTCCACGCCACCTCGGACCCTCGGCGTGCCGGGCCCGCCGCCGCCCCCGCCGCCCGTCACCTCGTTGCCCTCGTCCTCGCCGTCGGCCGACATGGCGTGGTAGAGGTCCAGCATGAAGAGCGGCGCCGAGGAGGGCGGGCGCAGCGGCGGGTGGGGGCGGGGCCTCCCGGGCAGCCCCAGGATGGACAGGATCTCCTTCTGCATCTCCTTCTTCTCGCGGCCGCTCAGGCGCCGGAAGCTGGACTGCACGGCGGCGTCGGCCGGCTGCTCGCCCCACAGGCCGAGCGCCGCCAGCAGCAGCAGGAAGCTCGTCATGCCGGCGTCCTCCGCAAACTCAGCCGCCGCTTCTCTGAGAGGAACCAGGTGCGATGGTCGTCGCCGCCGCGCCGCCTCCCGCTCCCTCCAGTTTGTCCCGCGGCGCCGCTGTGTTTACACGCGTCCTGTTTACGGCCCAGATCTGTTTATCTCACCCCTCCTCCTCCTCGTCCTCCTCGTCCTCCTCCTCCTCCGGCCTTCTTCTCTAATCTAGATGAAAAATAGCCAAACCCTCCTCCTCAAA
>CAESWR010000893.1:69659-80039 GCA_903171835.1 Mullus surmuletus
AAAAAAAAAAAAAGACAAAAAACTCAGACACCATGAAGCATCTGGCTGAGTGGTGACATCATGCAGAATAAGGGGGCGGAGCTTAGACGGCACCACCATATTGAAATTCCACCAGTCGGGACTCATTTGTGCAGTTTGAAATACGTAATGGGAGACTGCGATGCTAATGTTAGCCGCATAGCCGCCGACACTTATAAAGCAACAAAAATAATGTCGACCAAATTTTTGCTTTCCTTTTTTTTCCTCTATTTTTTGTTCCTGTATTTAGACTTCAGGAAACCGACTTCCCTTAGCGAGGACACTGGTTTTGCTTAAATGGAAAGACTGGTTTAGGGAAGAACTGTGTCATCTCAAACTGGAAAGGATCAGGTGCACTGACTTTGCAAAAAAAAACCAAAAAAAACATAAAAATTGTTTTCTTTTACACGACGGCTCCAGACTGAAGCTGCAGAGGCAATCAGACCAGAAGCTGTTAAGTACTTTTACGAGAAGTTTTTCATATTCAAATGAATTCACCATCATGAAAATAAGAGAAAAGTGGGTCAAAGAATTTGCTCTATTTCTCCTCATTGAAACGGCACAGAAATGAATCCATCACAAATACAGCTTCAAATATTCATCTATTCACTAAACCAACCGACCCTGACCCTTTGTTTTTCATCATTCAGGGCACACACACACACACGCACACACACACACACACACACACACACACACAACCACACACACACACACACACACACACACACACTGTGTCAGCGACTCTCCTGATTAAGTTACTTGTATCAACACACCGTGCGCCCGCACACCTGTAAACACAATCGCTGACACGCTTCATTTCCTGTCACACAGCAACCGGAAAAATACGCGCTCTTTGTCTCCTCCTCCTCCCCCTCCTTCTGCTGCTGCTGCTGCTTCTTCTCTCAACACCTCTTCATCTCCTGCGTGTTTGTTCTCGGCCGCACATTAACTGGCCTCATTAAGACGCCGGCTGAGGGGCTGAGAGGCAGCAAACACCGGGAGGTTAGTGGAGCAAAAACCACACGCTTCGCTTCGCTTCGCTTCCACCTCCTTCAGTTACGGGAGATAAAAGAAAAGGATGGGGGAGAAAAACAAACACCACAAAGTAAACAGCCAGAAAAAAAGAAACAAAGCAGAGCTCCTTGATCTGCCCACGCGGTGCAGACGATCGCGACCACACCTCGCAGCCCGGCGCTCCACGCTGGACAGGAAGTGACATCACGGCCCGGGCGTGCTGCTGTTTAACGGCTCAGAGGGACGTCTGTGCCCGGAGCGGCGGCAGTAAAGGAGGGGCATTCCGGAGCGGCGACGGGTTCAACACCCGTTTTTATTCACCGCCTGCTCCCAGACGTCCACAGTACGACGCCTTTTCACAAATATTACCACATCAAAAGCAAATATTCTTTAAACTCAGACACCAATTTACACTCGTGTTCCATCAGAGGCGGAAAACATCCCCTGCTCTCACGTTAATGGGGAATCACATGACAGCACAGATACTGGAATATTGTAATATTCCAACTAGTACAAAAATATTTTGTGTGTCCTAATCCGATATCGCTCCCATATCAGCAAATTAAAAAAAAAAGAGTATTGGATTATACAGGCCTGCATCTAAAAAAGTTTATATTATTATTTCATCAACAAACTTTATTTTCTCCTCGACGGAAAACCAAAGAGTGACGCTCCGTGTCGTGTCGACCACAAAGAGAGAAAAAGAAGAGTCATTTGCTCTGGTGTCCATCTCCACGGCGACCAGACTAAAACGCCTGGTTACTGAACTCCAGCCAAGCTCAGAGTGCTCTGTGTGTGTGTGTGTGTGTGTGTGTGTGTGTGTGTGTGTGTGTGTGTGTGTGTGTGTGTGTGGTTCGATGGAGACAGAGAGAGAAAAGTGAATGTTTGTGGGAAAATCAGGACCAGCGTCATGACTGACCTTAAAGAAGGAGAAGAAAAAAGAAAAGTGCACGCTTCAGTTGCACGACAGGAATGTTGAAGAGATCTGTGACTCAGCTAATCACCATTTCTGCTCCCGACGCACCGCAGGAGTCCAAAACACACACACACGTGCGCGCGCACACACACACAGTGTCGTGTTTCCATCACCTCACAGGACGTCACATCCATTTCCTGGAGACGCACAAGATCTACAACCGCCACATGCCTGACCTCCAACCTTAACACAACCCTAAACCTTACACTGCCATCATTCACATCGCCACAGCGACAACATGAGGGATAACTCTACACACACACACAAACACACACACACAGCTGAACACACGGCGGCGCTGAGAGTGACAGGAAGTGGTTCCTACCTTGAACTCCTGCAGCTGCTGCCTGATGACCTCCACCTCTGAGCCCACGATCCCTTGCGCGTTCAGCCCCTCTTCGGCTCTTCCCAGCATGCCTTGCAGCTCGGCCACCTGCCTGTAGAACTCGCGCACCCTCTCGGCGGCCTCCTCGATCTGGTCCAGGCGAGCCTGGCCGCGCTCGCTCAGCTGCGGGAGCCGGGAAGAAACGCACTCGGTCAGGCGAGATGCAGGCAAACATCACAACGCTGAAAAATGTGCCAAGCTAATAGTAGCCATCTTCCGTTGCCATGGAAACGTTAACAGAATAAGTGGACAACCACGAAAAAAACCCCCCCACAGAAACCCTGCATATCACATTGTTTTAGAAAAGCCGTATGTTCACACTTTGTCTCTCCATGTCACTGTATTGTCTCATTGCACAATAAAAAAGGAGCATTACACAGAAAAAGAAAATCTGTATAAGCCAATCAGAGTGGTGTGTCGTGATGCTGGCGGCTCACCTTCCCCGCCTGGCGGCTCAGTGCGTCCGTCTCCCGCCGCAGCGCCAGCAGGTCGGGGGAGGAGCCTTCGCGCCGCAGCATGGCGGTGCAGTCGGAGGCGTGGCCCTCCAGCTCGCCGCGCAGGCCGGACAGGCGCGACAGGAAGCCCCTCAGCGCCTCGGCCTGCGAGGCCAGAGAGTCGGCGTCGCGGCCGACAGGGCTGAGCGAGTCCAGCTCATCGTCCAAGTCGGCGAGGCGGGAGAAGACGTCGCGCACGTGGGACTGGACCTCGCCGACGCCATGCAGGCGCGACTCCAGGGAGGAACAGCACTGCTCGATCTGACAGGGAGAGAGAACGGGTTTAGCATTTTTAAATAATATAACAATAATAATAAATCAATCAATCACTATCTGTCTCCAATGGAACAATCAGCTGTGCAGCAGTTGGAGCACAACATAAAACATAAAATATACATATAAACTTTAAAACAGCGAATAAATAAAGGGCCAATAAATTTACAAAAAAGTTTCAAAAAGTTAAAAAAAGTTTTTAAAAACCCCCGAAAAACAAACTTTCAGATATTTTTGTAGTATTTTCTGTGATATCTTGGGGAAAAAAAGAAGCTGAATCAGCTGAAGCAGAATCGTCCCAAAGAAAGGGGTGGTCATTTTCCTGCCACAGTGAGACCTCCCCCCCCTGTGAGGATCTCTGCAGCCCCTGAACACGCCTCAAACGGGGAGAAATCGGAGGAACTGCAACCAGAACATGATGCAACACAACAGCAAGTAAAAATACCCGGCGTGTGTGGAGGCGGCGGCGCGGGCGGGAGACAATGGCAGCGTTATCTAAGAGCAGAAACCTGCGCTGCTTCCAGCGTCTGCGAGCACAACTCCGCGCTCGGCAGCCATGACATCACTGGTCGATACCTGAAAACCCCCCGAAAAAAGGAAGGAGGAAGGAGGCGGTGACGAGCCGCCGCAGCTCTGGCCTTACATGGAGGAGGTGCGGCGCCCGTTTACATTTCAAACTGTGATAAAGTGCCGAATGTCCACAATGACCATATACGTCCGCCCGGCTGCAGAGACCCCCCTCCTCGCCCCCCCGCGGCTCTAACACCTCTGCTGACACGCTCGCTCCGACTCGCCGCCGCGCCGTGACCCGGGTTATTTATAGCCGAACGTCTCCAGACAGCAGAATTCATTACGGCGGCTCCTGCTCTGCTGGTCGGCGCCGGCTGCCGGATTCATATTTGGGTCACGTTTTGGAGGACGGATTGGACATAAGTTTATTTCTTTTATTTATCAGAAAAGAAAAAGAAAGAAGCAGTGTTTGGCCCTGAGGGAAGCCTGGACTTCAGAAAAACACAAAATATCACAGGTTTTCCAAAATAGAACTCGATGGTGTTAAAAATGCCATCCCAGATTCAGTAAAACCTAAATATCTCATTTATTTTTTATTCAATTGTAGAATATTCTTCTGTTTAAGGTTCAAATGTATGTAAGCAATTGGTTAATAATCAATAGGTCAGTTTTCCTCATATCTACTGTTGCTGACTATTGTTCTCCGTTTGAGTAATATCACTTGAATGAGCCTTTTCTAACATTCCATACTACAAAATAAGTCATAAAAGTATGTTTGATTCCTGCTGATATCAGATCGGATCGATATCGGCTGATACTCAAGTGTGCGATATCGGTATCTGAAGTGAAGCGGTTGCATCCGGACGCCTCTACAGACTGTGATGGCGTCAGAAACGTTGCCGATGTGTTTCCTTTCCATCCCAGATTGAGTGACATGTGTGTAAAAGCAGAGCGGCGTCGTCCTCCTCACCTTGTCGCTGACGTCCTCGTAGTCCTTCTCGGTGTCTCCGGCCTGCTGCTGAAGCTTGGCCGCGCCCTCGCCGCCGCCGTCCCCGTGGGGGGCGTCCTGCACCAGCCCCCGCGCCAGGTCTCTGAGGTAGACCACCTGAGGCTGCAGCGACCTCAGGCTCTCCTGCTGGCTCCTCAGACGCTCCAGGCTCTTAGCGCTGCAGGCCTGTGAGGAGAAGCAGCAACATCTCAGCTGCTCCGCCGTCCACTCACACAGTAACAGCTTGCCTTGGGGGGGGGCTTCGGCCCCCTCCTGCCTACCTGAGCTCCCAGAGCCTCCTGGACCTCGATCTGGTGCTTGGCGGCCTCCAGCCTCCTCTCCACCGCCTGCCGGCCCTCCTCGAACTCCTTCAGTCGGCCCGCCAGCTCCTCCAGCTGAGACGTGCGCTGGTGGATCTTCTCGCCCAGAGCGTCAACGCGCCGGTTCAGCTGCGCCTTCTCATCTCGCACCTGCACACAGTTCGCCATCCGTCACTCATCGACACATTTTCTAATCAGATCACAGCCTCAATCATTATACTCAGGGGTGCAAGAAAATATCGTTACACCAAAACATCGCAATATTTCATGAGACACTCCCGATTTCTTTGAAACACTGAATCGATATCTTGTATTTTAAATTTCAATTCAATGCATTTTCTTAACATTGATCGTATTTTCACTTTCTACTTGTTGAGGTCGATGTTATAGGAATATATGAGAGTTTTACTTTTTGGGGGGAAAATTGCAATATATGTCCTTGCTTATAGTATTCCAATATATTGTATCACCACTAGGTGTGTCCCGATCCAATATAATAAGTCATAAAAGCAGGTACGATCCGTGCTGATATCGGATCGGATCGATATTGGCCACTACTCAATACGCTGCAATATCAGTATTGTATCATTATCGCCGGATTCTTGCCAATACACTCCCCTGCTAAATATAATAATAACAATAATACTGCATCGATGAGCTAAGACGAGAGTAGCGGCGCCGACCTCCTCCTCTCCGATGCAGCACTGCTCCAGCAGCTGATCGGCCGCCGTGTTGAAGGCCTCCAGCAGGGGGCGCCTCCTCTCCAGGTCCAGGCTGAGCGCGCGGGCCCTCTGCAGCGCCTCCTCCAGTGCCGCCGGCTCCAACGACAGCCGGATCTCGCCGTCCTTCCCTTCGCACTCGGCGAGCCACGGCGCCAGCTCGGCCCGGTGCTGCTGGTACGTCTCGGCTTTGCTGAGCGTGGCCTTCAGCCGCTTCTCCCGCTCGGCGATGCTCCCGTTCAGCTCCTCCCAGTCCTGCCGCAGACGGGCCAGGCGGGACTGCAGCGCTGCCCGCTCCTCGCCGCCGGCGGGCAGCGTGGCGAGCAGCGAGGCGCCCTCTGCCTGCAGCAGCTCGTAGGAGCCGCGCTGGCTGGCGATGCCGCGCTGCAGCTCGTCGGTGCGCGCCAGCAGGGAGCGCACGGCGGCCGGCTGGCAGGGCAGCGGGTCGCCGGGGGAACCGCCGCCGCCGCCGCCGCCACCGGCCTGATGGTCCAGCCAGGAACGCAGCTCCTCAAACATCTGCTGGAACTGCTGGGTGGAGGACAGAGCCGCCTGCAGCTGGGACAGACCGTCCGCTGGGGGGGAAACAGCAGAGAGACCATTAGGAGCGTAAACACAGAGACACTTTTTCAAACAAACAAAAAAAAAGAGGACAAATGGAGGCGTTTGCGCCGTGTTTATTTCAGGGGATCAGCGAGTCGGACAATCAAAACAATGTGTGTTACAAATGGAGAGAATCCGCCTCAGCTGGGAGCTCTCACGGAGGGAAAACACTGCAAAATAGTGCTGCTTTGTTAATATAACAAATAAAATAAAGAACAATTGTAAATCATTAGTCGTGTCCCGATCCGATGATGATGTTTGATATCAGTCTCATATCAGCATCAGATTACATCGGCCTGCATCGAAACTCTCCGATACAAGCAGACCATTCCGGACTCCGCTCCAGCTCTTCCATGTAGAATATTCTCGGATGGGATCGACGTCGGTATCGGCCAATACTCAAGGCTGCAATATCGGTGTTGTATCAGAAGTAGAGCTGTCGCGATATACCGATATCGACAATAATCGTGGTATCAAAAATAAAATTTCAATATCTTGTTAAAAATGTCTAGAATATCGTATAAATGATCCAGTGCCTCTTGAAAACAGCCAACTTTTTCACTATATATCATCATCGCTATCATTATATCACTATAAACAAACCTGAAAAAACCCCAAAAACTATAAATCTAATAGTTTAATCAAACACGCACCTGCGCGCTCCTCCAAGTTCTTCAGCGGCGCGCTGACGCTCTCCAGCCGCTTGCTGAGCTCCTCCCTCAGGTACGGCTCGGCCACGATGGCGCTGAGCTCCTGGCAGAGCCGCCGCGCCTCCCCCAGCTCAGCCTGCCGGCGCTCCAGCTCCGAGCGGATCTCTCCCGTCTCCGTCAGCCGCCGCCGCAGCGCCTCGGGCTGCGCGCTCAGCGAGGCCTGCGCGTCCAGCCGCTCGCCCAGCGCCGCCGCGCTGCCGGAGAGCTCGCGCAGCAACGCCTGCGGGAGCAGCAGAAGCAGGAGTTAGGCCATCGCCGTGGCAACGCTTTCCTTCACAACCGCAGGCTCCGCCCCCCCCGCACTCACCTGGTAGCGCTCGCTGGTTCCCTGCGCCTGGTCGATGTGGCTGGAGCGCTGGCTGAGCCGCTGGGTCAGGTCCTCCCACTGCTGGGAGACGGCGCCCAGCTCCGCCCGCACCTCCTCCAGGTCCTTGGGGTCCTGGTCGCTGGTCTGGGTGAGGATGCCGGCCGCCGACTGGGTCAGCTGGTCGAACTGGGGTCGCCGGGTCTCAAACTCCCGCAGCATAAACTAGAGGAGAGGAGGAAGCTGAAGCTGAAGTGGTGCCAACTGGTTCTACTGGGTTCTTTGTACTTCTTTGGTTGTCAAATATCTGATAACCATTTTCTTTTGAAGTATTTTGTTGACTCAAAGTCACTTTTGCGATCCGATTGCATCATAAATGGCGAGGACTTTTTCATTTCTGGGATGAGATCATATCGTTTATGTCGATTATAGTCCTGTATAGTATATTTGTTATAAAGGAGAAAAAATCTGTCATTTGATTTCAATAAGCCATTAAGTTGTCAAACTAAGCAAAAAAGATATATAATATTTCACTTTTCTTTGATTTATTTAAAAAACACTGGCCTATTTTATTTTAGGGGCTATTTTTGTTGAGGATATTTGCTAATGTGCACCTCACATCAAGCTTTATCCTTTCAAAAAAGTTACTCTTGTTGTTATAAAGTATTTGTTATGTTCAAATTGCTATTTGAAACTACTTTTGACTTGTCATATTTGACTCACTTTAGCTCACGTTGCGCAATAACATCGGGACAAATAACGTATATCGATATCCAGCCCAAATATATCGCAATATGAGTTTTGGTCCATATCGTGCAGCTCTTTTTTTGGGTGAACTGGCCCTTTAAAAATTCGTGACCGCACAAACAAATCTGTGCGTAACGACCCGAAGCCTCTTGAACTTCCTGTCAAAGGCAGAAATGTCGCACCATTACGTTTACGACAAAACGTTCCCTGCGGCCGGTCACAGGCGGCCGTGAGAGCACGGCATGGTGGGAAAAAACCGCCAAAGCGTAACACCACAAACCGCCGTTCTGCTCGGCCGCAAACAGCTGCGGCTAAACGCAATTATTTGCGGCGACATCAAAGGAGTCCACTGACCCTTTACGTGTGTGAAATTATCAACAGGCGAAGGTGGTCGTTATGGATTCTCACGCGCGCACACACACACACACACACCCACACACATACACACACACACACACCTGGACTTGCTGCTTCTGCGTGTTGAGCATGTTGGGGTCGATGCTGAGCGGCCCGAGCACGCTCATCATCAGCTCCTTCTCGCGCAGCCACGGGCCGAGCTGCGCGGCGGCGGCGGAGAAGCTGCCCAGACGGTCGGCGCACGTCTCCAGCTCCGTCTGCCTCTGAGCCGCCGTCTGATTGGCCGCCTGCCAGCGGGAGTCTGGGAAGGGAGCGGCGCACGGATGATGTTATTATTAGGGCCTCCGCCATTAGCTGATGCAAACGCACGTCAGCGGCTCTTCATCAATCAATCAATCAATCAATCAGCCTTTATTAGCTGAATCATGACTGGAAGATACAAACACGTCAACAACACAAACCCTGGTTTTTAGAAGCAGTTTAACCCGTAAGAGTTCATTGATGAAACTTTCTCAATCGTCTCTCAGAGCGAAAAATGCCCCTAAAAACTGCTGCAAAAATCACACGTATTAACTAAAACAACTTCCATAAAATGCAATTCAAGGAGGATTTATTAATTATTATTATTATTGTTAGCGCCTCAGATGGTCAATGATTAGCAGCAACACTGAATTTCAGCCATTCTTTATTTTTAGAGCAAACTCTCTTATTAGTTCCTGGGGACAAAAAGTGTCTCCTTCCAAAAGACTGCTGTAAAAATATCCTATATTCATATTTTTTTACAACTTAAGTCTTGTTAATCAGCTTCAGCCTGAAAGATACATATCAAATATATATAGAAATATTTTTTTTTAGGGATTTTGACCCTCTAATGGTCAAAAAACGTCCCCAGGAACTCTTAAGGGCAAGTTCGCAACAGTTTAAATTTCTTAACAGTTGGGAACAGTTTCATCCCACATAGACTGAGATCTTTCGAGATGATGAGAGATTAGTTGTTTTTTTTAACTGTCCCTTTAAGGTGGAAAAAGAAGAGCTTGGTAACGTCCTCCTCGAGGCAGAGCTGAGAGACCAGCTCTGTGAAAACCATACGACACTTTCTGCTTTTCTCTCTTAAAAAGACATTATGAAACAGGAGCAACTGGGATATTTCGGTCCCGGTTACCTCATGCGCGGCGCTGGTAAAAATATCAGGCCGATAGAAAGAACATAGAGGAACACTTCCCACTCGCTCCGCGGATCATATCGATCTCCAGCGCTCAGAAAAAAATAAAAAAAACCTTCAAATTCTGCAGTGAAAAAACACTTGTCATCTTTTTGCTTATTCACTTGTTTTGTTTTTTCTGCACGCCTTCGCCTCAGACGCGAGCGAACTCTTCCAGCACGACTCTCCGCGGCTCTGATCCACGTTACGTCCACATGACGGCCTCCACAAAGGCTCCTTTGACTGGAAGCTTTCCAACGGACGAGTAAACACTTTATCTCCACACGTAATCCGATTACACCTCTGGACCTGGCGTGTCGTGTGTGTGTGTGTGTGTGTGTGTGTGTGTGTGTGTGTGTTGTTGGACGCACCGATCTCCTGCAGCTGCTGCCTCCAGGCGTCGGCCTCGGGCGAGTCGGGGTTGTCAGCGATGAGCTTCCTGAGCGAGGCCTTCAGCTCCTCCACCTTCCCAGAATGCTCGGCGAGCTCTGACAGCAGTGCCTGCAGCCGGAGGCAGAGGGAGCAACTCACATCCGTCACTCAGGTACGAGCACCGACGCTCGGGTTCAAAAAGACTGCTGGAGGAGTTCAAGTACCGACTCAGGCTTTTTACTCCGGAAAAAGTGTAAGCGTACTGGTTTGAGGGCAAAGACGTGAGACTTACTTACACCTCCGCTCTAATGTTATATACATCAGAGATCGTACTCGGCTACACACAATGTTATACGTTTACACTTCTCATCCAATCAATCAAATTC
>CAESWR010000893.1:87718-106029 GCA_903171835.1 Mullus surmuletus
CCTCACCCTCTGCGTGTTCTGCTGCACGGTGGTGCTGATGGTGGTGTCCAGCTCTGACAGCGAGGTGTTGGCCGAGTCGGTCAGCGCGTTGTACTGCTCCTTCATCCTGCTCAGCGACGCCTGCAGGTTCTGCCGCTCCTCCGGGCTGAGGGTCTCGCCGCGCTCAGCCAGGAAGTCCTCCACAGAGCGGATGGCCTCGGCGATGCCCCCCCCTTTGGTCTGGAGATCCTTCTGCACTTCCTGGAGGGAGGAAAGGTGACATCTATTAACTATTCTTCCTCCGGGTGTTCAACACTCACCAACATGGCCGCCTACATGGAGCTGAACTGTCATCTTTCAGCTTATAAATTCTTTTTTTAAGGTAGACATTAAAAATTGACGGACCAGACTGGCAATTTTGTGATTCACCCTTAAGAGTTCCTTAAAAAAACGTTCTCAATCGTCCATCAGAACGAAAAACATCCTCTCCCTAAAAACAGCTGTACAAATAACACATATTGGTATTTTTTTTTTTTTTCATCAACTTCAGCCTGTAGTATATAAATAAATAACTAATTATTTGGGGGGATTTAAACCCCTCTAAATGCTGGTTTGTTTACATAACCCCATAGTATGTTAATAACAACAAACAAACAAAATACTCAAATAATTTCCATAGAATGCAATTCAAGGAGGATTGAATTATTATCATTATCATCATTATTATTATTATTAGAGCCTCCAATGGGTCAATGATTAGCAGCAACACTGAATTTGAGGCATTCTGATTTTTTGCAGGGACAGACTTTTATAGCGAACGCTCTTATTAGTTCCTGGGGACAAAAAGCAAAATTCAAAAGAATATGAATATTCTTTCCTAGTCTGGTTTATCAGCTTCAGCCTGAAAGATACATTTCAAACATCAAATATTGTTCTAATGAATTTTGACCCTCTAAATGGTCAAACAACGCCTGGACAAAAAAACCTCCCCAGGAACTCTTAAGGGTCAATCGTCAAATCTAGACGTTTCCTACCTTTAACTTCTTCTGCTTCTCCTGCAGCACGTTCATGTCGTCTGTTTCGGCTCCGCCTCTCTGATTGGCCAGCAGACTGGCCGCTCCCGCCAACCACATGTTGAGACCTTCCAGTTTCTGCGAGCACTCGGCCTTCTGTTGTTGGGCCACCTGAGAAGAACCCGGAGCGGCCGAAGGGAGGAGGAGGGAAACAGAGGCGAAAACCCACACAGGGAGGAAAGGTGAGTGTCAGGTGATGCCACGTGTGCAAGCGTTTTTTGGCGTTTAGCTTCATTTGCAGGTAAACGAGTGTAGTGCACACTTTGCCAAGCTTTGAGCAGATTGTGTCCAGAGTTCACACACTTCACACACACACACACGCGCGGGCAGACACACATGTAACATCTTCACAAGCAAAAACAAACAGACAAAACAGACAAAATCTCTTTTTATTTGCAGCTTTTCCTCTTCCCTCCCGAGGATTTTTTTTCTCCAGGTGAGATAAGAGGAAAAGCGGTTGGTAAAAGTAGCGCAGCGGAACGTTTTCTGCTTTACCGCCGCGACACAAGCGGTTTTCCTTCAGTGGCAATCTGGAACAGCAAGGCAGACAGGTTAATAAAACACATGTTACAGAGACGTGCGGAGGAGGAGGGAGCGGGTGAGAGTGGCGCCGGCGCCGCGGCGACAGCAGCAGGTCGCTATCAAAGTGTGAAAAACGATGGTGGCAGAGAGTCAAAGTGGTGGAGGTTAGCTGGTTCACGACGACAGTTTGTGCTCCTCAATGAGTTCAATCTGACGCGTGAGGAAGCGGCTCTGCATTTAAAAACACGGAGAAGCCAAACCACTCAATCGTCGGTTTCCAAACCTCTCGCTCTCTGGCTCTCTGCGCCTGCCTGAGCTGCTCCGCCTCCTTGGCGCTCTCCTGCCGCCGCCACTCCTCCTCGCGCTCCCTCTGGGCGGCGAGCGCGCCGGCCCAGGCCTGCACGCGGCCCGACGTGGAGTGGAAGTCGCGCTGCAGCTGCTGCAGCTGCCCCAGCAGCCGCCGGCTCTGCTCGGGCGCCAGGTCCTGCGCCCGCTCCGAGATGAACACCTGGACGTCCAGAGCGGCGGCGTTGACCTCGCCGGAGCGAGCGGACAGGGACGACTGCAGCTCCTGGGGGACGGAGGGGAGGAAGGTGAGCAGAGAGTGGGAGCGGCCGACCTGCTCACACCACACGAGGTGGGCAACATTTTCATCTTCGAGTGTGCTGAAAATGCATGAAGACGTAGGTGAAATGCATCATGGGGAAAGTCAACTAGCAAAACTTTTCAGCGTTCGGAGTTTGAAATCGCGGTCAGATGGTGAGCTGTGAAGTCCAAGCTGTTAAACTCAGCACTCAAAGTGACTCATCTGTTTCATTAAGCTCGTTTGAACAGTTAGTTAAGTTAAACTTAAGTTGAACTTGCCTTGCAAACGAGCAGCTGTTGTGTGAGCTGATCATGTTTATCAACATTCTTCTCCATTTTTTCCATCCCTCCGTTCATCTGAGCTTCCGTGTCCCTCAGCCAGGAGAGCAGGTCTTCCACCCGTCCTCCCAGCGAGCTCAGCTCAGCTGTTAGTGCCTCCTGATGGGACATTTCAAAGAGGCGTTGGTCCACTTCCTGAAACATCCGACACCAGGTTTGACAGTGATTCCGTTCGGTGGTTCTCACCTTGTAGGAGTGTCGGTGGTCTCGCAGGCTCTGCAGGATGCCCTCAGACAGCGCTGTGGCCGCCTCGTAGCCTCTGGCCAGGCTGCGTCCGTCCTTCTCCAGAGCCAGCAGGAGCTGTGGGGGAACGTCTGTGGGGCGGGGCTTCAGCAGTTCGTCTGCAGCCGCCACCTCCTTGCTGATCTCAGGCTCCAGGTCTCGCAGCTCCAGATCCAGAGCCTGAGGGACACGTCAGGAAATCAAGCTCAGTCTCATTGTCAACATTATTTTGAGATCATTTTTCAACTAATGTAATGATAATATGGCATAATAATGCAGGGCCCCCTTTATAAAGCAATGAACTAGAATTTCTCAAGAGGAATTAACGTTGGAATGTCAAGACCTTTTCAGGAAGCTCACTGTCTGTGTGCTTGAGGCCCCGCCTCCCACCAATGACACAAAGATGGTGGATGACTGACAGGAGGGTTCACTCCCTTCATTCCACTATGGAACCAACGGGTTGCGAGTGATGATTGTGAAAGGCCTAATGTTCTCCTCGTGCTCCCGCAGACGCTCGTTCCCTCACCTCCGTCTGCCTGATGATGTCATCCAGGGCGACGAGGCTGCGCCCGACCGACTGCTGCTGCTGCTGCTTGAGTTGCACCTCCATGTGTCGGACCATGGAGACCAGAGCCACGATCCTCTGGTCGTGCTCCAAACACTCCTGCCGCACCAAGGACGCCTGTGAGAACCGGAAGGTCAGAGACACGATGAAACAAAGCGAGGAAATGATTAGGAATGCAAAGAGATCCAAACATCTGCTCACCTTGCCAGATGTGGGTGTCCCTGCTTTGAGGGGCGGGACCCCCCCGGCGTGGTGGTCCTCCTCCCCCAGACTCTCGGTGGCCGTGTCAGACTCGGGAATCTCAGCCGATTCAGACTCGGGTGAAGCGTCCTCCGAGGGGACGGAGGACGATTCTGGGGACGCAGGACTCTGCTGCGGCTCTTTGGTGGTTTCAGGAAGACTTTCCTCTTTGGCCGTTTGACGAGCTTTCTTCTTTTTGCCTTTGCCAGTTCTTCTCTCTGGCTGAGTGACAGGGGGCGGAGCTTCGGGCCGAGTCTCCTTTTTGCCTTGAAACTCCTCAGCTGACTGGGCGACATCTCTCACTTCCGGTGTAGACCCCTTGCAAACTTCTTCTTCTGTGGTTTCATCACTGTGAGAAGTGGGCTCCTGTGATTGATGCAGAGGAGATGGACTTTGTTGGCTGGTCTGGACTTCATTCGACTGTATTGGGCTGATCTCCATTTGCTTTTCCCTTTTCTGTCCGGAAGGTTCCACATCTTTGCTGGCTGGTGGACCATCAGCTGGTCTGTCTGTCTGCTCAACTGAGACACTTGGACCTGGTGTAGCTGTTGTCTCCTTGGATTCCAGTTGTCCACCTGTGACGACCTTCTCGGTTCCTGGCGACTCCTTGTCTGCTCCTTTTGGGCCCTTTGACCTCTTCTTCTTGCTGCGTTTGCTTGGCTGGGTTTCTGTTGGCTGCACCGATGGAGACGTCTGGACTGCTTTTTGAACTTTGTCCGGGTCAAAGCTCTTCTCTTTGTCCCTGGTCTCTGACAGAGTCACCTCTCTGTCTTCCACCACTGAAGGTTCCCCCACATCTTTGTCGACGTTCCTCTCTTCCTCGCTGTCTTTTGATGAACCACTGGGCTTCTCAACATTCTCACCTCCTTCAACCTTTTCCGGCAGAGTTTGGGCCCTTTGGTCTTCAGAGCTTCCACTCTGGTTCTCCTTCTTGGCCGTATCCTTGCGCAGCACCTGCAGCTCCTCGGCGGCCTGCTTCTCGCTCACTGCTTTCTCAAACACCTTTTTGAGGATGCTCTCTTTGGCCTTCATTACCAGAGCTGCTTTCTCCTCAGCTGGCAGAGGAGACTTCTGGGGTAACTCCTGGTCCTTCCTCTCCAGGACCTCCTGACGGCTTTCTACCTCCTCGTCCTTCCTGTCATAAACCTCCAGTTTCTCCATTTGATCTTTGGCGTCCTCTGGTAATTCTGATTTGACTGCATCCTTCTCCAGCTCTTGTTCTGCAGACCGCTGGGATTCTGCTTCTTCCTCAGGATCAGTCTTTGCTTCACGGTGGATTTCCGTGGAGGTTTCCACTGAAGCTGTCTGAAGAGGGACCTCTGAGGGTTGGTATCTGTCTGCATCTGGCTTTGCGTCAGTTTCCACAGCAGGTAGATCAGTTTCAGAAGGCTGACTCATCTCTGTGTGTTGTGTTTCACACTCTGCCTCTTTGCCTTTTCCTTTCTTCTTACTCTTCCTCTTTTTCTTGCTTTTGCTTTCTGCCTCTTTGGACATCTGTTCTGAATGCTCAGCTCCAGCTTTAGCCTCGACCTGAACACTCTCCTTCTCTTCTCTGTCGCTCTTCCCATCCTCCCTCTCTGATGCTCCATCACTCATTCTGTCTTTATCTTCGATCACCTTTGACATTTCTCTGCTGTGTTTCATTTCCTCTCTAATTTCTGCTGCTGTGGAACCTGCCAGTGGTTTGTCAAATTTCACATCTAGTACAGCTGATGTGCTCTCCTCACCTTTTTCAACCCTCACAGGTTCCATATCGGGTTTCGTGATTGATGCTCCATCACTGAGCTCATGCTTAATAGCTGTGTCACCATCATCGACCTGTGCTGGAATGGATTCTCTGACAGAATCTCTCAAAATACTCAGTTTTTGTTTTTCATCTGTCCTACTGTCGTCCGTTTGAAGTTTTTCACCAGGCTTCTTTCGAGAAATATACTCAGGCTTACTTGCGTCTTCCTGAGGTTCTACCTCTTGTATTGCTTGCTGAATTCTTTTCTCCACATTTGTAGCAAATTTACTCAAAAGTTCCAGGGATTGGTCTGATTCAGTTAGAACATCTTCCTCCTCCGACACCGGAGGATGTTCTACGTCCACCTCTGTGATTTCCTCATAAAACAGTGACTGCTCTGACACTGCCAATGTTGAAGTCTTTTCACTGTCAGGTGTAAGTACAGGACCTTTCTCTGAGAGTGGAGATCTTGAAGACGCCTCAGTGTGGACATCTGACCAGTTATACAGACTGTCTGTGCTCGACACTGACAACACGACGTGAGGACTGTAGGTGCTGGACGAGGGAACAGGCGTGGAGCTGTCCTCGTCATCACCCTCCATCCCCACCAAGGCCAGTTTCTCCTGAATTTCTGAGGCCAAGTCGCTGGATATCAGGCCGAGTTCACTGGCATCACTGAGTCGCTCAACCCGTTGACCAGTTGCTGGATTGATTAAACCTCCTCTCATAATCTGCGTGGTGGCAATATCTTGAACCATATCCTCTGAGACTAAACCTCGGTTGGAAGCTTCAGGTAGAGGAAGTCGTTCTCCAGTGCTGATGTCAATGATGCCTCCAGTGTCTGCCTGGCTTTGGAGCAGTCTCAGAGCTGGAACTGGGTCGACTTGGTTAGAAGCAACTGCCTCAGGAATAGTCACGGTGATGGCTGCTTGCTCGTCCTCAATCCCTCTGAATGGTTTCACTTCCAGGAAGCGTTTTCCTGTTTCAATGTCTATCTTACCCTGGTTCACAAGCTCTGAATAAGGCACAATGCGGGCAGTCTGGGGGTCCATCACTCCTTGTTGTATCGCTTCAGAAGTCATGGCTTCACTGGCAATGTTCTCATCCAGCAGACCCCTGGAAACTGCCTCTGTCAATGTCAGCCTAACTCCAGAGTTGGGGTCAAGAATGGCCCCTGTTGATGCCTGGAGTGCGATGGCTTCTGGGTGTGAAGAGGGGCTGGTTTTTCCTTGGTAGACCCACTCGAGTTCCTCCAATCCAGGAGCAATTGTGCGATCTACTAGACCTCGATCTACAGCATCAGAAACCGACAACCTCATTCCTGAAGGATGGTGTATTACTCCGCCCTCAGCCACTTGTCTCGCCAGCACCTGATAAACATCCTCTGGGCTTATCAACTTCTTCTCAATTGCCTGTTCCAGAGGAACTGGAGACTTAGACTCTGGGTCGATAACACCTTCCATCTGGAGCTGCAAAGTAGCTTTAGTGAGGGCCGCTTCCGTCTCTGTATCCTTTCCCTTGTACGCCTTCTCGAGGGCTGCCAGCTCCTCTCTTTGGTTGTCCTCGATCAATCCCAGTTTTGATGCTAAAGTGACCGACACCTTCTTATCTCTGCGTAGGTCAACGATGCCCCCCGATGCCACCTGGGCCTCCAAAAGTCGAGCAGCAGTGTTGGAGTCAATCAGACCAGTCTGAGCAGCTTCTCTCACCCCACAGATCTGCCCTTTCTCTGCATCCACAACCCCTGAAAGGGTTTTATCTGACTTCAGGACACTCCACATCAGGTCTTCATCGAGTAAACCCGCCTGCATGACATCCTCCATGCTCAGCGACTCGCCACTGCTGGCATCCAGGAAGCCCCCAAACAAGCCTGCCTGAGCCATTAACTTGACTGCAGTATGACCTGGGAGGAGACCCTGAGCTACTGCTTCATCTGGTAGCAGCTTTTCCCCTTCTTCTGTCATCAGACCTCCCTGTTTGAGATCTTGGGCTAACCTTGCTAGCTCAACATCCTCCTCGTCCTTCTCCATCGACGACTCGATTACAACCTGAGTGCCCGACAGAGGTACCTTTGGTTTCATCTCCTCAGTTTCAATTTGGGAAACCTGTTTATGTTCCACATCTTCAGACTGTGTTGAATCAACACCAGTTGTTTTTTCTCCGAGCATAACAGGCTCTTTAAACATTTTCTTATCTCCCTCTCTTGTTTTGACTGGTGTGGTTACACGTCTTGTCTCCAGATCATCACTCTCTCCAGATTTGGCTGCAGTTGTAACCAGATCATCTGGCCCTTTTGTTTGCTCTTCACCATGTTTATCTAAAACCACTGAACTTTCATGTTTGGACACGACTTCACCTCTCTGTTTTATGTTTTCATCTTTATCCAAAGCATCTTCAGATGGAGAGGCTGAGCTACTGTCAATGATGACCGATGGCTTTGTGAGCAATTTGTTCTGGTTTTCTTCAGTGACTCTTTCTTCTGGTCTGAGGGTACCATTAATCTCCAAAGCATTGCTTGCCGTCACCACACTGTAACCTTCTTCTTCCATCTCAGTCGGTCTCCCACTAACACCTTCATCTGTCAAACTGTCCTTGCTCACATTTTCCAAGCTTAACTGCTCGTCTATGGCCAAAGTGCTGAGAGGCTCAACTTGACTTACAGTTACAGAGCCTCCAGCATCCATTTTCGTAGCATTGACCAACTCCACTAGCTCAGGGTCAAGGAGCACCAACCGTTTTCCAGAGTGAGCGTCCACATAGCTGTGAGTCATGAGATGAAACAGTAATTTGTGTTTTGCTTGTTCATCGGGAGTCATTCCATCTACTGGTGTTGCATCCCAAAAAAGAGCTGTGGAGGATGAGGAGGGTGTTGGAGAAGTTGGAGGTGGAGAGGAGCTTGTAGAACCCCAACTCATGCGGTTCAAAGATGGGGTTCCTGACTGGTTCATGTTGAGAAGTACATCTGGAATTTGGATATCCTTAAGAATGTGGACAACATTTGGCTCAAGGGTCTCTTCGGCTGTCTCATTGAGAGGAACCAACTGGAGGGTGTCTGGGTTGTACAAAGCACCAACGGCGTGTCGTTGTCTTAGGATGTTCCTTGTCAATTCTCCCGACATGACTCCTTGCTGAACAGCTTCCACAATGGGCAGGATTTCTCCAGATTCCGGCCAGAGCATTCCCATGAATGACCACAGGGACTCGAGGACCAAAAGAGCCAAACGAGAGGAGAGCAGGTCTCTGCGAATACTTTCTTCCAAGTCTAGACGTTCTCCACTGAAGGGGTCTAGAATTCCTCCATTTTGCAACTGTCGAGCCAACATGGAACAGGCTAAATCCTGGTCCAGAAGACCGTGACGAACCGCTTCATCAATGGTCAGCCTGTGGCCGGACCGAGGGTCAGCGATACCACCAGCAAAGAGCTGAGCTTCCAGAAGTCGTACAGTAACTTTGCGATCAATCAGGCCTTCCTGGACCGCACGGAAGATGCCAACTTTCCTTCCGGACCGCAGGCAGACGGTTCCTCCCGGCTGCTGTTTGACCGGCAGGAGAAGGAGACCCTGGTCGTCACGGACACAGCGCTGTTGTAGCTCATCCAGGCTTAACTTTTCAGCCGTGTTGGGATCGATGAGCTCTCCGTGCAGCTGCCGTGACTGCAGTTTGGCGATGGTTCGGAGGGGTAAAAGCCCCTTGTCGCCAGCCTGCTCGAGACTCAATGTATTTCCTGTCGAGTCCCTTAACCCTCCCGTGTTGATCTCGACTTCTAAAATGCGAAGTCCTACTTCTTCTCGGATGAGCCCAAACTCCACGGCCTTTGCTACTGGGAGCACAGTCTGCTGTTGCTCACCTGCGACCTCAGTATTTGCCATCAGCAGCATTGCATTCTCCAGCTCAGAGAGACGCTGCTGGGTGTGATGGTCGATTAGGCCTCGAGCCAAACTTTGCTCCAGTGACAGACTGTGGGGGGCGTCCGGCTGGAGGAGCCCACCCATGGTGATCAGCTGAGTCTCCAGGAGAACACGACAGGTGTCCTGGTCAATAAGACCCTTCTGGGCCGCTTGGAAAACCGGGAAGGTTTCCACTGTTCCCAGGTCGATTACTCCAGCAATCGCAATTTGATTCTAGAAAAAGGAGGAGAGAATTCTAGTTGATATTGGTTCTTTTACTGATACAGATCAATGCTACATGGCTGTTTGAGCCTCTAGTATTACTTTATGTTATCTAGTATTAAATATAATCATCTAATAAAGGGGATTATTGGGAGAAGCAGATGGGAGATTCAGAAAAAGAAAGCCCACAAACCCACAGTGATCAATTACAAATAAGTACCATTTATGACATATTGTGAATCTCCTATATAATAAAAACACTCAAACACAACTATTATAAATAGAAGCAAAAGAAGCATGCAAGAAAGCCCCGACTCACAAAAATGCAGGAAAAGAAAAAGCTGTACATAAAGAAAAGCAAAGACACTAAAAATAATTTGAAACTATTCAGAAATAGAGGAGGATAAAACATCTACCACGGAGAGGTGAGAAGCAGAGGTAAGAGAGAAAAAGCGAGCGCTACTTACCGTCCGGGCTCTTCCCGCCGCACACACAATAACGGGCTCGGCAGAGCGAGGCGCGACAGGTGAGAAGCTGGCTGTTAGCACTCTGCATGCCACTCTTCATTCTGAGCCCCTAACTCTGACCTAAAGCGCTGCCACTTAACTCGCTTTACACTCAGCGCAGAATGCCCTTTAACTGTGGACTGACACGATTTGAGAGCGGATCTAACTCATTAACGTCTACAAATGCTTCCTCCTTCTCTCATTCTCATCCTCGGCTCACAGATCGGATGTCGGCAATTCTCCTCTGGTGGCTGTTAGTGATTTTCAAGCAAAATGCTGGTTTAAAGTTTCACACATTAATATAATGCATTAGAACAAACGAACAGACAAACAACAACGCTCAAACACACACACACACACACATACATATTACACTTCTGTGATCTGGACACAACATGCTCAAATGGTGAAGTGGGTTTCTTGGCATAGCTGGCCTCTGGTGCACGTACACTCGAAATATTTGCAGTTTTTTGGTTTTCATCCAGCATTAATGACCGACTCGGCAAAAATTCTCACACATTCGATCCGTGAAACATTGAACCATTTATACCTGGAGAGACTGAATGACTGAATATGTGAACTTAAGTTATGGATCTCAAAATACCACAATGCAGATAAGCCATAAAATCAAGAAATACATAAGATTGTGGAATGTAATGCGTTGATCATTTCTTCATGCCGCAGTATTTTCCCACCGCATGAAGAAAGTTATTTTGGAGGATCAAACACGATGGTGCGTCTCCTTCAAAAATGACTCCTAACATCTACGAGCAGCCGCGGTGACCTCGCCGCTCACATGACTCCCGCGCGGCACCTCTCGGCCATGTGTTAGCAGTTCAGCGGGTATGAGGTTTGGTATCAGTTTATATCAAGGTAGCATAAGTATTCATCAATCAATTAACAATTCATATGCATACGGAAAGACAAGACGCTCATACACATCAATCAAGACTTTCTTGAGTTCAGATTAAGTCAAATGTTCTTATAAGTAAAAGTGATTGTATTGTACTTTAATTAAGACTTTACGTAATCCTATTGTTTATAAGCATCTTGTAATGCCTTATAAGTGCTTATTAATGTTAATTGCTGCTTATTACGCAGTAATTAACGCTTATTACTGTACCTTAATATAAAGTGTTACCAAGGTTTTTCTTTTGGATGATAAATGAAAATGGTGATGACAAAAAAACAAAAAAAACAAAAAAAACGGTGTGGGTTGGGGAGCGTTAATAACATGACTGGCAGGCTTTTAGGTGAACAATGTGACAGTGAACACACCATGCTGAGGCCCGATTCAGATCGTGTCGCCTGTAAATTGCTCAATTCAATGTTTTTTGTCACACGTCTGAATGGGGCCTGTGATGCTTGTTAACACAAACCAAGTCAATGAGTGATCAATCCTGGTGATGTTTGTCCAAAAATAATCAACGCACACTGTGAATACACCACATGCTGTACGACACACACACACACACACACTCTTTTGCTGGCCCACACACACACGCACGCAGCACAGAAGCTTTTTCTCAACTCTTGACAAACGGACCCTGGCGACCTTCTCAAGCGTGTGAAAGCAGGAGAACGTTTGGCTGTAGATTTGGCGGCGCCGCCCCCCCCGGCCCCCCCTCCCCCTCCCCCTCCCATCAGCTGTACCTTTCTCTCCTCCTCTTTGGCCAGTTGCTGCTCCAGCTGCTGCAGCTGCTGGCTGGAGCTCTGGCACAGCTGGCTGTAGGTGGCCTTCAGCTCGTCCAGCTGGGCCTCCACGTGGGCGCGCTCCTCTGGAGACAACCTGGAGGACAGGTGGAGGACAGGTGGAGGACACGTCACAGAGGAATCCCCCCTTCATGGCCCACAATAACCAACATAAGCCCTCGCCACTCGCCAAATACGTGTAAAAATATGTTTTGGAGAGTCAAATAATCAGGTTCCTCGCCATTGGTGAGCGAGTGAAGAAAAATGCTGGCTTTGCTATAATTGCTTTTGGATTTCAAATTTGTCCACCGTTATTCAACATTCATCAGACAGAAGAAGAAGAAACGTTTCCGGTTTTGTGGATCATCGTCAATCTGAGACGGAAACTAATGATGTTTGTGTTAAACTCATACCCCCCCCACACACACACACTGCTATTCATATTTCACTCCATTATAAAATATAAATAAGATTTAAAACAAAAAAAAGTACCAACTTTTACTGTGGACTGAAGGATAACTCATTTGCACTCCTTTATCTATCTATCTATCTATCTATCTATCTATCTATCTATCTATCTATCTATCTCAGAGCCATTTTGCACCCAGATGTATAATTTGTATATAATGTTCACTCACTTATTTGCACTACATGTGCTTTTTATGTATTTTCTAAAAATACATATATCATTTGTTTATTCCACATTTCATCTTTATCTTGCACTGTCCTCAATTTAATGCTGTTCTTGCCTGCTCTGTAATGATCTTCATGCTGTTGAGTGTTTGCAGGAAATGTGTTAGTTAAGGTTGTGATTATGAACAGTTAAAGAGCTTACTTGCTGGCCTGTTTGGACAGAAGGAAGACCTGCGTGCTCCGGATGGCTTCAGCCACTTCCTCTTTCTTGGCCGCCAGCTGTTCGCTGATGGCCTGAGAGGAGACACGGACGCAGGACGTTGAGGAACCGCCATCACAATCAAACCATCAAACGAGTCGGAGACGGAGGCGCCGCGAATCATCGGCACGTACCTGCTGAGCAGCCAGCGAGGACTCGGCGCTGGCGCCGCCGGCTCGGCCCTGGAGACCTTTGACCCAGCCCAGAAGGTCGGACACCTGGCCCACGCGCGCCTGCCTCTCCTCCTCCACCTCTTTCTGCGGGCGCAATCACCACAAAAACATAAACAAGGACGCGCGACTCCAGCGGTGAGAGCAGACAGCGCGGAGGAGAAACGCACCTCTTCCTCCTCCAGCCTCCTCAGAGCGTCGCTGATGTACTTCACGTGCTGCGTCGTCAGGGTGACCAGAGCCGTGTAGCGCGTGCGCAGGTCCATGAACTGCAGGGAACACACAGGAGAGCAGCTTTAACCTCCCTTCAAAAAACATTCTCCATCGTCCCTCGGAACGAGAGACGTCCCCTCCCTAAAAACTGCTGGAAAATGTACATGTTGATGATCTTTAGACCCTCCTTTGTGTGTCTGTGTGTGTGTGTCTGTGTGTGTGTGTGTGTGTGTGTGCTGGTACCTCCTGCGTGATGGCGTCGGAGGACGAGTGCATCCTCCTCCTCTTCACCGCCGACTTGTGCGTGGACTCGACGAAGGCTCTGTAGGTCATCAGCTGCAGCTCGTAGTCCTGCAGGAATGGGACGGCGAGACAAATCGAGACGCGTCAGTTTGCGGCGCTCGGGATCAAAACGTTAACGTCTGCTGCGCAGTCGCCGCGGAAACGCACCTTGACTGAGGTGCAGTACTGTTTGGAGTGAGTCTGGCACTCGTCCAGTTTGCTCTGGTTCTGCTCGATCTCTGCAACCAAAGCCTGAAGAGGACACATAACAACATCAGTCCAATCGGTGCATTCTGGGTATGTGTGTGTGTGTGTGTGTGTGTACTGACGGTCTGCTGAGCCAGCTGCTCGGACAGCGCCTTGCTGTCCATCTGTCCCGGCTGCGTGTTCTCTTGTCTCTCCGTGGTCTCCTCGATCCAGTGGACGAGCGCCGAGTGTCCGTCTCTGTACTGCTGCAGGACGGAGCCCAGAGCCTCCAGCTCGGCGCGGCTGCACACACACACAGTCACACACACTTCCCTCACATCCAACACCTGGATCATCTCCTCACACGGTATTCAGCTTTTTTTTTTTTTTGGAAGTACTTTAATCCGGCCGAATCCCTGATTAAGCTGCTCCTGATTACAAAAATGCTGAAAGGTGAACATGGAACTTTAAGCCGCTTTTTATCTGCAGTCACTTTATTTCTTTGCGGCGGAATTTGCCTTTAATTGCCCCCTGGGAGGAGACGTGAATTGAATTAGCTAGAAAGAAGTCTTTTACTGTGACTCATATGGGCAGAAATTCTTAAAGGGATAGTTGGTATTTTTTGACATGAAGTTGTATGAGATCGTCACAATCAGCGTCGATGAAGAATCCATTCGCATCACGAATTCTTGGTCACAAAAAAGTCAGACCTCGCAATCAGCCAGCCCCCGAGGAAGGCGGCGGAGGGAGACCGCGGCCACTTCGCACAAAATGTATGACTTCTTTGAAGGCATGTTGTTTTTTGGAGCAAATCTCTTTCTCCGTGCGACTCCAGCAACTAGACGGAACTACTTTCTGCAGCACCGAAATCGGGGCGGAACTCTGCTCACGGGACGCAGTGGGGCAAAGGTCACTGCTGATGGTGAGGAGCTCATACAACTTCATGTCAAAAAATCACAAATATCCCTTTAATGAAGTGGCAGCTTGTGATGGAAGATGCAGAATGTGAATTTTCGTTGTCTGATATAACACTAATTTTCCAGGTTTTTCCAGGACTCTCCATGTGCTGATCGTCTCCTCACCGTGTCTCCATCTGCCGCTTGACGCCGCTCCACCTCTCGGCCATCTGATTGGCTCGCTCCTGGTATCGGTCCAGCTCGGGGCTGCGGTCGGGGTGCAGCCGGCCGAGCTGAGCGCCGGCCTCCCGAGCACGCGACACCTCGGCCTGCAGCGACTGGAACACGGCCTCCTGCTCCGACAGCTCCGCCTGCCACCGCTGGGGGGGAGGGGGGGGGGGGCACTTTTATTTATCTTATTCATTGTGACAACATTTACCGATAATGATGATAATAGTGGTATTAAAAAAATCTGCTTCCCTTTTAACGAGCTGTAGAGTGCGATTGGACTTTTGTCTGCAGCTGCAGTATTTGACTGAGTTACGCACTTAATAATGTTATATTTAAATGTTTGTTTACTCCTGTGGTGTGTTTTTCCTATTTTTATATTTCAGATTACTTTTTTATCCTCATTTTATCCAATTAATCTAATCTCTAATCTCAGGTGTACAGTCAGTTTTCACATTGTTCCACCTTAGACTTTGATTGAAATTAATCTGCCAAAAGAGAAAAATAAATCATATTCCGTTTTCATTGATTGTACCATTATCATTTAAATATTCGTTGATATCATGATAATATTGTTATCGTGACATTTTTTGCCTGCAATGATTGTGAAGTCAAAATCTGATATCGTGACAGTCGCGTCCAAAGTGTCAATAAGGTGCGTGTGTTTGATTCAAGTATAATAGACACACATAAACGATGGTTATAGCAGTGACAGAAATCAATGAACAATAGTAACATAGCAATCATAAGAATATGCGTGTATCGACAGACAGCGCGGCGTGTGGGCGGAGCCTCACCCCGAGCTGCTCTCGCAGGCTGTGGATGGCGGCCGTGTCTGCAGGAACGATGTCCTCCTCGCTCAGTCGGCTCTCGTGCTTCTTCAGCTGACTCTCGGCCTCGTCCAGGCTGCGGATCAGCACCTCCACCGTCTTCAGCCTGTGTGTGTGTGTGTGTGTGTGTGTGTGGGGGGGGCAAACACAGCGCGCTCAGAGGGGATGATGCACGTTCGGACAGAGACGCTCGGCTGTCCGTCCTCCACTCACTTCTCCAGGAAGACGGAGGAGAGGCTGTGCAGCTTGTCCACCTTCTCCACGGCCCGCGTGAGCTCCGAGCGCAGCGCCGGCACGCTGGACGACGACGGCTTCTCCTCGAAGAAGGCCACGCAGCGGCGAGACACGTCGCCCAGGCTGGAGCGCAGAGAGTCCAGCTCCGCCTGCAGCTTCTGAGCCGGGAGACGCGGCGGGACGACAAGTGTTAGAAACTCATATGTGTAGATGAGACACTCGTCCTCTTAAAGTGTCTCATCTGTGGAATCAAGGTAACTTTCCATATTTATTGTATTGCATATTACTTTATTTTTATGTTGTACCAGTGATGATGCATGTCTTGAACAACACCTAACACTGGGATTCTCTGTACTGTCTTGCTGTCATGCTTGAATTTAAAAAAAGCAGGAGTTGCTCTGCGCGATGGTTTCAGGCTCCAGGTGGCGCTCTGACGCCGACTCACCTCCTGCTCTGTGATCTGAAGGCTCATGTCGGCGGTGATGCCCGACAACCGGCTGGGCGGCGGAGTCTGGATTCCTCTCATCAGCCGCTGCTCGGTGTCGCCGAGCCGCAGCGTGAGGTTCTGCAGCTCCGACAGGTACGAGCGCGACACCGACTCGTCCTTCTCCACTGAGGACCGGCAGAAAACACACAACAGTTGCAATGAAAGCAGCTCTTTGTGGGCCGGGTCACGAGATGACATGCAAATTAGTGGGAATCCTTCCATTACTCGGGTAGAAGTATTGATACTACGGTTTGAAAAGACTCAAGCATCAACTCAAGCTTTTTACTCCAGTAAAAGTGTGAAAGTACTGGTTTCAAAACTACTTAAAGCCTAAACGTGAAAGTAATGTAAGGGGGGAAAAAATGCTGTTGAAAACAAAGGCATTTTAGTACAACGTAAATACATAAAAGAACATGTGAACTACTGAGTATGAACATGTGTTTCATGCTGCATCATCATTGGAATGTAAACGATAAAATGAAATCGGACTGACAAGGCCACTTTTAAAACGTGAGGAGTAGAAAGTAGAGAGAACTGCGTGAAAATGTGAGGAGTAGAAGTAAAAAGTCAGCGGAAAAACAATTTAAGGTAAGGTAAAGTAAGGTAAGGAGGTCTTGTTATCGGAGTGGAGGATCAGAGCGCCTCACCGGTCTCCATGTTGAGCAGCAGCTCCTGGCAGTGCTGCCGCGCCTGCTGCACGTCCGTCTCCAGCTCGCGCCTCTCGGCCGGCGTGAACAGCGAGCTCTCCCGGCTGTCGGCCTGGAAGTCGGCCAGCTGGGATTCCAGGTGCTCCAGGACCTGCTGGCGCTCCGACGGGGACTGACAGCGAACCTGCTCCCGGGGGGGGAGAAGTGTTAAACCTCTTCAAACCCACAATCACTTGTAGAGAACTGAGCCTGTAGGGGTCGGGGGGGGGGGGGTTTGGGAGGGTTGTGGGGGGGGGTTTGGGGTCGGGGGTCTCACCGTGTCCAGGTTCCATCCCGAGACGGTCCGGATGTCTTTGAGCACGTAGTGCCAGGAGACCACACTCTTCATGTTGACATGTAGCTGATGCCACAGAGACATGACCTTCTGGTACAGCTGCTCCGCCCTGCACACACACACACACACACACACACACACACACACACACACACAGTTAAACTCTCTGTTCTGTTTAAATTATTAAATCCCAGAATTGACCATTTTTTTTAGTTGCTCTTAGAATTGCAAAATTCCAGGAATTGTCAAAATTGGGAATTTGGGGAATTTATAGTAATTGCACAAGTAAACATACGTGCAAATATGGCTGATATAAATCCAAGTCTAGTCCGGCAATATTCCTGACCCAATCAAAGATGTCACAATATTTAGCAACAATACCCTGAACATGTCCAATATTCCAGAGCTGAAACAATAATGTGGATTTTTTAGGAATTTTATTGGCTATTTTCCAGCCCTTTGCAACCGCAGCTGCTGTACAGACCAAACTTAAAATGCCTTTATTTTGAAATTCAGAATCGTGTTTTCAGTTCCCCCCTGACGTCTGACCTGGCGGCGGTCTCGATGGCCTCCGTGTTTGGCGGCGGCACGCTGAAGCAGACCGAGGGCACCATGGCCTCGTTCCCCGACGTGCTGATCACCTTCCACTTGCTCCTCTGAGAGTTGTCCTCCAGCACACACTCCTCGCCGCGGCTGATCGTGATCTGGCAGAGAGGAGAGCGGCGGCGGCAGCGGCGGCGTGGGGGCAAAGTGTGGGGGGGGGGGGCAGAGAACGAGTGAGAAGTGATGAAGATGAAGAGAAACAGAGGGAACATCAGGATCGCACGGAGGCACAGGAGGTTAACGATGAAGATGGAAAATGTTAGAGAGCAGACGGAGAAACGGGGACGAGAGGAGAGAAGAAGAAGAAAAACAAATGAATGAATGAACAAAAAAAAATGCAACAAAATGCAAATATTTATGGGTTTCATGAGGTTAGCCGAAGCCTACCGATGAGATTAGAGGCCCTGACACACACACACACAGCTCTCTCTCTCTCTCACACACACACACAGCTTTCACACACACACACACACACACACACACACACACACACACACACACACACACACACACACACACACACACACACACACACACACACACACACCGCTCACACAGAATCAAAAGCAGCTTCCAAACTCCCTCCTGCTCTGAGCCGCCTGAGATCAGAGACTCAGAAACAGGGAACAAACGGTTTGAGTTTGGGACGCGGACGCTTCTGTGACGCCCGAAGAGAAACAAACAAAAAAGCACAAAGCAAAAGCTGGTTGTTTAATATATGATTTTTTTAAAAATATATATTAAATGGGGT
>CAESWR010000893.1:252144-268253 GCA_903171835.1 Mullus surmuletus
TTTGGGATTTTTTGACATGAAGTTGTATGAGCTTCTCACCATCAGTGAGCTTCATCAGCAGTGACTTTTCCCCCACTGCGTCCCGTGAGCAGAGTTCCAGCCCGGTTTCGCTGTTGCAGAAAGTAGTTCCGTAAGTTGCTGGATAAATCGCACGGATAAATCGCAATCATCCTGCACTTTTTTCCCTCCCTTCGTATCACTGCGCGCCATCAGCTGTTTCACAGCGTTTACACGCTCTAAATGCCGCCTCCTTCCTTCCTCCAGCTGATGGAAAGGTGCGCGCAGTGATACAAAGGGAGGGAAAATAGTACCCTGTGATTGCGAGGTCAGACTTTTTTTGCAGCCAAGAGTTCGTGATGCGAATGTATTACTCTTTTGAACGCATGTTTTTTTGGTTGAAAAGCGCTTTATCCGTGTGACTCCAGCAACTAGACGGAACTACTTTCTGCAGCACCGAAACCGGGCCGGAACTGTGGAGGAAAGGTCTTTGTTCGACATACAACACAGAAAACGCACGCAAAAAGAAAAATGTAGCTTAAATAAAAACTTAAAAAGGGGTTAGTTGGAGGAGAGCTCGGAGTTTGGAAGAGGTTATTCAAGTTCAGGGACGCCCCCAAAGAGCAGAGTAACTTTCCCTCACCCTTGTAAGCTGGTCACAGTCTTCACACACGCACGTTCCTGCTTCAGATGTTCAGGACTTTTCAAAGAGCCGTGGGACTCCGGCTCAGCAGAACGGACACGCCGGCTTCCCTGGGGATTTCGGCCCGCGACCTCTCCGAGCCGGGACGCTTCTAGCCGCCCTCTCCGCTAATCGCCTTCGCTTCACGCTCCACTTCCCACAACTTCATCTCCCAAAACCCGCCCTCTTCCTCCTCCTCCTCCTCAACACACGGTCCGAGTGCGTGTGTGAGAAATAAAACCAGACGGAGCATCTGCGGTGGTGAATAATTAATGGTCCTACCTGCCACAGATCCTGCGCACCAGCAGAGAGTCATCGACGGCAAACTCGATGACAGAGTCCAGCTGCTCGCGCCTCTTGTCCAACAGGTTGTCCAGCTGGAGGACACAAAGTCAGGACGTAAACGGGATATATTCAGGAATCTTCCAGTTAACTTCACTACCTTTTTAAAATAAATAATAATAATTCATCGTTAATAAGATGTCACAAAGATCTAGAACAGCTGATGAAATCTGACCATCTCTGCTTGTTTGACCGTGCGAGGGAATCCGTCCAGCAGGAAGCCGTTCTTGCAGGGCGGCGTGTCCAGGTTGGTCTCGATAAGCTCCACCACCATCTCGTCGCTGACCTGTGAGGAGACGCAAGATCGAATTTCTATCCAATTTTAATTTCTTCAAGTCAGCGCATGCATCAAACAGGCAGACGCCCAAGACACCCACCAGCTTGCCAGCGTCCATGGTCTCCTTCAGCCTCTTGCCGAGCTCAGAGCCTGAAGCCACCATGGCTCGCAGCATGTCCCCGGTGGCCAGGTGGCAAACGCAGTACTTCTCTGCTAGCCGGGGGGCCTGCGCACGCACACACACACACACAAGTCAAGTGATCAGTCATAAATCATTACGCTCAGATAATCACATTACAGCCGCTATCTCTGAGGCAAAAGTGAAAGCGTGTTGTTAATTTCAGCTCGGAGCTCCACATTAACGCTAAACTATACTGATAAGATGTCCGACTGCTTTCAATAACAACAGTCTGGCGACACAACACTGACCTCTGGGTTTCCTACAGGGTTGCTATTCTGAGTTTTGCGATTGCTGAAAGGCTTTTCTGGGGGAAAGAGCACTGGGCTTCGGCGAGCAGAAAAGCAGCGTCTTTGGTTTGAAGTCGTTTCTTTTTGGGGTTTTTTGGATCAAAAAGGTTCCAAGCACAGATGGGGCTTCAGGAATTCAACAAACACAGCTGTGGCAGGTTAGACATTAAAAGCAGGCGCACACACACTAGCTATGTTTACATGCAGTCAAATAAGACCGTGTGCGGCCATGTAAACACCAATAACCGCTTGAATAACCGGAATAGGCTCATATTACGGTTTTTTAAACCCCAATCTTCTATTGGCATGGAATCTTGGTCTTTGGAGTCCAGGAACTCCTTGTAAACATGGCCAAAGGCGAGAGCAACACCACGCCACACTTTTGGAGTGAGGAGGAAACCACTCACTTCATCAGTGTGATGAAAGACACAAACATCCTGGCATTTGGAGACGCTAGAAAGTAGCGGGATAGAAGATCCACAAAAAGGGTGGAGGATGCAGGAAGAGCCCTGTTTGCTCACGCATGGAAACGCCTTATTCCCAATGTTTCATTAACCACGATATGGACCTTAACCTCAGTGTTGACTGAGTGGAAACTGTTTTTTTGTTCACTTCTTCATTTCCTTTCTAAATCTGCACATTTTGCACACACGTTTTTTCTTGGTTCCTTTCCCATCAACTATCAAACCACATGTTGTGCATGTTTGAAGAGAGTAAACAAAAAGTTTGTGGGTTTCTTTTAGCTCCACCTATGGGTGTGTGAATCAAAGTACCAGTTGAAGCACGACACAGAACTTTTCCCTCGTGGAACTTAGTGGGAGAGGAATAAAAACCCTGAGCTGGTTGTCACTTTCAATGCACACAGAGCTCGTGTCGGCAAATGTTTCACTTCACCGGCTCGCTGACAGCAAGTTCAGCTGGTGGAGGCAAAAATGTTTGTTTAGCTGCTGTGTGTGTGTGTGTGTGTGTGTGTGTGTGTGTGTGTGTGTGTATGTCTGTGTGTATCTCTGTGTGTGTGTCTGTGTGTGTCTGTGTATCTCTGTGTGTGTCTGTGTATCTGTGTGTGTGTCTGTGTATCTGTGTGTGTGTCTGTGTATCTGTGTGTGTGTCTGTGTATCTGTGTGTGTGTGTCTGTGTCTCTGTGTGTGTGTCTGTGTCTCTGTGTGTGTGTCTGTGTCTCTGTGTGTGTGTCTGTATCTGTGTGTGTGTGTGTGTGTGTCTGTGTGTGTGTGTGTGTATGTGTGTGTGTTCTGCGCTCTCTGCCGCTGTCATACAAGTACAAACAGGTCAAACCAATTAGCTTTAGCTGCTAGCCTCTAGCTGCTAGCCGAGCCGCACCACGCGCTGTGCGCCGATGCTGCACAAGCTAACTGCTAATGCTAGCACGGTTAGCACGGCTAGCTCACCTGAGTGCCCTTCCCGGCTCCGGGCGGCCCGAGCAGGATGGCGCGGATGCCGTCGTGCACGTCGGATATGGCCTCTTTGAGCTGCGCGCTGGGAGCCATGTCTGCACCGGGGGGACGAGCGGCGCAAACTTTGTCCGAGTCTGTGTGTCTGTCGGCGGCAGCGGCGGCGGCCTGCTGACAGTTCGGCAAAGTTGCCCAGAAGAGGAGGAGCACCCGCCTCCTTTCTGCCACAATGGATGCAGCAGCCCCGCCTCCCTCAGGGGGGGAGGAATGGCGGCGTTTGATTGGCTCTCAGACCGCTCGGTCGGTGAATGAGCGCGCTGATTGGCTGTGTGGCGCGCGCGCCTCGTTTCGTAACATCCGAAGGGGCTTGAATCCGGCGGGATCCTCTCACTCCAAACTCTGGAGGCAGAAGTGGGAGTCACGAATAGACACTTTTTACAGTTCAACGATGGTTTTATTCGTGTAATTATGGCAACATTTTTATGATCACAAATATTATATATTATTTATAATTTATGATTATTTGTAAAGCACTTTAAAAACGACCACAGTGGACCAAAGTGCTGTACAGGAGAATAAATGAAACAATAATAAACCAAATAAACAATATAGAAATAAAACATCAAAACATTATGAAATGATTATTACTTACTTTTCTGCTGTTTCTATTTGTGCCTCCCTAAATGCATTCATTTGTAGTTATACTTCATACAGTATGTGCTTATTTCCCAAGTTGTCCAGGGAGGGGCGCAAGTGAGCCGCTGTGTACGTCCTTGAATGGAGGCCAGCAGACTCACTTCTCAGCACATCTGACCAAAGTCTTGGTTAAGAGGAAATGTTGTAATGTTTTTGGATTACAGTGGTGTTTTGTGGGACAAAGCCCTCCGAGCTAAAACATTTCTCACGGTTACTGTCGCAATAAAATCTGTCTCCATCCATCCGACTTTCTAATTAAATGGTGATTCAGTGTGTTGTTTTTAGATGTGGTTTTCATCTAGGTTTGCATGGATAATTTAAAAAAAAGGCCTTTATTCTCCATGAATACTGTCTGCACTGTGATATAAAGACCAATGTCTGAATGCCTTTTGCACCCGCGTTATAACTACCTCAGGTTAATCTACGCCAGCTGTCTGTCACGCACTTTGCTTCCATGCATTTTAGTATTTTCATTTCCCCCATTTTATTTATTCATTTGATATGGCAGTAGTACTCGACCCCTGAACTCGACAGTGAGCAAAAGAAGAAGAGGTTTGGAGCCGGAGGAGAATGAAAGTCCGTCCCCTCACGCCGGCCACAGAAGAGGAAGCTTCTTGAGTGCGTCAGTAAGGACCTGAAGAATCTCAGGGGGTCACACGGCCGCCAGGATGCCAGAGAGAGACGTGCTCTACTCTGACATCAACTTCTCCCGGCCCAGTGGAAACGGCAGCGGTGAGTCTTTCCCACCAGAAGGTTCGGTGTGGTTTCCTGCTCGATGCCACTGATGCCACACAATAAACACCTACAAGTGTGTTTTTTTGCAGGGACTCCTTTGCCCGCCGCCGAGCCGACCTACTCCGAGGTCAGGATCATCAAGGGTCAGCCGCCTGCGGAGGCTCCGGGTACGTCAACACATATGAAACTTTCTTTTAGAGGCTAAAGGCAGAACTTTGTAACAGTGTTTGTGGCTCCGGTTTTCTTGAAAAACAGGACAAAGTTACCACAAGGAAGAAGAATGAGGAACTGATGATCAGTCAGTCTCATGCATGAAAATGACGGCAAGATGGCATCACCGGTTTCTGCTCCTTTTAGTGGCAGAACCGACCACTATGTCTATCAATATTTGTTGAGTATCATATTGTAATAGTGTCATTTCATAAGTACCTTGTACTTGATCGTGGACTATTCTGTGGTGTTTAAAAGGTACAAGAAGAGTAATAGAATATTGGCCGCCCAAACAAGATTTGATCACCAGTAATCGAGTATTGCACCACTCGTCTCTGGCTTATAAAAGACGTGAAATATCATGTGTGGATGTCGCACATCATATTTCACGCAGATAAGGCGCTGATGCTGCTTCCACATCCTGTTCTCTTAGCTATGACAAGTCTGTATCTTCTCAAACTCTAGGTCCTAAAGAGGCAGCGCCCAATGGAAGGTCAAAGGTCGTGCCACAGAGAGCGGCCCTGGCGGCTCTCGTCGCTGTGCTGGCCGGTTTGGTCGTCGCTCTTGGTTACGTGTGTGAGTTTTAAAGACGTTGTTTTGAGGTCGAGCGCCAGAAGCGTGGAAATCTGCCTGTTATCACGCGACAGCTGATCTGACTGCACGTGTTCACTGCTCTCACAGCCGTCGATAACATGCAGACCAAGAGGGAGCTTCACTCGCTGAGGGAAAATCTCACAGGTGAGTCTTTTTTCCCCCCAATTATCTTTCTGTTCTGGAGCAGAGAGAGAAAATGTGTTTGAAAACATATATTCATTCACTTTGTTTTGATTTGTTGAACCAGAGACCTCCTCCTGCTGCCTGCAACGTCCTGAAGCACCAGGTGAGCCACTCACACAGAGCCTCCATGGGGCCCTGAGCAAAAATCTGAACTTGGGTCCCTCTATTACGGCCAACAATACTGGGTTCTCATTCACACACCTACTATACGCATCGCATCATATTCAAAGCGATGTGGTATCAAGTGTGATGCCAAATGTCATCTGGGCCAAACGAAAAGCAGCTAAATAAACCAAGTATTTACTGTGAACACAATCTGCGTGGTTTAAACGAGCTGCCAAAGTAAAACAAAAACAGCATCGAGTCAATATCAATAAATATTGATGTTAAAGAACAGATACAACTGAAACGAGGAAACCAAATGGTTTCTAAGAAAAATATGACATTGACTGATTAGATCTGAAAACTATGAAAAAGTGTGGGAAAAAAGACAGATAAAGTACAGCAATACAAACTTTTGGCTTTTATGCAGCTCAGAACTTTTGTAGGCAAAGTGATTTCTAACATCATTCAAAGAAATCTGATGGCTGACTTTGTGGTTCGTGCTTCGAATGTAATGAATGAACTTTATGTGTTTGACGTCTGACAGAGTGGGAGACCTTCAGAGACATGTGCTATCACTTCTCCAGCATCCCTTTGTCCTGGCAGGAGAGCAGACGTCTGTGTCGGTATCACGGAGCAGACCTGGTTAAGATAGACCGCTATGACGAGCAGGTACCACCTGATCTACACACGTCTTTCTGAGGACCACAACCGTCCCGTCACAGATCTTAGACATCTCTGAAATGTTCCTACTCAGAAATTCCTGGTGAATCAACTGAAAGTAAAAATGGCAGACGCTGAGGACAAGTTCTGGATCGGACTGACGGACTCACAGACGGAGGGCACATGGTTGTGGGTGGACGGCTCACAGCTGGACTCAGGGTGTGACTGCTGCGGAGAAACACTGCCCCGTTTGAAAAGCATCAAATCATCTTTGACTCCACTGAGCTTCTTCTTTCTCATCTCTATTGTAGCTTGGTGTTTTGGAGCAGTGGGGAGCCAGACAACTGGAGCGGCTCGGATCCTCGGGGAGAAGACTGTGTGAGGATGGGAGAGAAAAGTGAAGCTGAAGACCTGAAATTTTGGTTTGATAGCTACTGTGAAAAGCGCCACAGGTTCATTTGTGAGAGAAAAGAGGAAGGAGGGAAATGTGTGTGAATTCCAGTCCAGCTGTAGCTTTGGCATTTCAATCTCTTTTAATGTTTCAAACGGACGCTTTGAGCATCTGAGTCGACCTCAGACAGGTCACACGGACGCCAGGAAGCTTTTGATGCAAAAAAAAAAAAAAATTCCAAAACAACGCAATAAAGTCTATAAGCAGTTTGAGAACACAACGAATACTGCGTTTTGCTTTGAGTATTTGTGTTTGGCTGTGATCTGGGGAGCGGCGGCAAGTCTTCTTGTCTTTGAGAAGGTTTCCTCGGTGAGAGACAGAGACAGAGGAGCTCAGCAGGACGTTGAAGGCCACATGGAAGAACCTTTGCTTTGCCTCTATTTTCAGAGCATGTACGTGTTATTACCGTGTAGTTACCGTTCCGTTTTCTTGTGCTTTTCAAGAACCCTCCAATCTCGAGATTCTGTCCTGGTTAGAAATGAAGCTGGTTTCTCTCTCGCTGAGAACCTGCGTGGGTGGAGGTGGAGGTGGAGAGAAATCAAATGAAATGAATGAAAACCGTAGAGGTCATATGTGGAGGAGGTCACTCATTTCCAGGTAAACTTCAAAAAAGTTTCCTGAAAATTTGCAGGGGAATTTCAGCTCGGGAATATTGGACATTTTCAGGGTTTTGTTGCTGTCACCTTAAATTAATTTTTGAAGACCTTGAAGTCCAGGTCCTTTGCCATCATTTGCCATCTTTGATTGGGACTTTTTGGGGAGCTGAGGGAACATCAGGAATATATGTCTGAGCTATTGTAAATACCATGACAGTTCTATGGTAGAGTGTCATTGATAAATGTTGTATCAGGCATAACTGCATGAATGTTTGCTTATGACAAATATCAATGCCTATAATTATGACAGTTAGACTCAGTGAGGGAAAATTCCTGAAAAATTCCCAGAAAATTCCTTTATAATGTCATTTAAAAATACTGCATTAGACATGCTCACGTGCTTGTCTGCTTATGACCAACCAAAATGTTCATATTCATACATGGATATGACCAGCTACATGCAGTTCATATAAATTCCCATAAACTCCTGTTCATTTCCAAAAATTCCAATGGAAAGTTTCCAACTTTGAAAATTCCCGGAATTTAGCAACCGTAGGTCCCTCTGACCCCCAGCTGCCGCCATAAACGCACCCATGCACACCTTTGTCACTCACGACGACAACAGCACGGTCTACGTCTGTCTATCTTTATCAGCAGGCATACAATGGCGGCAGGCGGGACCAGAAGGGGGCGCCACATCCGTGTTGCGTGTCAAACCTCTCTCGGTGGTACCACTTCTCCTCCAGAAGGCCTTTAAAAGATAACAAATCATCTCTTTCACCGTCGTGAAACACTCACCGCACCTCAAGTCTCCTCCCCGTCCACCAACCATCACGTGTGTGACAGGAATTGCAGTTTATCAGGTGGCAGCTCAGCCCAACACACACCCCAACACACACACACATCCATACTAGATGAGTCATTTAAAGGCAGACGAAGAAGCGTGAAGGTGAGTTCCAGCTTATGAGGCCTCGATGCTCTGAAACATCTTTATCTAAAACCTTATTTAAACATTCTCTCATAATTTCCTCGATTTTTCTTACTTTTTCTTGCTTTTAATGTGTAGAAGGTCGTCGTGCCTGGCTCTTATCTTCATGAGAGCTCAACTGTTGACCATAATGAAATAGCTTTTTTTCCCTTTTTCGCCCGCCGCTGCTGATGAAGTCTGAGGATTGTGAAAGATGGCGATGATGAACCCAGAGCTGGACTACATGGAGGGTAAAAGCCGCCACCAATCGAAGCCTCATAAGTCAAACAAGTATGAAAGAGATGGAAGCAGAAGAGGAAGAAACATTCTGATGTGACGTGGTAATCGGTGAAGCGTAGGGAAATGCGGTTTCCTGTCTCAAAGATAACATCGACTTGTCAAGGGTTGCAAAGTTAGAAACTTTCCTATGAGAATTAGCTGGAAAAAACAGGAATAAACTGGATAATCTACTAAACTGAAGTTCAATAAGGTTGGGGAAAATATATTGTGGCGTGATCTTGACTAAAACAATGAGATTTAATTCAAGCACAGTTGAATATCGAAGCTATTTCACCATCACATGCACACAGCTCGCTGCAGGGTTGTCGAGGCCACGCCCCCTACATGCCCTGTGCATTCCTCCATCACATGCGCAGGTGATTTAGGCCACGCCCCCTACATGCATGTGATGGAGGAATGCACAGGGCACGTAGGGGGCGTGGCTTGTGCATCTGTTCATTCCTCTGTGGAGCCGCCAGCTGGTCCACCATGGAGGCACACAACATCTCCTCGGTAATTCACAACGCAATCACACCCTCCCCCTTCTCCCCTCCGTGTCCAAACAGAAAACCCCCCCGAAGACCAGGCACCGTCGCATCAAGGCTGGAGGTCAAGGGTCTCCAGGGAGCATGTGGTGCTGCTGGTTCTCGGTGCTTTGCTGGCAGCTGCCGCCATTGTGATTTGGCGCGTCGGTGAGTCTCACTCGTCACGTTGCTCTGAGCTCATGTTTTGGTCCACTGGTGGGTCAGTGATCTGCTGGAGTCACAGGCTGCGTTTGCATGCAGTCAATCAGCTTTTTCTAAGCGGAATATTAGCAATAACCGGGTACATGCGGCCATGTAAACACCAACGACCCTTAATTTGCCCTCATTATCTCACCAGCGTTTGTGAACATTCGAACCACGATGGAGCTTCAGATGCTGCGGGGGGAGTATGAAGCTGCAGGGGGAGGTCAGTCACAAAAATGGCCGCCTCACTTTGATCTAACCTTATCTCTTTGTCTCTCTTCGCACCGCTGATCGTTTGCTTGAAGCGTAGAGTTTTATTCTTTCTGTTCCTGTTCTGTTCAGATTTAAAAAACTCACAAGACAAAAATATTCAATAAATATGTCAACAAATACTGGCCCCGCCCATTTCTCCGGGAAGACGTGGACCCACGGAGGAGTTCAAATACCCGTGTGAATGGTGTGATGTGATGCGTGTGACGCTTCCGTCCACAGGCTCTCTGAGATGCAACAAGGACTGGGAGCTTTACCGAGGAAAGTGCTACTTCTTCTCCAGCTTTCATTCCCCCTGGGAAAAAGGCCGGCGCAAGTGTCAGGACATGAAAGGAGACCTGGTGAAGATCGACAGCAGGGAGGAGCAGGTACCACAGGCTCCGCCCCCTCCACCACACCCTCACCTCAAACGCGAGCTAACCTTTTGGTTCCTCCTGAGGTCTTCCTGAGCCAGCGAGTCACCAGGAACATGGAGAACGCTGGCGACCTCTTCTGGCTCGGGCTGACGGACTCGGCGGCGGAGGGCCGCTGGCTCTGGGTGGACGGCTCGCCGCTGAACCACAGGTCTGTCCGTCTGAGCGCCGCCGAAGCCCAAAGTCACCTTTTGATTGAGACTTTTCCGCTCTTTCTGTGCTTCTCTCAGCTTGTCGTTTTGGAACGGAAACGAGCCAGACAACTGGGAGCAGGAGGATCCGGACGGAGAGGACTGCGCGAGGATTGGACCCAGCGGGAGCGACATGAGATGTTGGTTCGATAAATCCTGTCAGTTTCCTCACAGGTTCATCTGTGAGAAAGAGGCTGCACGCAGAGGTTAGTTTGTCTGCTCCGCCTCGGCATCAGCTGTCAAACTCAAATCAGCAGCTCCAAACGCTGCTTCTACACCGCTTGTTATTGTGGAATATCCTGCTTTTTCTCTTCAAAGAACTTTGTACCATGTTTTGAGAAGTGATGATAATAGTGATGATGATGATGATGATGATGATGATTATTATTATTCTCTTGAAACCAAAGCGAAATTCATTATTATTAAATATTATTATTATTATCAGTAGTAGTACGGTAATTAATTTGATTATTTTTATCTTTTAATAATAATAATGATAATGATAATAATTCCTTGGCCCTCTTGAAACCCGCGGGAAATGTATTATTATTATCATATTTCTTAAATGTCGGCACGTGGAGTCATGCTCGCATGGCGTTTAGTGAAGCTCGACCCTGATTTTGATCAGGAAAAGCTTCCAATCCTGAGTCTGCTGGGAAGCCCCGCCTCTCTGCCGCATCATCCAATCAGCAGTGAGCCGTCGGTCCCCTCATCAGCCTATCACGACCTTGTCCGTATACTTGAATAATCTCCCTCCTCTCGCTGCAGTCCCGCCTGTTTGATGCCCCCACCCCCTCCACCTCAGACGCCACCGCCGCCAGCGTCAGACTCCGACTGACTGACTCCGCCCCCCCCCGTCCCCCCTCCGGCCGAATCCGTGGAGCCTAGCGCCAAATGGACCCTCAGTCAATAAATGCTCAATAAATGCTTCTACACACAATACGTCTCTCTTGATTGAAATGACCATAAAAGGATCAGAGGGGGCAGAGCCTCAGTGGCTACGCTGTTATCTGATTGTACACGAAACACACTGTCACCGTGGTTGAGTACGGGTGACATTACAGTTTATTTGACAGCATTAGCAACAATTATTTGAGCAAGACAAAACGCGAGACTACAAGAGTCAACCTCAGTAAAGTGTTCTTGGTTTTTGGGTTGTTTTTTTTTTTTGCTTGGTTGGTGTCGTGTTTTCCAGAGACATCGTAGCTACGCAAAGTGTGAAGCTATGGCAGCGTCTTGCTCAAGGAGGAAGGAACCGTCTGAGGTGAGTCCAGAGGATCAAACAGGGGCTTCGGCCGTGTGTGTGTGTGTGGTGGGGGGCTCCCGAAGGCAGAAGGGAAAGATTCTGAAGACCAGCATCTCTGATCTGCTCCATCTTCACACTGAGCCTTTGATAAGTCCAAATCAAATACTTACTGTGTACATTTTTGTTTTATCTAAGAAATTGCATTTACACAACGATGGTCTTGCGGAAATGGAGACATACACACACACGAACCAAGCAGTGGAGAGCCTGGAGAGTGGCTTCACTTTGTAACGCCTTGAAACCCGGCTGGTTTAGGTGCCAAAAACACTGATATCGCGTAAAACAACAACAACAACGAAAATAGCGCAAAATCTGTCATTCTGTGAGTGGAAACATCAAAGTGTGAAGCGTCAATCGTGATGTGTTTGGTAACAGACAAAGCGCTTCCTGTTCTTGACAGTTTCCTCATCAGCTGGCGATAAGGCGTGAGGACGAGGAAGAGGAGGACGCTCAAGGTACAAAAACACTGAAGATGACGAGCCACTGGCAGAGAGGCGACCAAAGAAACTTAAAGCTGATTGGTCATTTAAAAATGAACTGAAGCAGTGGCAGAAATGTTACCTTGGCGACGACCACTTCCTCCCAGACAGAGCAAGTTTTGGTGCAATCGTTCAACACATATGTGTCTCTCCAAAACTTGTTGTTTCTTCCACTAAAGGGATTTTTCCGTTGCCTCTCTGGCCACGTTTGCTCTCAGGGGATTCGCTGGTTCTCCTTGCGGAGCCCAGAGAAATAAATGTCACCCGAATGTTCCGCAGGAGCCTCCCAGCGGAGGGCGGCACCACGCGGACGGTCAAAGGTCACCCAGGAGCAAAGGGCCCTGCTGGTGCTCGGTGCTCTCCTGGCAGCCGCCACCATTGGGATTTACCGCCTCTGTGAGTCTCTCCGCTTTTGTTTTCCTCAAATGCTTTTAATTCAAAACAAAATGATGCGTTTGCTGCACCACCGCCGCTCATCACAACCTTCGTCTGAGCAGTGTTCGACAGCGTCCGAGCCAAGAGAGAGCTTCAAGTGCTGAGGGGAGAGTACGAAGCTCTGAGGGCGAGTCACACAGGTCGGTCCGACGCTCTTCGAAATGTTCCACCACTACATGTTTCTGTCATTTCCTTGTTCGAATGTCCGCCGTTGTATTTTCTCCATTCAGATTCAAAAGTGGAGCCGTCTGCTTGCCAGAAACAAAACAAAGAAACCTCACCGAGCTTCTACTCACCAAGTAAGTGGATGCTGAGACGCGCAGGCCCACCCATCGATGATGTCATCATTCACACACTCTGAGCGCTCACTCCAGGATTTCGCTGGGCCTTTTTTGAGATTGTTGCGGCCTAAAATGCCTGACGTTGTGGGAGATTTTCCGGAAAAATGTGGCAAAATTTGCAGTGTTTTTTAGGTTTTTGCTGCAATGAGATTGCGGGGGGAAGTTGCGATAAATTGAATAAAAAGATTTGGTAATTAAGATTGAGCAATATGTTAAACATTGAGTTATTACTAGAAAAGGACAATTAGAGGGATTGTTTGGATTTTTTGACATGGTGTATGAGCTCCTCACCATCAGTGTGGTTCATCAGCAGTTTTGCTGTTGCATAAAGTAGTTCCTTCTAGTTGCTGGGGTCACACGAATAAAGTGTTCAGCACCAAAAAACAGCATGCGTTCAAAAGAGTCCAACCTTGCAATGATCCGGCACTTTTTTCCTTCCCTTCGTATCACTGTGCACACCTTTCCATCAGCTGTTTCATGGCACATGCTCGGAAGGAGACGCGTCACAGTGGGCTACTTACGGCTACTTCCCCCTTCAGCCGATGGAAAGGTGCGCGCAGTGATACGAAGGGGGGGAAAATAGTGCCGGGTGATTGCAAGGTTGGACTTTTCCGTGTGACGCCAGCAACTAAATGGAACTATTTTCTGCAACACCAACACCGGGCCGGAACTCGGCTCACGGGACACAGTGGGGGAAAAGTCACTGCTGAAGAACCACACCAATGATGAGGAGCTCATACAACTTCATGAAGAAAAATCACAACTATCTCTTTAAAATTGCAACGCTGCATTGAATTTGTGGGCAGTGGTTGAATTTTCACAACATCATGAAATCCTGGAGGGTCTGTCTGAGGACTGATTTACTGTGTGTATGTGTGTGACATAGCAGACTGGGAGCGCCATGGAGGGAAATGCTACTACTTCTCCAGCACTCAGTCATCATGGAAGGAGAGCAGATGTTGGTGCCAAAGCCGAGGAGGAGATCTGGTGAAGGTGGAGAGCAAGGGCGAGCAGGTGCTTCGTCACATCCTGCTGTCGGGGTGGGGGGTGGGGGCGGCCCACCACAGGAGACTCATTAGACTTTAATTTCCTCCTCAGATATTCCTGCAGGGGACACTGAGAAGGCTCATGGTGGATCACGAGGACATGTTCTGGATCGGACTGACGGACGCAGAGGAGGAGGGGACGTGGCTCTGGGTGGACGGCTCGCCGCTGAGGCAGAGGTGCGGCTGCTGAGGAAACACGCTGCTCCGTTTTGTCAGAGATCAACACGCAAACATCTTGACCCTCTGACTTTCTGTTTGCCGTCTCCCAGTTTGTCCTTTTGGAAAGAGGGTCAGCCGGACAACCTGATCGTGAACTTTGCCGAAGGACAGGACTGTGTCAGGATGGGAGACATTTCTGGATCCAACCACCTGCTCACCTGGTTTGACAGATCCTGCGTGATCCATCAAAGGTTCATCTGCGAGAAACAAGATCCAACTGGAAACTCCACATGTGCCTGAAATCCAGGACATCCAACCATCATTTTCTACATCTTTCTGCACACGAACCCTGAAGATCAAAGATCATAATGTCTTAGATTTGTGTTCATAAATTAGCTTTGATGTTGTTTGGCAGCTTCACATCGACAGTCTCTGCACATGAAATAAAAGTGTATGCAGTTTTATGCCGATATGGGATTGTGGGATTTCTGTCTTGTAATTTAAAGTGAGTTGACCTCACACCTCGTTGTCCTTCCTCTTTGTCCAGAGGGTTGAATTTCTCCTCTCAAGACTTTTATCGAAACTCGCCACAAGAAAATAAAAGATTGTTGCCGTCTTCCATGTCCATGTTTATGTGCGACACAATGTGTGACAAAGCTGATTTTTTTTTTAATCTAAAGCTAGCAGACCACATCCTGTTTGCTGAGTGGCACATCTCACTCATGATCCTCTTTTTAATCTAATCAGACCCATTGCTAGAACATGACCAACATTCTAAAGTATCACCTCCCCGTCACCAAGAAAACAGGAAGTGCTGAAGAACAAATGTACATTTGAACAGACGACTGGACTCAAGTCTTCAGTCTTCAGGCAGGAGAGGAAAATGAAAGGTAAGCTGAGATATTCTTATTTCATTATTTAAATGAGGTGAGGGGTTGCTAACGAGGAAGCACTGAACTTCACTTTGATTGGATCCATGTAAAAGCTGCTGCTTCATGTATTTTCACTTTCATGTGTCAGAAACAGAAAAGCACTGACTAAAAGTTAGAAAAATGTTTTCTTCGTCATGAATGCAGCCAAGTGCTTTATACTGAAATCATCCTGGAACGTCTGGATGAGCAGAGACTGAGTGTAACGTGCCGTGATCATAAACTGCTTTCTGTCCCTGACAAAGTTTGCTAACGACTGGCGCCAACAAAGTTGCATCCTGAGACTCAGTATGATGAACCTCGAGCTGGAACACGCTGAAGGTACAAACAACCAGAGGTCCAACCTTCACCCAACACCCTCACCTCCAACACTCACCCAACACCCTCACCTCCAACCCTTTCCTACAACCTTCCACAATAACCGTCCTGTTTCTACTGGGAAGTCGGTCGATCTTCTTTTATGTATGTGATTATCATGACCCAAAAATAACATCAGCCCTGACAGCCCGCCCACGTCTTCACACCCTGCAAAGTTCCGCGTTCATCGAGCGAGCCTCGAGGCTGAGTGTCGGGCGGCCTCCAGCTGTTTGGCTGACCAAAGAATATCTCCATGGTTTCACGCAGATGTGAAGCTCTGTTGTTCATGAACAAAAGTGTTTGGAAACCCTGATTCTCTGAGCGTTGGTGTAGCCCACCGGCCCCCTGGAGCTCACGCTACTGCATTGTTCCCAACTGGACTTGGGTCTGTGCTGGTCTGAGGTGGTGGAAAAGGCAGACAAACAGATAGATAGATCGAGGAACAACAATTGGTAGTTATTGTGTGGGGGAGCTGGAAGTACTGGTGCTTGTTTGCCTGCAACGCACGTCTGTCTCCTCTGCAGGTGATTGTCCTGCTCAGCCACGAGCAGTGTCACATGGAGGGTCAAAGGTCACCCGAGAGCGAGTGGCCCTGTTGGTCCTCAGTGTCCTCCTGGCAGTCGCCGCCATTGTGAATTACCGCCTCTGTGAGTCTATGAGGAGTTTACTAAACTTGACACTTTTACATTTCATGTAATTATTCTTTATTGCTCCGTTTCTTCTAAAATTTAATCCTGAATTTTGATCAGTATTCGAGTACCTGCGAGCCAAGGATCATCTTCAGACGCTGACAGAGAAGAATGA
>CAESWR010000893.1:271426-289058 GCA_903171835.1 Mullus surmuletus
GACTGAGAGTCAACCTCTGACGGATCACACGGACTTCCAGAAGGGCTACACTCCGTTCTAAAGCCAGGCGTTGTTTTAAATCAAACATTCAACCAGTTTCTCCAACAATCGCGTGTGAAAAAGTCAACAACGTTGAATAAAAATTGACTTTTATTTTAACTTACGTTGTAATTGTAGATTTGGTCTCTTCATGGCCAAAGGACTTGAAGACCAACAGAGGTCAACAGTTGCCTGAGAGCCCCCAGAGGAGGTCTTCACATCAACAGTCTCTGCACATGAAATAAAAGTATATGCAGTTTAAGGCCAACATGGGACTGCTTTCAGTCTTGTAATTTAAAAGGGAGTGAACTCACAACTCATTGTCCTTCCTCTTTGTCGAGAAGGTTGAATTTGATTTTGTGACACAGCCTTGAGAAAGCTATTTTTTTAATCTACAGCAAGCAGACCACATCTTGTTTGCTGAGTGTCACATCTCACTCGTGATTGTATCTAACTACAGTAAAAGCTATTGCTAAAACATGACCAACATTAGTATCGCCTCCCCGTCACCAAGAAAACAGGAAGTGCTGAAGAACACATGTACATTTGAACAGACGACTGGACTCAAGACTTCAGTCTTCAGGCAGGAGAGGAAAATGAAAGGTAAGCTGAGATATTCTTATTTCATTGTTTAAATGAGGTGAGGGGTTGCTAACGAGGAAGCACTGAACTTCACTTTGATTGGATCCATGTAAAAGCAGCTGCTGGTGACACTGATCATCATGACATCAGATGAAATTTGGCTTTTCTGTTGATTATTTTCTTATAACTTTTAGGTATCAGAAACAGAAAAGCACAGACTAAAGTTAGAAAAATGTTTTCTTTTCAGAGCAAATTATGTTAAAGGTTATATTCAAAGACAGATTACAGATGCTGGAGTGAATCTTGGGGAAGGCGTCATGAATGCAGCCAAGTGCTTTAAGTTTGCTAACGACTGGCGCCACCAAAGTCCTGAGACTCAGTATGATGAACCTCGAGATGGAACACGCTGAAGGTACAAACAGCCAGAGGTCCAACCCTTACCTAGAACCCTCACCTCCAACCTTGACCTACAATGACTGCTGAGCAAATCACATTCCAACACAAAAGTGACCGAGTTAAAGGTTCATGTTTGTTAGACCTGATCCGACCAACGCCGTCTGAAGCCTTCAAAGTTCTAAACAAAGAACCGTGAGCACGTTGAGGACAGAATATTGAAGGTTCTTTGACCCTTTTGAAACTTTGTGATAAATGAAGTAGGGACAGAAACGTGAAGATACTATTACAGCTCATACTTAGCAGCTGATGGTGACGTGAGGAAGAGCTGGTATTTAGAATAAGAAGGTGTCTGTGGACTCGCCCAAAAGCAGAAGCGTGAGCAGAAACGAGGCACCAACTCGTCTTGGAGTTCAAAACCACAAATTGGCAAAGAGATGATATCTTGTGCATTTCATTTCATTTCATTTCATTTCCTGTTTTTATGGGGAACCTGGTTTATCTTCTTTTGTCCTGCTGACCATGATGACAAAAAATCATCTAAGTCATCATCAGCCCACGTCTTCTCACCCTACAAAGTTCCATGTTCACAGAGCGAGCCTTGAGGCTGAGCGCCAGGTGGCTTCTCCTGGTTATACAGATGTGAAGCTCTGTTGGACATGAACACAAGTGTTGGGAAATCCCTGATTCTCTGAGCGTTGGTGTAGACCACCAAAGTGGTCTGTAGTATGATGGATGTACAGTAGACGTCTGTCTCCCCTACAGGTGAGCGTCCTGCTCAGCCACGAGCAGTGTCACATGGAGGGTCAAAGGTCACCCGAGAGCGAGTGGGCCTGTTGGTCCTCAGTGTCCTCCTGGCAGCCGCCGCCATTGTGATTTACCGCCTCTGTGAGTCTGTGACGAGTTTACATAACTTGACACTTTTGCATTTCATATAATTATTCACACTGGGCTCCGTTTCTTCTAAAATGTAATCCTGAGTTTTGATCAGTATTCGAGTACCTGCGAGCCAAGGATCATCTTCAGGCGCTGACAGAGGAGAATGAAGCTTTGAGGAGGAACCTCACAGGTCTTTTCAGCTTCAAACTGTGACACTTGTTCACTCAAAGTTCTCATAAAGACTTTTTTCAGTCAATTTAGATCTACTTTCTTCATCTTTCTGCTCTTCTTTGGGGGGCAACTTTGCTGCTCAGACTCAAACGTGGAGTTGACTTGCTGGAAGAAAAGAACTGAGATCCCAACAAGTAGGTGACGAGCTGATGCTGGGTGTAATATTGATAAGGATTCGCTGCCAATTTGTGGATATTCTTTGAAAAATGTTGTGTGTGAAACGTTGTAGGCTGGGAGCTCCATGAAGGACGCTGCTACTACTTCTCCGCCACGCATTACTCTTGGAAGGAGAGCAGATGTTTGTGCCAAAGTGCAGGAGGAGAGCTGGTGATAGTGAAGAGCTGGGACGAGCAGGTGCCTGATCACATCTTGCTGTCGGGGGGGGGGGGGCGTCACCTCATCAACGTTGATGATTGAATCCACGTCCCTCCTCAGGGATTCCTGTACTCCCGAGTGAGAGATCAGATGAAGTTTCCTGAGGACCTGTTCTGGATCGGGCTGACGGACGCCGCGGAGGAGGGCACGTGGGTTTGGGTGGACGGCTCTCCGCTGAATGGAAGGTTTGACGGTGGTGGAAACACAAATCACAGACTGGCGTGTTCGGATCTAACCTGCTTCTGGCCATGTTCCCTCATCTAGTCTTGCCTTTTGGGCTGGAGACGAGCCGGATGACTGGAAGCAGGAGAGTCGAAATGGAGAGGACTGCGCGAGGATGGGGAACCTGGTTCCGGCGGACGACCTGACATGCTGGCTTGATAAAGCCTGCCAGATGCCACAGAGATACATCTGTGAGAAAGCAGCTGAAGATGGAGGCAACAGATGCGCCTGAAAAACACAACCGGATGTGTCATCCAATTCCCTCTTATCTCCACATATCTAACATTTATGCAGAGGACCATCATCACTTTTTCACTTTGATATTTTCCTTGTCTCCCGAGCCTTGGTTTGGCATTTCCAAACATTTCCAAACATATTCCGCTGCAGACCTTTATCTATTTCAGATTTCTCTCATTTTCAAGAAGACTCTCAGATCTGAAGCTCATGACTGTTTTTTAAGAGGCGATTCCGTTATGAACAGAGTTGATATCATGTCTGATACAGTACTGGTACAAATCAGATCAACTATATCAAAGTCTTAAGCTACTTTTAACCAAGTTAATGGATGTGTATTTGCCTTTTTCATAAATAATACTTCAGAAAAAGATATAAGAATAACCACAAGTGTCAAGGTGTGGAGAGGAGGAATTCTGATCTCATTTACAGTGAGTGAACATGGACAGTGATAAACTATTGAATAACTCTGATCTTTGAGTGAATGAGCTGATCTAAGTGCTTCTGCCCAGCTGCTGAAGTGTATCATTATCATCACGCCAACAGTGGAAACCTTTATCTGCAAAAATAAATAAATAAATGAATAAATAGATAAAATAATCACCCACATTTTGCTTCACAACCAAGGTTACAAAATTCCAGGAAGTTTGAGACTTGTCATGGGAATTAGCATAATCTTGACTAAAACAACCAGATTTGAGTCACACTTTTGAGACCAAAGCACAAAACTATTGAAGCCACACAGTTGAGCTCACAGACAACATAGAGTCAGCTAAGCTCTTATGATATCACGGGCTAAATATATTTGTCCTGCTGTAGTAATGTTTAACTTGTAAATATTAACTGAAAACAATAGCTAGCTAGCACCATATCAAGCTAGCCTCCTAAGAGGTCAAGAAGAAGACAGCATCAAACAGAGCTCTCCAGTGTTGATGTTAGAGTGAGTTTTTTGTACAAGTAATTCCATGATTCAGTCCGCTTCAAAATCAAATATTAACTTACTATGATTGTGTGATACGGCTCCTATCGTGTGCGTCCAGTCCACATCCACTTCCCATTAACGCTGCTGCGGTCAGATAACCCGGATACAGCAGTGCTGTTTTCTGATTGGCTGATCTGTATCGGTATGTTGTTGTTTGATTGGCTGGAGCGTTTCAAGCTGCTGTTGAGCTCTACGATGGTCAAAGCGTCTCGCCCACACAGCCCGCTGCTTATCAAATATTTTGAATCATGAATAGCAAAATATTTCCAATATCCCCTGGCTTAACTTCCCATGGGCAGTTTCCAGAAATCTCATGGGAATTTTGCAACGCTAACCATCTTACACAGCCATCATGGACAATTGGACTCAGGAAGGACTGAAGGAGAGGACTGTGCCAAGGTGGGCTACACTGCTGGAGATGGCAAGCTGAAGGGCTGGTATAATTGATCCTGCAAAGTTCCTCACAGGTTATAATATCCAACAGAGTGTGAAAAAGTCAATGATGAATATAAATTATTTTCACTTCTGTTGTAATTGTACATCAGGTCTCTTCATGCCCAATGGACTTGAAGACCAACAGAGGTCAACAGTTGCCTGAGAGCACCCAGAAGAGTGCAGCACCTCCATGATAAACTGGATTTCTTTTTTTTTTTTTTTTAAAGCTAAAGCAAGCAGATCACATCTTGTTCAAGATCCTCTTTTTATCTAACCAAAGCTATTGCTAGAACATGACCAACATTCTCAAGTATCGCCTCCCCGTCACCAAGAAAACAGGAAGTGCTGAAGAACAAATGTACATTTGAACAGACGACTGGACTCAAGTCTTCAAGCAGGAGAAGGAAATGAAAGGTAAGATCAGATATTCTTATTTCATTGTTTAAATGAGGTGAGGGGTTGCTAACGAGGAAGCACTGAACTTCACTGATTGGATCCATGTAAAAGCTGCTGCTGGTGACACTGATCATCATGACATCAGATGAAATTTGGCTTTTCTGTTGATTATTTTCTTATCACTTTCATGTATCAGAAACAGAAAAGCACAGACTAAAGTTAGAAAAATGTTTTCTTTTCAGAGCAAATTATGTTAAAGGTTATATTCAAAGTCAGATTACAGATGCTGGAGTGATTCTTGGGGAAGGCGTCATGAATGCAGCCAAGTGCTTTAAGTTTGCTAACGACTGGCGCCACCAAAGTCCTGAGACTCAGTATGATGAACCTCGAGATGGAACACGCTGAAGGTACAAACAGCCAGAGGTCCAACCCTCACCTAGAACCCTCACCTAGAACCCTCACCTCCAACCTTGACCTACAATGACTGCCGAGCAAAACACATTCCAACACAAAAGTGACCGAGTTCAAGGTTCATGTTTGTTAGACCTGATCCGACCAACGCCTTCTGAAGCCTTCAAAGTTCTAAACAAAGAACAGTGAGCGCGTTGAGGACAGAATATTGAAGGTTCTTTGAACCTTTTGAAACTTTGTGATAAATGAAGCAGGGACAGAAACGTGAAGATGCTCATACTTAGCAGCTGATGGTGACGTGAGGAAGAGCTGGTATTCAGAATAAGAAGGTGTCTGTGGACTCGCCCAAAAGCAGAAGCGTGAGCAGAAACAAGGCACCAACTCGTCTTGAAGTTCAAACCAGGTGGCTTCTCCTGGTTACACACAGATGTGAAGCTCTGTTGGATATGAACACAAGTGTTGGGAAATCCCTGATTCTCTGAGCGTTGGTGTAGACCACCAAAGTGGTCTGTGTGAGTCTGATGGATGTACAGTAGACGTCTGTCTCCTCTGCAGGTGAGCGTCCTGCTCAGCCACGAGCAGTGTCACATGGAGGGTCGAAGGTAGACGGACAGTAATCTGCCTTATGTGTCGTAGAATCAAACAGTGTATTGATAAAGCAGCTGATTGATTTTTGGATATTGTTTTAATTATCCCATTTAAATCATCGCGTGAGAACATTTTGTTCATTCCAGCCATGAAGTGACATGTCAGCCCCCCTCCTTCTTCACCAACCACAGCAGGAAGTTTGGTGCGTCTTTGCTCTCTGATCTGAACACTTCACTCAGACGAGTTTGCAAGACCAAGCCGACAGAAAGGTGAGTTCGACCATCACGCTGCTTGTAGTTAAAAGAGAGAGAGAAACTCTCCAAAAGGAGTCATCATCGTCAAAATTTCACTTTAAATAAAATGAGCTAACGAGATCGTTTGAGACAAGAAAGATGTTTTATCCCAGTAATCACCAGTGCATTTTTTTCTTTTTTTCCTTTTTCATGTGATATAGTTATTATGTGCAATAATTCACCCATCTGGAGTATTCTTGTAGTATTCAGTAAATACTAGCATTTGCCATATTTTAAAAACTATTTTTTTGAATCGGAAATATGTCTTATACTTCTGCCAATCCCATGTCCCTTGTTTTTCTATTCATTGCTCCTATTCTGTGCTTTCATTTCCTGAGGGCAGCGTCTGAAAGGATGAAATAAGGCTTTATCTATCTAATCTAATGTAATCTAATATTCTGCTGGTAAGCTGCAATTTGCCCATTGTGGGATGAAAAAGACTAAAGACTAAATAAATGCAGAAACATTTGTAAGCAAAAGTGTGAAACTCCTCTTTTTTTTCTGGAGACAGTTTCCTCGACTGAAGCCTCAAACAAAGTAGCATCCCAAAGACCGACTGCAATGGACCGTCCACAGGAATACTTCCATGGTAACCAGCAGCTCTGTGGACGGGCCGAGGTCGACCCAGGTCGCCTTCAAACGTCAGCTTTACAAAAAGCCCAGCAAGCGTGTGAAGGTCGGACTGAAGTTAACATCTGAGGTCGGGTTACGAAATGATGCAAAGCCCAAGGATGTCACTGTCACAGATGTTGGCGATAGATGTTTCGTAAGATCGTTTTGCAATGTGTCACTGCAAAGCCCGGTTTTTCTTTGAACGGTAGCTGACGCTCCAAGCTTTTGGCTTCTGCATGGGAGATTTGAAAAAATAAGTGTGGTTGGGCCGGGTCGGGGTCAGGGTGGGGGACTCCACCTTTCCAAGGTGCTTTTGCGGCGGCACCATGTTGCCTCGACCCTGGGATGGGTCTTCTCAGGTAACACCAAAGCCACCATGGTTGTAGAAGCTTGGATCTAACGTAGGAGTTAGTTGAGTGTATGGTCGCCTTAGATTGTCAAAGTTGGGACCTGAATCAACCAACAACACAACTTCATGTCCAAATCCAGCAGGCTCCACCAGGACTCAATGGGGAAAAATGGGTTTGCGGGTTTAGTTCTTCTCCAAGACTCCGTGACTGGGAGGAAGTCACTTCCGGTTAAACAAAAACATCTAAACTCCTCAAAAAAAGCTCGGAAACATTATTTCAGTCAATCAATCAATCATTTCTCCCCTTCAATAATGGTAGTTGATGTTGTATTTCATATTGTTGGAGAGCCTAATTAGTCACCTTTAGAACGGGGTGCAATTCAGTATTCAGGGAATGAGGAAAGCAGCTAAATGTGCGGGTAACGCCCCCCAAAAATGTGCCTAAATCCCCCGGCACACACCTATGATTGGCTCACACCTGGCAGCACTTGAAACTCAATACAAGAGTAACATTAGCACATTTTGCGGGGGGGGTTTAGCTGTGTTGCTCATTCCACTAATGCACAATCCTCACAAGCTGACCTGCATCCAGAAGTCGCCCTGAGGAACCAGCAGCAGGAGAACCGAGAAGATCTCCTTAGTTACATGTAAACGTGTGTGATGTAATGCTGATGGCTGTATTGTCTTCTGAACGTTGTGCAGAGGAACCTCCGAGTCCTCGCTCCCAGCGACGAGCCTCACGTGTGGGGTCAAAGGTCACCCGAGAGCGAGTGGCCCTGCTGGTCTCCAGTGTCCTCCTGGCAGCCGCCGCCATCGTGATTTACCGCCTCTGTGAGTCTGTGAGGAGTTTACTGGATAAATCGGTTTGTCCTTCAATGAGTTTCACCTTGAGATGAAACTTCATGGTTGATGAAGCTGCTTCTGTTCCAATGGTTCTTTCAGTTTTTGACAACTTCCGAGCCAAGGGGGAGCTTCAAACGCTGAGAGACGAGTGTGAAGCTCTGAGGGGTCAGTGTTTAATGACCTACGTGGAGTGTAAAGTTCTCCTAAAACGCTGCCAAATTGTGAGATTTATCTTTTTATGTTATGTTTGAAGAGGAACTTTTGATTTCTGTTCAGACTCGGAGTTGAAATGCTTGAAGAAACAAACGGAGAAACCAACACGTAGGTGACGAGCTGATGCTGGGTGTGATATTGATAAGGATTCGCTGCCAATTTGTGGATATTCTTTGAAAAATGTTGTGTGTGAAACGTTGTAGGCTGGGAGCTCCATGAAGGACGCTGCTACTACTTCTCCGCCACGCGTTACTCTTGGGAGGAGAGCAGATGTTTGTGCCAAAGTGCAGGAGGAGATCTTGTGATAGTGGAGAGCAGGGACGAGCAGGTGCCTGCTCACATCCTGCTGGGGGGCGGGGGTGTTGCGCGTAATCAACGTTCATGATTGAATCCACGTTCCTCCTCAGAGATTCCTGGACTTCCATGTGAGAGTTCAGATGAAGTTTCCTGAGGACCGGTTCTGGATTGGGCTGACGGACGCCGCGGAGGAGGACACGTGGGTTTGGGTGGACAGCTCTCCGCTGAATAGAAGGTTTGACGGTGGTGGAAACACAAATCACAGACCGGCGTGTTCGGATCTAACCTGCTTCTGGCCATGTTCCCTCATCTAGACTTGCCTTTTGGGCTGGAGACGAGCCGGATGACTGGAAACAGGAGAGTCGAAATGGAGAGGACTGCGCGAGGATGGGGAACCTGGTTCCGGCGGACGACCTGACATGCTGGTTTGATAAAGCCTGCCAGATGCCACAGAGATACATCTGTGAGAAAGCAGCTGAAGGTGGAGGCAACAGATGCGCCTGAAAAATACAACCGGATGTGTTATCCAATTCCCTCTTATCTCCACATATCTAACACGTATGCAGAGGACCATCATCACTTTTTCACTTTGATATTTTCACCGTGTCTCCTGAGTCTTGGTTTGGCATTTCCACAACTCTCATTTTCCAGAAGACTCTCAGATATGAAGCTCATGACTGTTTTTTAAGAGGCGATTCCGTTATGAACAGAGTTGATATCATGTCTGATACAGTACTGGTACAAATCAGATCTACTATATCAAAGTTTCAAGCTACTTTTAACTAGATCTTTGAGTGAATGAGCTGATCTACGCGCTTCTGTGCTGCCGCTGAACTGTATCATTATCATCACACTAACAGTGGAATCCTTTATCTGCAAAAATAAATAAATAAAATAATCACCCACATTTTGCTTCACAACCAGGAAGTTTGAGACTTGTCATGGGAATTAGCATAATCTTGATTAAAACAACCAGATTTGAGTCACACTTTTGAGACCAAAGCACAAAACTATTGAAGCCACACAGTTGAGCTCACAGACAACATAGAGTCAGCTAAGCTCTTATGATATCACGGGCTAAATATATTTGTCCTACTGTAGTAATGTTTAACTTGTAAAAAAAAAAAAAAGATAGCTAGGTACCACCATATCATATGGTGCTACCTAGCTATCTTTTTCAGTCAAGGTCTGGAAGAAGACAGCATCAAACAGAGCTCTCCAGTTTTGATGTTTTGATGTTAGAGTGAGTTTTTTGTACAATTAATTTCATGATTCGGTCCAATACTAACTTACTGTGATAGTGTGATACGACTCCCATCGTGTGCGTTCAGTCCACGTCCGCTTCCCAGTAGCTGCTGCGGTCAGATCACCCGGATACAGCAGTGCTGTTTTCTGATTGGCTGATCTGTTGTTTGCTGTTGTCTGATTGGCTGCAGCGTTCCCCTGGTTCCCCTGGTTTAATTTCCCAAGGAAAGTTTCCGGAAATCTTATGGGAATTTTCCGCCCTTTTGCAAAACTATTCCCAAGATTTATGCAGATTTTCATCCAAAACAGCTGATGTCGGTGAGTAAGGACCGTCCACAAAGTGCGACACTGCAAAGAGACGATGTAGCGCCAAAAGCACAGTACACACACTGACTCCTCGCCTGTATGTGTGTGTGTGTGTGTGTGTGTGTGTGTGCGTGTGTGTGAGACTATAACAACAAGGGCTTTTAAACACGCGTAAGAACAATGCCAACAATTTTATTCATCAAAACTAAAATATACCAAATAAAAACTGAGCAGTAACATTTGCTGGTTTTAAACCCAACAAGATTGATAACGGAAGGAGCCACGAGTCGTGGTTTAGTGGTTAAAGATCCAAAACCTCCCCACAGATTTCAGCGAGAAGTTGTTCTTGTGATTTCTGCTGTAACGGGGTCAAGGTTGGGTCGGGAGGCCACTTCTTCCTTCCAGGGGTATCAGGTCCCGGACGGCAAGGGTCCGGACCAGCATGGCCTCCAGGGTGGCGCCATCCAGGGGAGTGGAGGAGAACCACAGGGGGCTGCTGGGAACGCAGTGCTGATCCGGCTGAAGGTAGAACAAGCAGCTGCTTCTCCTCACCGACTCCGGGCTGCGTCACAGCAGAGGAAACGTTCACCACTTTGAGGTGGATGTGTTTGCTTTTCAACCATTAATTTTAGAATGGGGAAAAAATATCCCTTAACAGCGAGGCAGAGCTCCCAAATACCACCTTTTGGGAAATTTGTTAAGGCATTTTTCGGTCACGCTACTGTTGTTCTAGTGCTTTTATTTTGAAAAGAAGAAATGGAAAGATGCCTGTTACGATATAAACAAATCTCTGCTACAGGGATTCAATTCCAAAAATGCCAAGCGAACACTCACCACTTGGAGAGGTAAAACTCGTAGAGTCTGACCGGGCAGCGGAGCGGGTTCTCCGTGTCCTCCATCACCTCCAGCACTTCCTCCTCACTCTTGGCTCTCCGCCGCTTCTTCACCGGAACGCCGTCTGCATTTTGCGAGGAAACACACGGCTGCTGGTGAGACGCATGCTAAGAAAAAAAAAATCAGCAGGTCTGGACTAAAACACTCAAACTGGACCTGACTCCGCCCCCTCCGCGGACGGCGGCGGGTAGAAGCGCAGGTAGGTGGCGCCGCGGCTGTCGGCGTGCAGCCCGACGTGGCTGAAGGACAGCCGGCGGTGCTGCTCCGCCGCCGTGAAGCCAAAGTGCTTGCAGAGGAAGAAGAGCATGGTGTTGAGGAGCACGATGGGGGAATACGCCCCCAGCTGCTTGCACTCCCACAGGAAGTCCTCCTCCACACAGGAAGGGGCGGAACCTGCGCAAAGACAAGACGGACGGATGGAGTGGAAGCCCCGGCACATCAATGGAACCGTAGACTGAGCTGAGATACCACCAGACTCACCGCTGGCCGGCGGGGAAGCTCTCAGCATCCTGGTGAGCCGGCGGGAGAAGCTGCTGTACGTCGGGTCGCTGAAGATGTTCTCCATGCGTCCGTTCTCCAACAGGTGCTGCAGAGACGTAGACAAAACAGGCAATAATGTCTCCATGGCGACCACATGCAAGAACATCTGGCACTTTACAATCCTGTGCAATGCACACTCATATGCGTTTTAAATTCTGTTTTTTGGGGGGGAATTGTAGTTTGATTTGGTGATTTTTATGGCGTTAAAGCCGACTGGCCTCAGGCACTAAAAGTTGCGTTGGCTGCAATCTAGCATATTTACACGTAAATATTAATGTTCATTAATAAGTGCTGTTTTAAAAATAAATAACTCTGATTGAAGCATCCTGACAACAAAGTAACAAAACACAGACTCTGTCATAGAGCTTCAAAGATTGAGTGGAGAGTTTGGGTTAATAAAGGTAAACTGAACACTATTCCTCACTCTTGTTTTTGAACAAGCCACAAAACACCACGGATTTGGAGTGTGTTCGTGTGTGTGTGTGTGTGTGTGTGTGTGTGTGTGTGTGATGGTTGCCTGCTGGATGCTGAGGCAGACGTAGAAGAGGCCGTCGGGTGTGTACGTCTCGCCGCCGGCCGTCCTGGCCTCCGCGATGAAGCCGCAGAGGCCGTCGCTCAGCTCGGCCGCAGAGCAGCGGAGAACTTCCTCACTGAGCGCTGGCAGGCGGAGGGAGGCGGGGGGAGAAGGAGGTGATTTCAGCCACAAAAAAAAAAGAAGATGGATATCACGAACCCGCGGTCGTACAGAAAGAACTCAAATGTGGTTTTCTGACAGAGATCAAAGTCAGCCGCCTCTGTGTGGGCAACGCAGGAGAGTTGCGTAATTAATCCAACCACCATGTCAACCCTGGCTTACATACATTTGAACCTTAAACAGAAGAATATTCTTCAATGGACTTAATAAATCAATACATAAATATTGAATTAGTTCGGGACACCCCTATTTATTTATTTATCTATTTATTTCAAGGACAAAAAGGTAGAGAGACGTACGAGAGGAGAGGTGCATGCTGGGTGCTGACTCCCTCTGCCGCGTCCACCTCCTCCAGGCGTCCGGCCCGCACCGGCTCTCCAGCTTGAGGTTCCGCCGGCTCGCCTCCCGATCCTCGGCCGCCGCGCCGCGCTCGCCGCGCGTCTGAGCCGAGTCCTGCAGCCTGCGGCGCTTCTATGGGGAGGAGAGGACGGGAATGGATGAGTGCGCCGGGACGCGGCTTTATTGGCTCAGAAAAAAGGTAAAATGACTGATGTCAGAGATGAGGTGACCATTAAGAGCTTCCAAAAAGAAAGACACTTTTTTTTTTGGGGACTCTCGAAATCGTCCAAAAATCGTCCCTATGAACTCTTAAGGGTTTTAAACAGCACAGAAACATAAGTGTTTGTGCAAATGATGAACTAGATTTAGTGGGGATGCGTGATAAGATCTGGACGGCGTTATCTGTGTTTCTGATTCCACACACACACACACACACACACACACACACCCTTCCGTGCCATGCAGAGTGTGTATCGCAGTGTTGACGCACGTCAGCTGCACGGATCCGTTTGTAAGCCAAGAACACAAACCGGCACTGGACGGAGCCGATATGGGGCTGGGTTACCTTCTCCTCGCTGTGGCCGGCTGGCTCGGAGCTCCGCCCCTCCTCCTCCCCGGAGGTGGCCGGAGGTGAAAGGTCAGCGTGCCGCCGCCTCCGCTGCTTCCCGTTGCCCTGCTGCTGCTGCTGCTGCTGCTGCTGCTGCTGCTGCTGCTGCTGCTGCTGCTGCTCGGGCTTCCTGTGCACGGCCACCTCCAGCAGCAGCGACAGGTTCTCGAAGACGCGCGGGGAGGCGGGCGGGCTGTCGCGGCCCTCGCGGCTGCAGCAGTGGGCGGAGTCTGAAAAGCAGAGTTTGTGATTCAGCAAATGAGTTTGGGTTTTGCTGGAAGAAGACGATCAGGAAAGAAACGCACCGTCAGCGGCGTCACCTCCTGCCTCTGTGGCGCCGCTCTCCCGCCGCTCGGCCTCCGCTGCGGACGTGGAGGCGCTCTGCCCTGCTGTTGGCGGCGCGGCGAGGAACACGGGCACGGGCATCTGGTCAGGACATCAAAGGCAGCGTTATGCTTTGATCTCTTAGAGGGACGCTTCGCAGAGAACTTTCGACGCCCTTTCTGAGACTGATGTGATTTGACTGAAAAAAGTCATCAGTGGATTCCACGGCCGCTCCCACTGCACTGTGGATGGCGAGCTAATGTTAGTTTATGGGGGGGACTGTGCCTTTAAAAGTAGCATTTCCACTCCTGCACTCCAGAGTTTTGCACCAGGTCAAACCATTCTAAAAAGTTTGGAAACGTTCTTCCAGTCAATCATTTCCGCCCTTTAATGAAACCAATTGATGTTGTATTTTATACCGTTGGAAAGCCTGATTCGTCACCTTTACGACAAGGTACAACGTGTGGGTAACGCCCCCCAAAAATGTGCCAAAATCCCCCGACACACACCTGTGACTGACACACACACCTGGCAGCGCTTGAAACTCAAAACAAGAGTAACAGGAGAATATGCTGGGGATTTTGACCCTTTTTAAGGGGGGCGTTACCCACACGTTTAGCAGTGCTGCTCATTCCACCACTGCACCATCTTTACAAGTTGTACCTCAGAGTTAAGGCGACTAATCAGCCTTTCCAACGATATCAAACCCAACACCAACTGGTCTGATTAAAGAGGAGCGATGATTGTCTGAAATAACGTTTCCGAGCCTTTTTGGGGGAATTGGGGTCCAAAGCATCATTCGGACGAGCAGCAGCGTGACGTCAGACTCCTGTGGATGGATGTGTGTGTTCACTCACCGGCACCGGCAGAACCACGGGCTGCGGCGTGTGCTGGCTGTACATGTGCACCGGCACGGGAACATACACCGGCACCGGGATCGGGACCGGGAACGGCACGGACTGAGTTGCCTCTTTGACGGGAGAGAGAGAGTAGAACATCAACCCTCTTAGTTCATGTGAAGCTCCGCTGAGGCTGTGTGTGTGTGTGTGTGTGTGTGTGTGTGTGTGTGTGTGTGTGTCTGTGTGTGTGTTTGCTTGAAGGCATCACCTGTTTGCGTGTGTGTGCTGACGCTCTCCGTCGAACAGGACACGCCTTTGTTGTGCACCAGCGGCGCACACAGCACCGCCTTGTTCTTCAGCTCCTTGGGCTGCGTCTGCGTGCTGACCTGCTGCGCAAACCACACCCATCACCCAGCATGCTTTAGTCCTCTGATGAGCTCCGTGTGTTTAGCGTAGAATTGTGTGAGTGTGTGTGTTCAGCCTGCAAACTCACGTGTGCGAGCACCCTGGCTTGGCTGGCCGGGACAGAAGGCTGTGTGACTGTGCGACAAAACAGAAAATCCAAAATAATCATCTCTTTGTTATATCAATACATAGCCGCAGCATCCGTGTGTGTGTGTGTGTGTGTGTGTGTGTGTGTGTGTGTGTGTGTGTGTGTGTGTCGGTCTGTCAGAATAATCGAATAAATCAATCAATCAGGCGATAAAAACCCAATAATTTTGCCAGCCTCAATAAATGGCTATGTGCGTGCGTGTTTGTTTTCCTCGTCTCTCGATTCCCAAACAGGCTGAAGGTTAAGAGGCTTCTCTCTGAGCGTCGCTCTCAGCACCCGGGCGCGTTGGTTCCATGAGTAGTGAATGGAGTGAACCCTCCTGTCAGTCATCCACTATCTTTGTGTCATTGGGGGGAGGCGGGGCCGCTAAATACTCTTGAGAAATTATAGTTTATTGCTTTTTAATGGCTGTACTTGCATTATTATGCCATATTATCATTACATTAGTCATCAAATCATCTGACAATAATATGTGGGATAATATATCGTCCAGCAAAATGTGTTATCGTGACAGGCCCGTGTGTGTGTGTGTGTGTCTGTGTGTGTGTGTGTGTGTGTGTGTGTGTGTGAGTGAGTGAGTGTGTGTGTGTGTGTGTGTGTACCGGGCAGTGCAGTGTTGGCCGAGGAGCTGCGGTGCCTCTTCAGATAGCTGGCGAGTGAGATGACACTGCTGATGACGGGGGAGGCCTCGGTCGGAAACTCGCCGGATGACGAAGCTGTGGTGCATTATGGGTATAGGTCAGGGCTGTAACTCCACACACCACCCGAGATGATGCAGTGTTTGTGTTTGAAATGCATAAACGTACACACACACACACACACACACCTGTGCTCTGACAGAAGTGAAGAAGGCACTTGAGGTCACAGAAGTGTTTGACGGCTCCGAGCAGCTTGAGGCGCTGCGGCAGCTTCCCCGTGTGGCCGCAGGCGTCACAGCTGGCGGCCTGAGGGGAGACAAGGTCCATCATCTTCATCTTCATCATCATCATCATCATCTTCAACGTCACCCTGACCGGAAGCTTTGTTGTATTCTAGATGGTGTGGAGGCTCCTCACCAGGCAGGAGAGCGATTTGAAGTTGGCTCTGCATTCCTTGGAGCAGAAGCTCTTCATGGCGCCCTTGTGCTGCGCCGCCGCCGCTGCTGTCGCTGCCGTGTAGGTGGAGAAGCAGTAGGAGCAGGTGTGGCATTCCTTCCCCGTCCTCCTCTCCAGACTCTGTGCGAAGAGCAGCAGGCAGCCTGGTGGAGCAGAGACCAGAGGAGACCCTCATCACCACCATCGGCGCCAGCAGTGAGCGCTTTAGCCACAGCTGGTCGGGGGGCTTCTCTCACCGTCGCTGCAGAAGAAGCAGTCCTTGCCGTCGACCCTCTCGGCTTTGCTGCAGATCCTCTCGCTCCTGCACTGCTCGCAGCTGACCGCCATGTTGTTGAGCTTCTGAAACACTAACGAGCACTCGGGGCTGCACACAAAAAACACGGCGTCCTGCACACACACACACACACACACACACACACACACACACACACACACACACACACACACACACACACACACACACACACACACACACACACACACACACACACACACACACACACACACACACACACACCACAGAGCGGAAAGATTAGTTTCCCAAGTGTATAAGTCAACAAACGGCAGGCGTGAGTGGGAGCTCTCACCCTCGTCTGGATGACTCTGGGCACGGCTTTGATGGCGTGTTGGCACTGGGCGCACTGGAGGGTCCCCACTGGCCTCGGTGGGTCCGGCTGCGCCTGGTCGGGCTGCGCCTGGTCGGGCTGCACCTGGTCGGGCTGCGCCTGGTCGGGCTGCGCCTGGTCGGGCTGTGCTTTAGGGCTGCAGTTGGTGAACAGATGTTTCTGCTTCTCCTGCAACACCAGGAAGCAAAAGACTTAAGCTGCAGAATTTTGAAGAACACATTTTGTCATAATTGATTCCTGATCTATATCTGCACACTGTTAATCTTGTCACTAAATGCACTATGGTGTCGCTGACTTGAGTCAAAGGTGTTACACTCATTTATTTCGTCATGTAACAGATTAAAACGTGCTCATGTAAGAGTAACAAATACTTCATGTCTGAGGGCCGTAGTACCTTGTACACCATCGCGCAGCTCAGACAGCAGAAGTTCCTGATGGAGGCGTCCATCATGGCCAGGTGACACGCTGGCACCGCCTTCTTCCCACAGTAATCACAGTCCACCTTGGTGCCTGTGAGTGTGTGTGTGTGTGGGGTGGGGAGGGGGGGGTACTTCACTTAAGAGAGGAACATCACATGCAAAAACGAAGCAGAAGCGAAGAAGACTCACCTGCCGCGTTGATGGCCTTAATCTTGGAGGCCATCATGCAGCTGCTGCTGCAGAAAAGCTCCACCGCGCCTTTGCTGATGTTGGTGAACATGCTTGACATCGAGCACGAGGTGGCGCACATGGAGCACGTCTGCGGCGTTTGCATTTTCTGCCAAGAACACAGGAAAAAACATTCACACTTCTTTCGCCATTGTTTAATCTATCATTCCATCCATTGTATGCTTTTAAAAAAAAAAATCTTACGTAGAAATATGCAATTCCAACTATCTACTACTGTTGGGTACTTGATAAGCAGTATTTTTCCGAGTTATACCACCCTCATGATAATAGTATTTCAGATGTTTTCCCAGAGACTGGCAGACGATTTACTGGATCGTCTCTAAGCAGAGCAGAGATTCCCCCCCCCCCGGATATATACGTGATTGATTCGGAGCTCTTTACCTTTTTGAACCGAGCCAGACAGGCGGCGCCACACAGCGCTCTGACGCCGCCGCCCTCCGCCTGCAGCCACAGCGGCGCTCTGCAGCAGCTCCGGCACGCGCTGCAGAGCGAGAGGCCCTTGAGTTTGCAGAAGCGCTGGAGGCAGACG
>CAESWR010000893.1:292472-304803 GCA_903171835.1 Mullus surmuletus
CCAGATGTTTGGAAGAACCTCAACCATGTAAAACAGAATCAGAAACACTCACAACATCAGAGGTTTTTGAAGAGTCTGTCCTTCCTTCCTCCGTCGTTTGTCTGCTGCGTCCTGAAGTTGCCCCAAATGACAAAAACACACAATACAAATGGGTCCCATTGTGAGAGTTTTCCCCGAATAAAGAAGAATGATAACCGAATACCTGGAGGAACAACACGAGGAGCTGCTTTGTTCGACTTCATGCAGTATCGATTGCAGAAGAGATCCATGGTCTTCTCTCCGGTTAGGTAGTAGACCATCTCAAAGAGCGGCCGAGCCGTGCCGCACAGAGCACAGCTGCAGGGCATCAGGCTTCCCTGTCCAAAGGGAATTGCGTTAAAATGTGCAAAGTTGTTCACAGAGCCGGGGAGATTCCTTATTTTCCGTATTCACGGAGTGGCGAAGCGTCTCCAAGAAGGAATCTTTATGTATGAGAGTCATTGAGGAGATAACAGTTATTCTCTGGTCCCATTTGACTTGTGCCACGGATTTCATATGTTTGTTTGTGGTTTTTGGAGATGATTTTTCATGCAAAGAATGGAGGAGGGAACAATAAACGGTCACTTCTCTCCATTAACACCCATTCATTTTTTACAATCTCATAAGTCCCACGGGGGTCTACAGGAAGGGGCGGGACTTAGCTAGTTTAAGTACGATATCAGATAAACCAACTTTTGTTGAATTGCAGTAATGAAGATGCAGTTAACCCCCCTTTCTGCTCACCCTTTTGAAGCGCTTCAGACAGGAAACGTCGCAGAAGGTCTTGGTGGTCTCGTCCGTCTTCAGGCTGAGCAGGTCCATGTGACAGAAGGCGCCGCAGGCCTCGCACTGGGCCATGTTGTCCCGCCGGAAAACCTCCAAACAGGCGTTGCTGCAAAACCTGTGCGTGACCTTGTTCACGATCAGGCCGCAGGAGTCCTGCAGAGACGGAGGCGCCGCTCAGAGCTACACACACACACACACACACACACACACATCTTTGTTGGCAGCAGTGTTTTGGTGTTTATGCCTCACAGTGCAGGACTTCTTGCAGTTGCTGCAGGCTGACGAGGGTCTTTGGGGGGTCGCTTTGAAGGCGGTCAGGCACGGCAGGCTGCAGAAGTCCTTCATGGTTCCCTGAGAGTCCACGGCCGCCATAATGACGTCCAGGGGCTGAGAGATCGCTCTGGAAGAGAGGAAACATTCCCGTCTGGATGCAAAATATTGCCCTTTGCGGAAACTCTGGTGTGGAGGTGCACTTTGGGCCGCAATTTTAACCCCGAGATATCAACACCTGCCTCTATGTGTCAATATGAAGTATTTTGGTTTTGTTATGAGCAGACGTGTCTAATGGAATATTTCTAAATGATATAATAAATGACTTTTCAGGGAATTTCAGCGGAATTTTCCCTGACTGAGTCATGAATATAGGCATCAATAACATACATACAAATATGGCTGATACTACATTTATAAATGACACACTTTGTAGAACTTCAATGGTTTCTTTCACAGAACAACAAAAACCATGAGTGGTGAAAAATCAAAGAAGGGAGAAGGGAGACCCTCAGCACCCCCCCAAAACAATTCCAAAATGTCAAAATATCTAGTTGAGCTTCTCTTCAGGCAATGCTTTCTACTCATCGAGGACCTGGACCTCATTGTCTTCAATGGCTGCTGTCTCCATGGCAACAAAACCCATCACATTTTTTGATTTCCCTGAGCTCAAATTCCCATGGAAATTTTCAGGAAATTACCGGAAATGTTCCACCCCTTTGCAACCCCAGATTCCCCAGAATCCTCTATGGCCTTCAGGAGCATCTGCCCCGGTGTTAGGAGTACTGTATGTCAGCAAGTACTGCCTGTACTAGTATGAGCGTTCGTAGGCGCTCAGGGCCAAACTCTCTCACGTCCTGCCGCTCAAAAACCAAGATGGCGTTCTGGGTTCTGTGGACTCACTGGGCGCAGCGGTGGCAGCTCTTGGCCGTCGACTTCACCAGCGGGAACTTTTCAAACAGGCAGCTTTTGGAGCAGAAGATGTCAGAGAAGCCCTTCTTCTGGTACGCCGTCTGACCCTTCAGCATGTCGCTTTGGCAGAAGGAGCAGATCATCTGCGCACCCTGATGGCAGGAGGGGGAGATCAAACGTGGAGGAAAATTGATGTTATACACAAGTGGGTTGAATTCACACACAGAAGGACTCCTTTTAGCCCCACCTTTGTGTGTCCAGGCTGCTTGTCGGTGCCGATGGAATGGTCTTTCACCAAATCTGGAGACCCAGGCTTCTCCTGGGACAACGGGAAGGTACACACACATGTTTATGTTGTCATTAATGCATATCTATTACAGAAAGTTACTACAATAGTACTCGCATACACTAGTTTTGACCCTAAAGGACCGATTAGCTGGTGTTTACCCTCCACAGGAAGGAAACTTTGGAGTTAAAGAGCCTGAGGGGGCGTGGCCTGCCTACAGAACACCTCTTATTGGATGAGCACCTTGGCACTTTAACTTGATGTGTTGATCAAGTCAAGTTTGCAATGTGCATTTAAATGACAAAAGCGCGATGTGGTGGCAAGTGTGATGAAACCACGGCTGACGTTTTAAAGAGTACATTATCGAAGAAGTGGCTTTTTAATCCGGCTTTTAAGTGATTTCTTTGATTATTTGGGTCGGAGGCAGAGGAAAAACTATCATTCAATCACCTGATTTAAAGGAATAAAGGAAATCAATCAGTCAGACACCTGATTAAAAAGAAATTGCATGATATTTAAACTTTATTTTACGTGTAAGGCTTTTATCTCCCTGTGTGTGTGTGTGTGTGTGTGTGTGATTGATTGATTGATGGACACTCACGCTTGGGTCCAGCAGCGTTGGGACCACCCCCCCCTCCAGCTGCAGACTCTTGGCCATGCCGGTTCGGTACTCGCCCGAGTTGGAGAAACATCCGGCGCTGAAACGCTGCGCACGCACGTACAAGTTTGAGGTGCGTTTGTTCCGGAATCTCGATTTCACAAGTCGGTAAACATTTACTCTAGTATCTTTTTTTTTTATTTCTTTTTTTTATATGAAGACATCACAATCAAAACTGTCATTGAACATTATGAATTACTATTCTTATAAATAATACACTTACTCTGTTTTTAGAGTACTGTTGTACTGTTGATGGTGAGTTTAATATTTCTTATTGTGTTGCACTGTGAGCTACTAGAGCTTTAACTTCCCTGAGGGCACCCGTCCAAAGGGATCAATAAAGTTTCATTCAATATTTTTGCTTCAGCTCCTACCTTCGTGCGTCCACGTCTGTTACCATCGGAGACGGGTTGCTCTTTCACCGGCTCCTTGGATCTCGTGGTGCACAAAGATGGCATCTGGGATAAGCGGACTGTCGAGCGAAACTTCTCCTGGGACGGCAAGGATTACATGGACATGTTTTCAACTACTCGTTCCATAACTTTGACGTTGTTGCAACAAAATATTTGATTGGAAACCAGAATATTGTGCACTTACAATGTCCAGTTTGGTGACCAAAACCTTCACCTCTTTCATCTTTGGCAGTGGAGCCAATAACGTCTTGTTTCCTACAAAAAATAAATGATATTTTTTCAAAACTTCAAATCCTACAAAACCAGAACACATCCACCAACTTCAGCAATATTTACTTCATTATTTGTAGAACAAACATCTATTAAAGAAGATTTAGCTGCGTTTTCTGTCGCAAACCGTAACTTCCAACACAGCAACTCCAAATCTAAGACACTATGAACATTTCAGGACACGTTTGCACGTTTCATTTTTTTTTTTACCTGCATCAGTGATGGGAGAGGAAGTTCTCTCCACCTCCACCCTGTTCTCCTGCTCCTCTCCTGTTGCCTGAGCTTCGTTCTTGGGGTGTTTTTCCGCGCGGTCGCCCGGCGAGTCCGCCGGCGCCGCTGGGCTGTAGGTGTCGTCATCTCCACCGTCGCCCTCATTTCTTGCAGTGTCCTCATCGGTGTCAATGTCCACGTCAAAGTCGGCGTGCATGTCGTCGTCATCGTCACTGAAGAGGCCGTTTGACGCGTCCTGGTTGCTGTGAGACGGCGACTCCTCTGACCTCTCATTCTGCTCGACCACCGCCGTGTCCTCCAGCTCCGGTTTATCTCCATGTTTGGTAGTTGTGGACAAGGAAGCTTCTGCAGAGAAAAGCAGGAGTTTTGAAAATTATTTTTCTTTGCTGTTAACTCATCTTATCACTAGAATGCCATTAAAACATGACCATGGTGGGCTGGAATGGGTCTTACCGCCGAGCGGGTGGGAGGTCTTTGATGCTTCCTCTTCCTCAACCTCGCTGTTTTCATGATTCTCCTCCTCCACCTCCTTCTCAGGCTCCAGCTCATCTACAAAAGGAGGTGAGACATTTATAATTGTGTTCTGACAATGTGATTCTATTCTATTCTAATGTTTCCGTCAGCAAAGAATGACAATGACAGCGGTGTAAGTGTCGCCTGCTACCAAGTCAAGACAGAGATACGAAACTTTGTGAATAAATGAGTTAATTAAACCACCGCCGGGACTAAATCTGGTTACATTAAGCTGAACGAAAAAGATAAAAATGCATAAAAATGCAACAAAACATCAGGCAGAATCTATGGCTTTCATTAAAGGGCTTGTAAAATGCAATCATTGTAATCAATCATTGTATAATGTCTGAGCTTCCACACACCTGGAATCACAATTTCCCCCAGAGTTTGTCCTTGGAATTTTTCCAGCGCTCCGTCCTCCATCGCGGAGACCAGCTCGGAGATTCTTGCAATGTCCTCGACCGCCTCCGGCGACTGATAATATTCCCTGCTGGTCGGGATGTTGCAGCCCAACATCTGGGCCAGCTGCTGCAGCTCCTGGTCGCAGAGGCTGAGGATCTGGTAGACTCTCGCCACGTGTCTGGAGAAGAAGGGCGAGCTGAGGACCTTTGGGTTCTTGGCCCGGCAGCGGCCGGCGAAGGTCCTGATGCAGGCGCGCCCCCTGTAGAAGCTCATGTAGATGGCGGCCGGCCTCGCGAACACAAAGGGGTTCCTGTCGTGCACGCTGCACGCTCCCCTCTTCTCCACGATCAGCAAGACGGCCTGCAACATCTCCGGCGTGAGCAGGAGCACTAATATTTTGCCTCTTCTCTCTGGAAGGAAGATCTTCTCGCAGCGCTCGGACAGGACCTGCTGAAGCGGCGACAGGCCGGCGTCAACGTCCTCCCGAGTTCTCGCTTCGTCTCTGTCCGCAAAGGTCTTGAGCGTCACTCTTGACATTTTCTGCATGCATCTGTTCAGCAGAGCCACCTGCGCCACCGTGGCCCTGAGCAGCGAGTCGTAGGCCGGCAGGCTGGCGCTCAGCCTCAGGTTTTCCAGCGCCGCCGCCGCCGCCTGCTCCGTGCAGCGGTACAACGCCTGCACGTCGCGTGTGAGCGCCACGGCGGACGGGCGGCTCACCCGGCCGTTCCTCGCGGCACCGTCGATCCATTCTTTGTCGCACAGTTTCAGAAACGTCTCCACTTGGAGCATCGCCTCTCTGCCAGCGTCGTCTCTCAAAGCTCTGGCAAAGTAAATCTCTCCCATTTTCCGGAGCGACTTTCCGATCTTCAGCATCAGACTGGGCCGCTCGCAGGCCTTCGTCTCCCCGTCGAAGCCGGCAATCTCCCGGACAGTTTCGGCGACCGTGGGGAAGTTTTCGGGCTTCAAGGCCTCCGCCATGCCGGAGATGGACTTTTGGCTCAGCTTAAGGAGCAGCCGTCCCATCTCCCGCAGCCTCTGGGACTGGTGGCCGTGGTCTGATGCGTCCTCCTTGGAGGTGGTGAACAAACACTGAGCCAGCTGCATCAGGTCGGGGTCCTTCTTCACCACGGACGAAACCTCGTCTTTCTTCATTTTCTTCAGTACTTTACCGAGATGCGCCGGGACTTCCTGAGAGTCCGCCATGTCTGCCACGGCCACCAGAGTGGTGAGGCTAATCCTGACGCCCGCTTTGGATTTGGTGACTTTGGACCAGCAGCTTTGGAGATGCCTCCACAGCGCTGTACGCATGTACATGCCTTTGCAATACAGGCAGGTCACGAAGGCTTTAGTCTTGTCCGACGGGTTCAGATTCGTTTTACTCACTTTCAGTTCTCCGCAGCGACTCTTCAGAACTTGCTGGTTATGTCTGTAATTCCCTCGTTTGCGGAGTTCGTGTATCAACATTTTCCTCTTTTTGGAGCGCACGGGCAACGCGAACGCCGCAGCAATTTCGGCATCTTCGTGTCTGTGCGTGAAAAGATGGCGAGAGATTTTGGTTTGGCATTTCCCACACACGTAGCAGTAGTTCCACCTGATGCGGCTCGATGCTTTGAGTCGCGCCGAAGCATCGCCGTGCTCAGAATCGTCGTGCTCAGACTCGCCGTGCTCAGACTCGCCGTGCTCAGACTCGCCGTGCTCAGAATCGTCGTGCTCAGACTCGCCGTGCTCAGACTCGCCGTGCTCAGACTCGCCGTGCTCAGACTCGCCGCCCGAGCCCTCGTCGCTGCTGCCACCTGACTGGACGCTCGGGGCCGCCGGCTGCTCGCAGGCTTCGGCCTCCAGGCGGGACGATTCTGGGACTTCTTTAAGGTTATCGTCGCTGCTGTAAGGGTCATCATCGCTCGGTCCCTCCTCAGGTACGTACTCGTCGTCAGAGCCAGAGTCTGCAGGACTGGAGGCTGCCGAGTCCTCGTCCTGGAGCCAGAAATGAAATGTCTGTGCTTCTCTCTGGGAACTTTCACAATGACCTACAAATAGGAGCTTTTCATCCACTTCAGAAATCTGCAGGTAATCATTCAAGGGAGTTAGAAGCGAAACAGGAACTCACCTTGCAGCGCCACGCGTAGGGGAAGCTCCCGTAGTTGTAAGTAATCTCATCGCCGGGAGAAATCGTTGTCGCCGCAAACAGGCACAGGTGCGGTTTTCCTCGGCAGACGACCGCTCTGACCTCACAGTTGGGACTCACGTGGTCGTCGTTGACGAGCCGACCGAGGGAGCCGTCCTCCTCTGAGGCATCGACGCTGCAAGTTAATAACGTACCGTGAAACCTTGATCACACGAAATGTAACACCGAGGCAGACACACTTTCAACAGCTTCATTTAACCAGAACAATCGAGAGGGAAAATCACGCAACAAGAGTTCATCTCACAGCCAGATTCTTCCATTCCACGAGAAGTCAAACTTGTAATTTCTCAGTGAGGGATGATGTTTCTTCCTCCTGGTCTCTCCTACGAGGACGACATTCCCCCGGTATTCCACCACGAAGGAAGAGGCTTCGATGAGTTTACGAGCAAACACACCTCTGCCTGTAAAATAATTACCACTGAGTTCAATGAAATGGATTTCAAAAGTTCTGCACAACAGAAAAGTAGGGGTTTCGGGAGCTAAACGGGGTCTGATGAGTGCGACACCAGCAGAAACTATCTGGAATGTGAATGAATGGAGCAACAAATGCACAAAGTACCTTTAGAATCGTCAATGAAGCGATCCTCCAGGCAGGATTTGTCCTGACCAGCCTTTATGTGTTTCATGGCCTCTTGCTCGGGGGTCAGTCCACCTCCTTGCTCCCCCAAAGAACCTGAAGAATGAATCCATTCAAAATTACAGTAGAAAACAAACGTTGCCTCTGGCCCATCGTGCACCCAGTCACTTCAAAAATAAAGAGCATAAATAAGTATCGCGAAACAAATTCTCTAATACAGGAGGAGAATCATGCTCCAGTTGTGTCTTTATCGCTCCTCAAAGAAGAAAGGCAGAATGAGGGCTCACCACTCTGCTGGGCCGAGTCATCAGACTCAGCATCGTCCTCCTTAACATCACCGTGATGCGTGTTTGGCTCCACATCGGGATCCAACACGTCTGGAAGACAAAACAAGACACGTATGAACACACCTGCAGCTATCAGAGGTGATCTGAGTCAATGTACCAATCCCTGAACTGAAGGACACATACCTTCAATGTTTATTTCTCCGAAGGACTGTCCTTTGAATCTTTCAAGAAAGCCCTTTTCCATGGCCAGGAGCAGCTGGGAAATCCTGGCCAGGTCCGCGGCCGCCTCTGGCTTCCGATAGTAGTCCCTGTCCGCCTGGATGTCGTAGCCCACTAACTTGGCCAGGTGCTTCAGCTCGTCGCTCTCGAGGTTCAGAATCTGGAAGATCCTCGCGATGTGCTTTTGGAGTTGCTGCGACCTGAGGTGTTTTGAACCAGTGGCGCCGCACAGTCTGGCGTAGCTCCTGGTGCATTGCCTCCCGTGGTAGACGCTCTCTGCAGAGGCGTCAGGCCTGGCGAACAGGAAGGGGTTGTCGGCGTGCACCTCACACGCCTCTCGGCTGCTCACCAGCAGCGTGATGGCACTGACGAGCTGGGAGGTCAGCAGGATGGGGACGTTCTGGCCGTTCCTGCCCGGCGTGTTTATTCGGACAAAGTGCTTGGACAACACGCGGGTACCTTCGTCTCTGTCCTGGAAGGTCTTGAGTGTCATTTTGGAAACCTCGCTGGCACATTTGTTGAGGATGGACACCTGTGAGAGCGTGACCCTGGCCAGCGCGGCGTAGACCTGCGGGATCGGGTACTGCTCCAGGCTCGCCATGCCGGAGGCCGCCGCCGACTCCAGGTGCTGGTACAGAAGCTGCACGTCCTGCATGAAGGGTATGGTCTTTGGTGGACTGGGCGGGGTGGGGGCAGGGGGGGGCGGCGGCTCACTCCACTCCGTTTCACACATCTTATTGAATATCACCAACTCCTTGCTTTTTTGCTCATCGCCTTTCGTGTTCTGAAGGGCGGTGGCTGCCAACTGCTTGAGCAAGTGTCCCAGTTTCAGCGCCAGACTTGGTCGTTTGTATCGCTGCGTCTCGTCGTCGAAGCCGGCCATTTCTCGGACAGATTGGGACACTTTGAAGAAGTTTCTGGGTCTGACTGCTTCTTCAAAGGCATGCACCCCTTTCCCTGACAGAACCATTAGGAGTTTCCCCATTTCCCTCAGCTGCTCCCGCATGTGCGGATATTGACTCCGGTCGTTTCCAGACTTTTCGGAAATGTGCTGTGCCAGCTTTACTAAAAAGAAATCATGTGTGACAGCTGCAGAAATGTCATCCAGGTTAAAAGTGGAGAGCAACTCCTTGACACCTGGTGTCAGTTTTTTGTAGTGCGGTGACTCCGCGAGGACCATTTCACTGGCGACTTTCCGTTTTCCAACACCATCCACAGCGGTTGTTGTCTTTGAGAGGCATCTGCCAACATGTCTCCAGATTTCCTTCCGATTATACATGCCTTTGCAGTAGCGACAGTACACAAATTTATTAAAACTCATCACTGCACTCTGTCTCGTCACTTTAAGTTTTCCATTCCTGGTCCTCAAAACCTCTTGATTATGTTTGTAATTTCCCCTGTTCCGCAACTCATTGATGATCCTTTTTCGATCCAATGAGTCCTTGGGTAAAGCAAACGCTTCGGCGATTTCCGGTTCTTCGTCAGCGTGTATTAAAAGATGCCGAGAAATCTTTGACCTCGGTTTCCCGCAAACATAACAATAATTCCTATTGTTACGAATGAGCCCTTTGACCTTCTTAGGTGGGTCATCATCATCGTCACCATCGTCATCATCACCGCTGAGTTCATCAGCCGTGTCCTTGGAAATAAAACAAGAATTTTTACTAAACAATGTCAATCTGGCAGCGTTTTCATGTTTTGCTTAAACAATTCTTGGTTTTTTTTGTTCTGCACTTAGTTATGCTAAAATAGTGACGACAGAAGGTAAAGGCGCTAAATATATTCTCTTACTGACCCTGCCATTCTTTGGCGTCGACGTGGTCTGGGAGTCTGTGTTTGAAGTTGACACTTTGCGGCGTTTCTGCGCACATGAGAGGAGATAGAAATGTTTCTTTATTGATCAGACAAGAAAAAAAAAAAAAAGAGCACAAATAGCAACAATTTGAATCTGTCGGCATTAGACAGTGAGAGTAAGAGACGCTCCAGTAGTTAATTATCACAAATGAAGATTTCCGTTCACTGTGAGTACATCTAATATGTTTACATATAACTGACACACTCTGGAATGGCGAGCAAGTCAACACAGGTGGCTCATTATATAAACCATATTTCAAAAAGAATAAATAAATAAATAAATCACATTGTACATCATTAAATTGTGATTTAAAAATGAAACTAACATACCTTTGCCCTCCAAGGATAGGAGAAATTCCCGTAGTTGTAAGTTATCTCCTCACCCGCAGATATTTTTTTCTTTGCAAAAAGGCACAGGTGAGGTTTACCGTCACAAATGATTTTTTTCACGTGACAGTTTGGACTGATGTGGTTGTCATTGACGAGTCTCCCGAGGGTTCCATCCTCCATTGAAGCATCAAGGCTGCACTCAAAAATAATTGGAATCAGTTTTTATAAAACAAATAACCAAACAACTGGCTCCTCTGAAAAAATTCAAACATGAGGCAAAAACGTACCGATACTTGTTTCCTTTCCATGAAAAGTCATAGACGTAATTGTTCAGCAAATTGACATGTTTCTTCTTTGTGTTTTTTTTAGGAGACAAGATGATTGCCCGGAATTCAACAACAAAGCTGGAGGGTTCAATCCTCTCCAAGGTGAATACACCGCGTCCTAGAATAGCCAAATAAAAAATATCTTAATCCACAAACATTTACATATGGTCTTTAATGAGCTCTGTGATCCTCGAGGTGGGTAATAATTCATCAGCATGTGAAAATGTAGTCTTCTTTAAAAAAGTTATCTTTAATTTTCCAACAGCAATTTCCCCAAAATACAGTTCATCAGCTTCAGCCCCACATTTTGATATATTATTCTTCAAATATGGGAAAGGCGATACCAACCTTTAACGGGGTCTACAACCCTTTCCTGCAAAAAGGGTTTATCTTTCAAATGTTGAATATGTTCCAAGGCATCGTCCTCTGGACTCAGGCGACTTCCTCTCTTTTCCATGACGGCTGAAACATGTTCCAAATGCATTAAATTGCAGTGTTGTGATGTTTACCAGGCATTGTTTTGCTACATAGATGTTACATTGATTGATTAACACGTATATTTTCACTGCGTAAAGTCCACCAAACGGAACAAACCTGTGTTCTGTGTTGGGCCTGGAGGAATGCAGCCTGGATCTTTAATCTACAAAATAAAGTTAAAATCTAATTGTCAATGTCACTTTCAAGTGTTCAACACAGGTTGTTCATTATACAAATGAAATTTCAAAAAGAAGAAATAAATAAACTTTATGACGTACAATTGTAATTCAAAAACCAATCTAACATACCTTTGCCCTCCAAGGATAGGAGAAATTCCCATAGTTGTAAGTTATCTCCTCACCCGCAGATATTCTTCTTGTTGCAAAAAGGCACAGGTGAGGTTTACCGTCACAGAAGAGTTTTTTCACTTGACAGTTTGGACTGATGTTGTTGTCATTGACGAGTCTCCCGAGGGTTCCATCCTCCATTGAAGCATCAACACTGTAGTCAAAAATAAAAACTGGAATCACTCTTTATAATACTAATAAATCAACCAAACACGCTGTGTGAAAAAATTCAAACACGAGGCAAAAACTTACCGATACTTGTTATCTTTCCATGAAAAGTCATAGATGTAATTGTTGAACAAATTGACATGTAACTTTTTAATGTTTTTTTTTGGAGAGAAGATGATTCCCCGGAATTCAACAACAAAGCTGAAGGGTTCGATCACTTCCAAAGTGAAAACACCCCGTCCTAGAACAGGCAAATAAAAAAAACATGTTAATCCGTAAACCTTTAATGAGCTCTGTGACCCTTGAGATGGGGGATAATTAATGAGCAAGTGACAATTTAGAGTGATACCAACCTTTAATGGGGTCTACATCCCTTTCCTGCAAAAAGGGTTTATCTTTCAAATTTAAGATGTGTTCCAGGGCATCGTCCTTTGGACTCAGGTGACTACCTCGCTTTTCCATGACGGCTGAAACATGTTCCAAATGCATTAAATTGCAGTGTTGATATGTTTACCAGGCCTTGTTTTGTTGCATGAATGTTACATTGATTGATTAAACACGTATATTTTCACAGTGTAAAGCCCATCAAAACAGAACAAACCTGTATTTAGCGTTGGGCCTGGAGGAACGCAGCCTGGATCATTGACCTACGAAATAAAGTCAAACTCTAATTACCCTTTTGAAGATATTATCACTCCGATATAACACCACAACAGTAATGTCAAGGCAATATTTGACCAGTCAGACTCCGAAGACCAACTTCTAGATCAGTTATGATCTACACGATAACGTGTGATGTGCT
>CAESWR010000893.1:306278-318265 GCA_903171835.1 Mullus surmuletus
TAATCTACATACATTTACACCATGAGTCGTCTATCAGTAAAAGGTCACTTTTTTCCCCCTCATTGCTTTTCGATCACTCGGAATCCTCGTCGTCCTCTGTGGGTATAAATGGTGGGTCGTCCGGCCGCCGCTGCTCCTTCCCGTTCCCTCCTTTCCTCGCCATGAGGTGAAGCTCTCGAACGGTGAGGATGCGGGTGAGCATGGCCTCCATGGTACCGTCGTCCAGCGGGATGGAGGAGAACCACAGCGGGCTGTTGGGGACGCAGCAGCGCTCGGGCTGAAGGTAGAACAGGTTGGTGCGCTGCTTGACCGACTCGGAGCTGGACGGAGACAGTGGCAGGGAAGAACCTCAGACTTGAATTTTTTTCACTCACTCATTCAAATGTCGGGATTACTTTACAAGGCAGCTCCTCCAGAAAAAATACCATTATGCATTATGGAGTGTTTACGAGGGGTGTCCTGATCAGACGGTGATAACGGTCCGATATCAGCAAAAAAAAAGAGTATCAGATTATATCGGCCTGCTTCTAAAATCGGTATCAGAAGTGAAAAAGTCGTATCGGGACACCCCAAGTATTTACCGTATCAGAGTACACAGCCTCATATATTCTGTGCTTAAATCACAGCAAAACACAGCGTTTTGTGGCTGGTGGAAACATCAGCCAAGGATTAAATTACCATCATAAATCTAAACCCATCTGAAGCTGAAAACGTGTTTGTTTGGGTTGTGTGGCGAGACGCCAGCAGGGCCGAGCCCGCCGCTGAGCTAACCACGTACCACTTGGAGAGGTAAAACTCGTAGAGTCTGACCGGACAGCGCAGAGGGTTCTCCGTGTTCTCCATCATCTCCAGGATTTCCTCTTTACTCTCCTCCTCCTTGCGCTTCTTGGTCGGCGGAACTTCTGGATCTGAACACACGAGCGAAGGAAGAAGTGAGGCGCCAAATGAAAAACTGGACCAATTTGGCCAATGCGATACTTTAAGAGCCGTTAGCCGATATTGTTATTCATGTTTGTGTCTGACGTTGGAGACCCCCGACAGTACCTGGCTCTGACTCGTTCATAGAAAGCGGGGGATAAAAGCGCAGGAAGGTGGTCTTGGTGCTGTTCTGGTTGGTTTTGGTGCAGCGCATGACGTGGGCGAACGACAGCTGCCGGTGCTGCTCCACCGTGCTGAAGCCAAAGAACTTGCAGCAGAAGAAGAGCAGCGTGTTGAGGAGCACGATGGGGGAGTAGGCGCCCAGCTGCTTGCACTCCCACAGGAACTCCTCCTCCACGCGGGAGTGGATGTAACCTGCCGAGGGAGAGCAGAGTCAGAGACCGCGTCTGCACTCAGTCAACATTAGGGTCACGCTTTCAATCAGGGACACGTTGGGAAGAAGGCGTTTCCATGGTGATCAAACAGGGTTGTTCCTGTCTCCATGGTGATTGTAAACTATCGTGATCAAAGCAGCCATGCACGGAGAAGGTCTGCTACAAACCCTGCTTGGCGTAACTTTGCGCTCCCCTTTTTGTGGATCTGTCTATCCCGCTACTTTCTAGCGTCTCCAAATGCCAGGATGTTTGTGTCTTTCATCACACTGATGAAGTGATTGGTTTCCTCCTCACTCCAGAAGTGTGGCGTGGTGACGCTCTCGCCTTTGGCCATGTTTACAAGGAGTTCCTGGACTCCAAAGACCAAGATTCCTTGCTCATAGAACATGAACACAACACTAATTCATCTTCCTTTTGATGGGGAGATCCTGATAGGAGGAGACATCATCACATGTTCACCTTAGAGGAGGAGGAACCAGGAGGGAGAGGAGGGGTTCTAAAAACCGGAATACTGATGAATGGATTGACATTTTCTATGAGATTTATGTTATGAATAAGATATCTTTTCCCCTCAAAGCTGAAAAAGAAAAAAATGAGTAGGTAAAACAAATCAGAGCTGATTTTAATTGACTCTACTTGTGCTTTGTATGAACCTCCCCTATTTTTTACATGATCCCAGAAAATCCCAGAAAAATGACTTCAACTTCCTGCATCCATACTTGTCTATTTCCTTGACTGACTGAGGTTGTAATCAATATATGTGATGAAAATTTGCCTTTCCAAATAAAAAGATAATAAAAAGATAACAACAGAATATTCAACCGTGTTAATGGTGTTTACATGGGAGGTCCCGTGACTCACCGCTGGCTGTGACGGAGGGCTGGAAACCTCTCAGCGAGCTCGTGATCTCCGATGAGAACTTGTTGTAGAAGTGGTCCATGAATATGTTCTCCACCCGGCCGTTCTCAAACAGGTACTGCAGGGGGAACAATGCGCCGAGGTCAAGGTCAAGAAATTCCACAGCGCTTCTCGCTGAATCGAAAACTGAAAAAGGCGGCGGCGGCTTCTTGCCTGCTGGATGCCGAGGCAGAGGTAGAAGAGGCTGTCGGGCGAGTACTTCTCTCCGTTTGGTCGCTTCAGCTCCGTGATGAAGCAGCAGAGGCCGTAGGTCAACTCGGCGGTGGTGCAGCGGAGAAGATCCTCTTTCAGCTCCATGGGACGCGCTAAGACCAACGGGGTCAAAGGTTAGCGACGAGGAGCGTGCAAAAAGGACATGGGGGGGGGGAAATGGGCGTCCCGACTCACAGCCCAGACGAGGCTTCTGCAGGTTGGTCTGCGTTTGGCGCCAGCGGATCCAGCAGCGCCAGGCCTCCACGCCGTACTGGCTGCGCAGCTTCGGGGTCTCCATGGAGACGCCTCTGCTGGCCGAGCCTGTGCTGGACGACGACGACGATTCCTCCTCCGCCGCTGGCGCCGCCCCCTTTTTCGACCGCTGCGACTTCCGACCCTGCCGTGGAGGGAGCAGGGAGACATTAGCCAGGGTTCCTACAGCTTAAAGGGATAGTTCAGTGTTTTTGGAGTGGGGTTGTATGAGCCACACATGAGCCAAAAATGTCTATACTCTTATACTGAGGTATTATTTTCAGATGGGAGTACTTTTTGCACAAAGTGCCTCGTAATCGCCTTTGTTGAACGGCCAATTTTTGTTAAACTTTCTGTTGATTCCGCTCGTGTCTGCGTGTCGTTACTGCTATTTGTCAAATTATTAGAAAAAAAAGAAAAAAGTCAAAATTTTTAGATTTGAAACCGATTACAATCCTGTATTCATAATTACCACGTGTTAACATTTTAAAAACCTTTGACGATCGATACAAGACATTTTTATACCAATTAAGGCCTTATTTTTAGATTAATGAATTCAATGACTATCAAGACTTTTTAAGGATCCACGGGAACCCTGTTATCAGTTACAAAAGAGACTCATTCTTAAGGCTCAACTAACGACTACGTGGATATGGGATTAATCGAGTCAGAACTGGCTTTCTTTAGTCATCAGATCTTAGCTTGAGGGTGTTTAAATCCTGTGCCGATTAAAAGACAACAAAACCACTGTGACACTTGACACAAAACTCCAACAACAACAATGATACAGAAAGTCGCGCAAAACACGTCCAGAAACCCCACTCACCCTCTTGTCTCTGACTTTCCTGTGGGCTTGTCGCCGGCGTGAAGTGGCGGGCGAAAGATTCGGGGGCTGCTGGGATTGCTGGGATTGCTCCCGAAGCCGGGCCATCCTCTCCAGGATTTCTAGAAACGCGACAACGGTAAAAGAAAATGCATAAATAAACACCACTAAACAAAAACATGGAGCTCGGACGTTCACCACTCGCATCCGATCCCTCACCGACAGTGAAGTCAGCCTCTATGTCCATGGAGGGCGGGTCGGGGGGCGCCAGCTCGGGGTCGGCCGCGGCTACACCAACGTCCGGGACGGGGTCGAGTTTATCGTCGGTGTACGGTCGCCCCGGCGACCTGACGGCTGCGTCCGAGGACGGGTCGTCGAAGGTGTTGAGGAAGCTCGCCAGGTCATCCGTGTCCAAGTCGTCGCCGTAGCTGCTCGCACGGTCTGGAGGGAAAATTTTTTTAAAGGCAAGAGTTAGGAGTGTTTCGATCCGATATTGATATTGGCAAAAAAAAACGAGTATCGGATTACATCGGCCTGCATCTAAAATCTTCGATATTAGCACTGATACAAGCAGTCCGTTCCAGACTCTGCTCAGCACTTCTCGTGGTTATTTTGCACTTAAAAAAAATATGTATTTATTTTTTGTTTGATTTATTGAGGTTATTTTTCAGGGTTTTCTAATTATTTTTTCTATTTATTCTATTCAATTGTAGAATATTCTTCTGTCTAAGGTTCAAATGTATGAAGCCATTGGTTAATAATCATTGGGTCAGTTTTCCTCATAGCTACTGTTGCTGACTATTGTTCTCTGTTTGAGTAACATCACTTGATCAAGCTTTTTCTAACAATCCAGAAATAAAAATGAGCCATAAAATCGGCCAATATTCAAGGCTGCGATATCGGTATCGTATCGCAAGAAACGCAAAAGTTGCATCAGGATGTGGATGAATCTGTTTCTCACCATCTGGAGCGATTTGTTCTCTGTCCGGCCGACTATCAGCCTCCTTGTCTTTAGGCCCCTCCTCCTTGTCGCTCGTCTCCGTCTGCTCGGCCACCATCTCCGCCATGAGGATGAGCTCCGCCTCGAAGGGGTCCGTGGGGATCTTCTCTTTGATCTCCTCGATGGTCTCCACGATGCGCTCGGCGCTGTCCATGGTCACGGGGAGGAACATGGGCACCGGCAGCTGCGTGTGGGCGACACAAACATTCGGATTTGGGTTTTTACATGAAAAGCAGCAATGGTCAACTCAAAGCTGAGGGAAATCGCGGCCCCCCGCTGCGCCCGCCGTGTTTGACGTACCGGCAGCGGCAGACTCATGGGCTTAGGAGTCAACTGGCTGTACATGTTCATCGGTACAGGAACGTACACTGGTACAGGGATGGGAACCACCAAGACCCGAGGAGTGGGCTCATCTATCAAGGAGGGAAAACAACAAAAAAACAGATGATTAGTCTATAATAGATCAAATCAATTATATGCATTAAAAATACAAACGCCTTAAATTCAATGTTGCTGCTAATCATCGACCCATCTGAGGCTCTAATAATAACAATAATTAAATCCTCCTTGAGTTGCATTTTATGGAAATTGAGTTTTGCCATTTTTATCAGGTATAACACTGGAGTTACACAAAGAAACTGGCATTTAGAGGGTTAAAATCCCCCCAAATAATTAATGGTTGATATATTACAGGCTGAAGTTGAGGGACTCCAAAGGGTTAAAAACAAACTACTTTAGGTGAGAAATGAAATATCACTGCATTTACTAAATTTTGATGTAAGAGCAAAGGAAGCACCGGTGTGTTTTGTGTGTGTGTGTGTGTGTATGTACCCGTCTGTGACTCGACGTCCACCGTCTGCGTTTTGCACGACACCCCCTTGTTCTGCACCAGCGGGCGACAGAGCAGAGCTTTGTTCTTCAGGATCTTCGGGGCCGGCGGAGGAGGAACCTTCGCCATGTAAGCGTCTGTCTGAGTGCTGCTGGTCTGGAGGGCAAATGACACACACAACCACAGAGATGAACACACACACACACACACACACACACACACACACACACACACACACACGACTTCTCCGAGAGCTTACCTGTGCAAAGGTCGTGCTGTAGGGGACGGCAGCTGTGGAGACAATGGCCATCAACAGTCACTCAAAGTTTGTGAGGCGGCCATAGTGTGTGTGTGTGTGTGTGTGTGTGTGTGTGTGTGTGTGTGTGTGTGTGTGTGTGTGTGTGTGTGTGTGTGGTGCTGCTACGTACTCTGTGCGCCTTCTTGCTTGGCTGTCTTCTGCTCGAGCTCGGTCCTGCCGGGTTTCTCCGGCGTCTCGCCCGCCAAGGAGACCACGTTGGCGATGACGGGCGTCGGCTCCTCCCCGGCTGTCAACAACAACAAACGGAAAGGGAAACAAATAAGGATGAGAAAAGGAAAAAAAAAAAAATCGCACAATTTAATATGAGAATTGCCTCTTTCATCGCCTACTCCTGTTATTATTATTATTATTATTATTATTATTATTATCATTATTATTATTATAAAAATGTTAAAGGGATAGTTGGTATGGATGAAGCTGTATGAGCTCCTCACCATCAGTGAGCTTCATCAGCAGTGACTTTTCCTCCACTGTGTCCCGTGAGCCGAGTTCCACTCCGGTTTCACTGTTGCAGAAAGTAGTTCCGTCTAGTTGCTGGAGTCACACGGATAAAGAGCTTTGCTCCGAAAAACAACATGCGTTCAAAAGTCTGACCTCGCAATCACCCGGCACTATTTTCCCTCCTTTCGTATCACTGGGCGCACCTTTCCATCATCTGGAGGAAGGAGGCGGAAGGAGACCACTGCAACGCGAGAGAAGACGTGCCGCAGCGCTCTCCATCCGAGTACGTAAATGTCGTGAAACAGCTGATGATGGTGCGCACAGTGATACAAAGGGAGGGAACATAGTGCCGGTGATTGCAAGGTCGGACTGTTTTGGGGCCAAGAATTCGCAATGCAAATAGAATACTCTTTTGAACGCATGTTGTTGGTTTTTTTTTAGAGCAAAACTCTTTATCCGTGTGACTCCAGCAACGAGACAGAACTACTTTCTGCAACAGCGAAACCGGGCCGGAACTACTTTCACAGGAAGCAGTAGGGGGAAAGGTCACTGCTGATGAACCACACTGATGGTGAGGAGCTCATACAACTTCATGAAGAAAAATACCAACTATCCTTTTAAGTTGACAGACGCGGCACCCACCTCTGACGAGCTCCCCCTGCGCCACCGCCGCCTTCTCGCCACAGAACTCCAGCAGACACTTCATGTCGCAGAAGTGCTTGACGTCGCCCTGGACCGGCAGGCTCTCCTTGAGCTTCCCCTTCTGACCGCAGGTGTCGCACTTCGCCACCTGACACAAAAACCCAGAGCTGGTGCGTGAAGGGGGGCACAGTTTCCAATGGCGCTCAGAGTTGAAAAGCCCGTCCGGGTTTCCTTACGTGGCAGAAGAGCATGGTGTACTTGGACCGGCACTCCTCGGAGCAGAAGGCCTCCACGGAGCCGCCGTACTGCGCCGTCACCAGCCGCTTGGAGACGCAGTGGCAGTAGGAGCACGAGTGGCAGTGGCGGCCCCAGCTCTTGTCCAGCTCGTGTCGGTACAGCAGCTTGCAGCCTGCGGAGGAGACGCCGGCGGGGAAACGTCAACGACACACAATCGTGAAAATGAGGTGATCATGATAAAACATTTGTTACCTGATTAGTTGTTCTGACCTGGACATTGCAATTTTATCCCTAAAGAGTTCCGACCACTTTTTAATTTAAAAAAATTTTGACTGCAGAAAAAAAATACGATTGCCTCAAATTAAATGCTGCTGCTAATCACTGACACATCTGAAGCTCTAATAATAATAATTATTATTATTATTATTATAATAATTTTAAAATCCTCCTTGTATTGCATGTTATGGAAATTGAGTTTTTGTAATTTTTTTCAATTAAAATACTGTGGAGTTTGTTGAAGTTGTAAAAAATATATATATTTATACACGTTATTTTTACAGCACTTTTGAGGAGGGGATGTATTTCAACTTGAGGGACGATTGAGAACGTTTTTTTAAGGAACTTCTTTTTCAAGTCGATAAATTACCTTTTTTTTAACGACTGCTCTCTAGTAATGTAAAAAAAGGAAAGACTAAATATGGGCATGGCGTGTCCCTCCGGATGCTCCACCCACCGTCGCTGCAGAAGTAGCAGTCCCTGGAGTTAATCCTCTTGGCCTCGCGAGCGACTTTCTCCAGCTTGCAGAAAACACACACCGCCAAGATGTTGTTGATCCTCTTGAACTCCTGAGCGCACTCCTTATTGCACACCAAAACCAGCTTGTCCTGCACACACACACACACGGGATTACAAATACTTATACATATACTTTATTAGTCGTATATTCTCATATTCTTTTGTTGTGCATGAATTAATTGCTTTTTAATTAATTGCTGACCAGACCTGATGCAGCCCCCCCCACACACACACACACACACACACGCACACACGCACGTTACCTTGATCTGGATGAGCTCTGGTTTGGTGGTGATTTTGCGTTTGCACTGGGAGCAGTCGAGCAGCGGCAGCGCTTTGCAGGCGTCCTGCCGCGGCTGCTGAGGCAGGACGGCCTGGATTTGGTTGGATCCGCTCGGCAACTTGGTGAAAACGTTCAGCTGCTTTGGCGACTTCTTGAACTTTTCCTGCAGCAAAAATGAAGAAATAAAAATGAATCGTGACGGTGAACCGTCAGTTTGTGTGCAAATGCGGAAAATGCATCTTTCTGTGCTATTCATCCCTTTTTTGAATCTGGAATGTAAACTTCTGGGGATAAAATCGTCGACATTTGCACCTGAAAGGCCATGACGCAGGGCAGAGTGCAGAAGTTCCTGATGGAGGTGTCGGACATGGCCAGGTGGTACGCCGGCACCATGTTCTTACCACAAGAATCGCAGTTCAAGCGAGCACCTGCAACACGAGACATGGAGAACACATGAGGACGGAAGTCGACATCAAAGATCTCTACCAAGGAGTGTCTTCAACGCAGCAGTTGGTGCCCTGTTGACTCAAATACAGCTTCATTTACCATCAAATATTGACTTTTTTTTTGTTGACATTGGAAGGGTTCGGAATCGTGCGTGCCGCAAACTGCAGGCTTGAAAAAGAAATGAAAGCGCTCTGCCTCCTACCCGAGGAGCTGACCGTCTGGACCATGAACGCCATCACGCAGCTGCTGCTGCAGAACAGGCTCACCGAGTCGTCAGAGTTTTTGTTGTCCACCATGTCTGCCAGCAAGCGGCTGGTGTGGCACATCGCACACGGGACCGATATCTTGGTATTCTTTCAAGAAAAAAAGAGAGAGAGAGAATGTGAGGGCGAGTCACGAGAACACATTTTTTTCATTTTCTTGAAGCTGTATTTCTCTGCAATAACAAGAATTTTAGACAATAATAAGATTTACCAAAACATCAGTGCTGTTTTTCATCATGCAAAACTTCAATAAAACTCAACTCACTCATTTTTTCCATCAGAAACTTGTTGAATTAAAACACTTTTCAGGAACAATTGACAAATATTCTTTAAAAATGAGGACATTATATGCTAATATAATGTAGATTTTTATTTTGATTGTACCGGCTCTATGACTGATGACATGTGGAAATGTGTATTATATCGATTTTTTCTTATGTCTGGGTTTCAGGTGTTATTTTGACCTTTTTTTGGATGTTGTGTTTTTGAATTTTCTTGGGGGGGGGGGGGGTATGGTCGTATTTTAATGAAAAAAAGAGACAAAAGGAGAAGGTTGCGCACCTCTTTGAACTTGGCCAGGCACTCTGTGTTGCACAGCGTGCGGGCGCTGGCCTCCATCTTCAGCAGCAGCGGTTTGCTGTGGTAGAAGGAGCCGCAGTTGGCGCAGCCGGCCATCGACAGGTTGTTGATGGAGCGGAAGCGGTCGAAGCAGGCGTCGCTGCAGATCTTGTGAACGGAGCCGCTGAGGATCACCTCGTGTTTGCTCTGTGGGTGGGGGGGGGCAGTGCCTGTTAGCTCAGGGGTTCGGAATTTAAAATCTTTGGCGTTTGAAAGAGTTCTTTGACTTACAACACAGTATCTGGAGCACATGCTGCAGAGCGACTGCGGCTGCAGCTGCGCCGCCGTTTGCGTGGCCATGCTGGGCTTCTGGGAGTTCTTGTAGTTGAAGGAGGTCAGGCAATTCTGGCTGCAGAAATCTTGCATGGTTCCTTTGAAACACGGAGCCAGGATGACGTCCTGCGGCCGCGAAATCACCCTGAGAGAGCAAGGAGGCCGTGAGACGACCAACCCTTTTGGGGTTTTTTTCTCCCTCCATCAAACAACAAACGGACAAACTCACTTTTGGCAGTTGTAGCAGATCTTGCTGCTGCCTTTGGAGGCGATGAGTGTGGAGGAGAGGCAGGTGGTGGAGCAGAAGAGCGCCGGCGAGCCCTTCCTCTGGTAGGCCGTCTGGCCCTTCACCAGGCCCTTCCTGCAGTTGAAGCAGAACATCTGCATGGGCTGCGCCTTCACCACCGGCAGCCTCGGCACGTCCGCGGCCGGAGTCACCGAGTAGACCGAGCCGATCCTCAGATCATCCTGGACGCACGACACAACGGAGAGACGGATATTTGCTGAGATGTTTCTCACACACACACACACACACAGTCTCCACCTGGGCAGCTTAGCAGGTCCACACATGGGAGCCTCATTACATTTGTAAACAGTATCGTTTATTCTAGAAACAGAATTAGACAGTATACTGGCCAGCTGCTTTTTTTCATGGCACTTTTATATCTATTGCTGCATTTTATGGTGCGATTTTAACTTTGTGGATGCGTAATTTTATACAATCTTGTAGTAACAACAAGGCCGAGCACGTTCACAGGGTCAAAATCAGGGTTATGTGCAAGGAATAAATAACCATAATATTAAATTCCCCTCGCGTTTCAAGAGGGCTTTGCAGTTTGCTCGGGCCCTAATAACGCTTCTGAGCTGAACACATTAATATTAAAATACATTATAGTTCTGTGAATTTGAGAAATGTTACAAACCCTTTGTTATTTGTTTGACGTTGTAGTCACACAAATAGTTGAGTAAGATGTCCAAACATATACGGTAACATACTGTGTATTAACCATCGATTGGCCATTGATCAGCTGCCCATTGATCAGCTGCCCACTGATCAGCTGAGCACTAATCTGGACCCACCTTGGCAGTGTTGGGCTCGTCCTTCACACTGGCTGTGGCCGCGGAGGAGATCAGAGCCTGCTCGTACTCTTCGTCCAGCGGCTCCTCCTTCACTTTGACCAAAGGCGGCGACGGCGACGTACCGACCGCCTCCTGCCACGAGGAACGAAGACTCAAATCAGCAAAGGCGGGTTTGGACGCCTCTGATCGGGTGTTTCATGACGAATGCTCGTACTTACACTCTCTGCTTTTTGCACCGACAGCTTGACTAAGTTCATGCCGTTAGTGGCGGCGGCGGCGGTGGCGGGCGATGAGCCTCCACTGTCCGCACTGAGCGCGGCCTCCGGCGCCAGCGCTGTCGTGGGCTGCAGCGGATCCAAAGGCACTTTGACGTCTTCCGGCTGGTCGCCCTCCGCGGCCGGCAGCAGCACGCAGGGCTTCACGTCAGGTTCCACCTCCGCGTTGCTGCCGTCGCACGCCGGGACTGGGGGCGTGATTTCAGACGTCAGACAAAGACAAAGACAAAGCAGTGCAGGCTGTCGTTAAAGGGATAGTTTTCACACCTTTCCATCAGCTGATGGAGGAGGGAGGCGGCAGCATGTAAACGCTGTGAAACAAGCTGATGACGGTGTGCGCAGTGATACGAGGGGGGGGGAAATAGTGCCGGGTGACTGTGGGGTCGGACTTCTCTGTGGCCACAAATTCGTGAAGCAAATGTATGACTCTTTTAAACGCATGTTGTTTTCTGGACTCCAGCAACTCGACGGAACTACTTTCTGCAACACTGAAACCGGGGTGGAACTCTGCTCACGGGACGCAGTGGAGGAAAGGTGAACCACACTGATGGTGAGGAGCTCATACAACTTTGTGTCCCCCAAAAAAACGGAACTATCCCTTTAAATATGCATCACAACAGCAGCTCTGAGGGAAGCGCGCCGCTCTACCTGCGTCAGAGGTGTCGGGTGAATTCCCCGGGCCCGTGGCAACGCTCTGCTCCTCGCCTTCCATATGCGCCTCTTGTTCCTGCTGGTCCACCGTCCCGATGTCCATCGTCTCGTCCAGGTTATCGGTCGTCGAGGACTCTGTCTCGCCGCCGCCCGCGTCCTTTCCCTCCGATGCACTGGCTCGCTCCTCGCCATTCGAGTCACTTTCGCCAGCCGCTGTCTGCTCCTCGCCGGCGCTGCGGGTCGTGTCCGTGTTTGCGTCCTCTCCCTCGCCGGCGCTGCGGGTCACGTCCACGTTTGTGTCCCCTCCCTCGCCGGCGCTGCGGGTCATGTCCATGT
>CAESWR010000893.1:330163-344218 GCA_903171835.1 Mullus surmuletus
CATGGTGTATTTTGAGTTCTGCCGCCTCGTGACGACAACCCATACTCTACCTAACACATGAAGTAGTGTAGCATTTACGCTGGAACCCACAAGTGGAGGCATCTTTCTTCCAGCAAGCAAACATTATTAAAGACAAATCTTCAAGCTGACTTCTTAGCTACGATCAAGATGATGCGTTTTAAAAACAGTGGAGCAGAATGTTGCGTGGACACTGCCAATGTCTCCAGATCTGCCTATAAAGGCAACTGCGGTTGGGTGAGCTTTAGGAAGATTGTATCCCTCAACCTCAACAAGACCAGTTGATGGCGCGGATCTGCACGCTGTGATCATCACAATTTGTTCGGCCCTGACCTGTTGGGGCAGACGGTCGCCGTGTTCATCAGCTTGATTTTCTCCACAAAGGCACAATACAATAAAAGTTGATTTTACTTAAACTTGTGGATGTTCTAAACCCACTTCTGCTAGCCTCTTACTCTTCAGTTAGGAGTAACACAAATTTAAGCGTAATGTTGGCATAATTTTGGTACACTCTACCTTGTATTTAACATCCCACTGGCCCAGGACATGTGCAAGAAAAGCCAAATAAACGTGCTCATTGTCGAAGTGAGTAAAGTGCAATGAAGAGATTTCGGGTGCACATACGTCACTTTCAGGCCATGCAATTTATTTAAAGCCAGTCTTTGGGGCCTGGTAGAAACCGTGAATTTATAAAATCAATAGTTCTTTCGGTTCAGGTTAGGGGTCCTAAAAATGGCAGTGAAATCTCCTTAAACATTTATCAGATGTTAATGACAATGGTGGTCTTAAGATACCTGATTAGTCTTGTTTATTAAAAGATATGCTAGCTCAACACACCGTTTCTGATCATCGGTTTCATTTGAGAAAGATATACAGAAACAAACAAGTCCTCCACTAATATTGTTTACACAAACACACACAAGTCAGTGTCAGAGCTTTAGAGACAGGCACACTGTCGGTGCGTCAGGCAACAAAAGCAGATATGTTTTACAATCCCGCCAAAGGCAACCCAGTTCCCAAATGCAAGTCCCTCCCAACCCAACACCATGAGTTCACGTTCATACTATTTGAGGAGCTCGACAGGTGGCAGCTCTGATTTAATGGTGTGAGGACACTGTGACTCCACATTCAAATGACAACTAACACGGTTTTGCATTTAATTAATTGTACCAAGATGCTTCAGCAATATTTAGATGACTGTGCATTACGTGGTTTGCTTGTCTTATTTAGCTCAGGTAGGTTTGGAATGTAGATATTTAGATATAAATATAAAGTTTGATTGCTTCAGAGATACCAGAATAAAGTTGGTAGTAAGTTAAATACCATTGCTTGGAAACTCGTCGGGCATCAAGGAGAGAAAACCAAAGCACCCGTTCTGAGATTTTACATGGAAAATTGAGTCACAGGCTGACTGTGACACCAACTTTCTCCTTCCATAACTGCACAGAACCCTGCCTATTTTACTTTTGACAGATGGCACAGAATGTGTCAAATGAGCAAAATCACCACAGAAATCAGCTTGAGCTGAGAGAGGAGAGCAAAAAAATACCTTCACAAACAATTCAGTATATTTAGAGTATATTAATATGCATTCAAGTGTGTACTTGCTCGCAAAACACGAGTGTGCGTCTCAGCTTGGGATTCCACACAGCTGTGGACGTGTTGGAAATGTTGAACCAGTGACTCAGCCGTCCATACAGTGTTTCCGTTCATGCATACACAGAAGCAAAAGTACTACGACCACACGCACACTGAAGGGGCTAATTGCTTTGCCACATTCACACACAAAAAGGATAGAGGAACAAAGATCTGCACTGTGATGCCATTCTTCAGAAGTGTGATGCCAGAAGCCCTGGAAAGGTCACCATGAGCAGTGACGCATTATGAGTGAGGACAGATTGAAGAGTTAAGTCATGAAAGAACTGTGTGTCTTTTATTATAAACATGGATGGACACTTACCTTACGTGCTCGGCTGATCTGTGTAAGCATACCTCTGGCTGCAGTGCAAACAAGTCCAGGCTTTACTGTCCACTGACTTCTGCAGAACTACTCATCGTCAATGTAACCCAATGCAGAGAAGAGCCTCTACTGTGGACTGGGGCAGCCTGTCTTTGACAAGCTGGCTGACAGCGGCTAACACACCTCACGTTCCAAAAGACATGAAACACACACACACATACACACCACCACTTGACACTCCTTTCTTTCCTCGAACGCAAGGTGCCACGGGACTTCCTGCCTCACGGTGCCTGGTCAATGGGAGGTAGGGCGGCTCTTGAGGGGGAGGTTTTCGTTCAGACATTTCCCGAAGAGATTAAGTGCAAATATGGGTGGGATGAGGTCGAGCTGTGGGGATTATTACACTCAATCAGGCTTCGCTAGGAACCTCTCGGTGCCAAAGTGGTCATTTCCATTTTTCCCAAAAAGCTGAGTCAGCGTGTGCTTTACATTACAAATGTGTGGTCCACATCTATTGTTAGAAGGAAGGTGAAAAGTATATCGACAGTCTCTGGGAAAATCCCAGTGTCATAGAGAAAAATACATATAAAGTATCTGATGCTATAAAATTGGAGCCATACTTTGTCGCCACAGTTCTTATATTTGCTCCTTTTAAAACAAGGAATAACTGTGATATTACACATACAGCCACAGTCTGGTAATTTCTTTCAATACATACTTTGATCAAAAGCAGAGGCTTCATTATCTTGACAATCTTCCAGCATCTTTGTACACTAATTTTTAGAAGTTCTCTTTCTACTTTGTTGTGAACTGTGGACGAGTCTGCGGAGCTTCTACATGGAATAGATCTACTGTGCAAGGTCTCAAAGTACTTCCTTGAAATCGGTGTGATTTAATTGATTCATGATCAAAGTTAATGTTGGTCTTGGCAATGGCCACCATGTTGTTCAGTGCAATAAAGGTCTAAATGTTCTTATGTTGCCAGACCTTGTGTTAAACACTACCAGATGCACAGAATATCTGTGTCAAAGATTTGATTTCTGCTTTGGGGTCAACAGCAGGGCATCATCACTTGGCAACAGGAGTCTTTGCTGCTTTCATTGTCCTTTTATATATATCCGCTGTGCAGTAGGAGAAATAGGCTTGGGACAACACAACTTGCGCAAGACAAATGGCAAACTGTTCAAATATTCCAACTTTCCAAGATACGTTCCAAGCTATAGAGCCATCAGCTCTCAGCTTCAATAAATGCACTTTTTTTTCTCCAAAAGATTCATGGACTCGCCCGGCACGACAAAACCTATAACTATAGAGCCTGAATGTTAAGGAGTCTGAATCTAAATCTGTCGTTACCACAGACTTTGAATGTCTTGATTTGGAAAGTTCCTTCTCATAGTCCGACACCTTTAAAGATGGTCATACCTGTTAAAGAAAACAAACTGTACACAACACCAACACACAGTTGACATGACAATTCTTTTTTGTTTATACTTGCGTGTCCGATTGTACTACGAAAAAAAATCGAAGTATCAGTCGTGCTTTTTGTCTAAAGATTTTCCCAAGATGTTTAGGGAAGTGAAAACCAATTATAACATTGATTTTACACAGTCAAACTAACCTGATACACTTTTTAGGTATTCATTTAGAACTTTTATATTCTTTAACTCAAAAAAAGTACCTTGATTGCTCATGCTAGCATAAACTTAAAGACCACAAAATATGAGTGATCAAACTATCAATTAATTGTCCATCTTGATAGATTGGTTAGAAATCCCACTGAATGGAAAGGGCCAATGCTAGGGGAAACTCAATTATGTCTTGGCCAGATTTCTCAAATTTATAGCAAACAAATAGAGAAAGGATGTGCTTAGTACTGCAATTGGCCTTCTTTGCAGAGTCCTTCGCCATTACAGTGTTTGAATAAGTATATTGACTTCAGTTTGCAAATCAGTGTTAAGAATTGCTATTCCATTACCTATAATAGCTATATATAGCTCACGTGTTACTTTCATTTTAAGTGCCATTCGGAAAATGCAGTTATACTAGAAAATTGTCAGACTTTCAAAAGTTCATAAATAAAGATTTACCGATGTGACAGTTTCTCAAAGGGTTTAAGAGAAAGTGGTCATGACTAACTCAGCATTATTTGCCGAGTATCGGTTGGTACTACATCGACAATAGTCCAGTTCAGGTCTCTTGCTCAAGCACAGCTGATTCCAGGCTACACAGCCACAAATTCCTCCATAGTCCATAATCTTTACAGTTGGTCAAACCTGTTAAAGAAAAAATGTACATGACAAACACGTAACATTTCAGAGCAACACTCCATTATATCCAATCATAGTCAAATACACCCACAAAACTGTAAGCCACGCAAAGAGTGATAATGGCCTAATTATGGGACTAAAATTATTTCATAACTTAAATTCAAAGATGTACAAGGTACACCATCATGAAAAAGTAATTATCATGTGCCTTAATATCTAATTACCTCCAATTTTCTGCCAGTCTATCATATGTATTATGGGATAAACAAATGAAAAATGATTTGCAAAATTTGATTTACTTAGGAGCACCATGTATGTGACTCCAATGGATGAATATCACTCATGGGTTCATTTGCGTAAGAATGACATTCATCAGAAGGTGCACTAATGTAAGGTGCCGGTCTGAGCGAAAATAATTCAATATACCGGCAGAATGTCAATTAAGTCAATCAAGAAAAAGAAAACTATGATTTTTCAATTTGTATAGCATGTTTTCATTTCCAAGAAAAATGCAATGTTCGAACATGTCAAGTCAGAATATTTGAGTTATTTGTTAAATGAGTTGCAATTTATGTAAGGTTACTTACACTCAGTGTTTCTGACCGTCTCCACCTACCACACAACTCAAAGAACTTGCTGGTGCAAGCAGTGAATGAATGGTGGACGCCGCTCTGATTCCACAATGTCACAATATCTCCAAATATAAGGACATCTGGTGGTGGGCCAGAGTGAAAAAAAGAATGGAATAGAAATGGCTAGTTTTCTGTAAGGTATAGTGTTGTTGTTGTTATAGTGACCAACACATTAATTTGAGTGAGTTTTGTGAGTCAAAAGTCAAATGGAAAAAGCTCATCCGAAACAAAGAGTTCTGGAGATTCAGTGGGTTGACAGCAGAAAAGGCAAAAAAAATAATGTAAAAAATCCAACCTTCATGCCTCTGTTTAGAGGGAAGTCAGCTTGTGTAGATGTTAGTATGGTAAATGTTGACTGTCCATATACTTGTGATAATATTGCAAGTTATTGCAATACTGACAAAAAGATTTTGGCCAATCGACTGGTTGCGACCACTTTGAGAGATGAGCCAGTCCGATGTGTTTGATGACAACACTGATCGTGCCATGTGGCATAGTAGCCAGTGGCAGCAAAGTAACAAAAAGGTAAAGGGCCAACTTTTGTTAAAAAAGTGAAAAAACATTAAAAAAAATTAAAAAATGGGACCACAACTGATATGGAGGGGCTACATGGCTTGACAAGGATGATGGAATGTTTGATTCATTTAACAACCACTAGAAAGAGAACAAGCTTTCGTGTAGATTTCCCCCCCAAACATGTGTCGGTAACAAAAAACAGCCTCCCCCCGAAAAAGAAAAAACAAAAAAGTATCCATGATCGCCAGGGACGAGCTTGAAGACTGATCTCCACCATGCCCCAGTTAACTGGCAACATATCCACCATTATAAAGACCAGGGGTTTTCATGGACCAATCTAAAAATCCATCTCCTGGAGGAGCTTGGCTTCTTGCTTCTTTGGTTTCGTATTTTCATCCATACACAAAAGAAGGTTGCACCATTTGGTCTTGTTTTTCATCAGGGTGTGAGAGCAGCGCACTGAGGGTCCCTGCTGTTCATGTCAAAGCAGATTTACCGACCAAAATGTCAGGTATCGCATTGGGTTTATGTCCACTCCTCCACCAAAGGGCTTCCTTGACAAACAGTCGGTTGAAACTTAAAATGACTATGTTTACATGCAGGACGGAGACTAATGGCTGTTATCTTGTTTCATTAAGTTGGAATTAAATTATTGGCCATATATCTATTTTATTCTGACATGCTTACAACTATTGCTTGTCCCTTCTCGCTATCAGGAACTCATACAAGGTCATCACTGCACGATAACTGGTTAGTTGCCTTGTGTAAACCAAACCGCCTCCAAAAACAGCCAAAGCACAAAAACTAACTGCTTTTGATTCCAGGAATGCCGATACTTGGATAGGTAGTGAGTGAATGTACTAATCCGCGCACATTAAATATTTTTCTGAAGATATAATTTGACTGCATGACAATTGCAAACAAGCTTGAATATTTGGAATTTTACTAACTCAATCTACATGGGAGCAAGGCGGGCGCATCAATATCTCACAATGGGCTGCATGTAAACGTAGTCGAACGCCTCCGGGCATATACTCCTCCTCCAAGCACAGTCACTGTTTGACTGCATGTGCAGTACGAGCTGAATGTCAATTCTTTGATGTCTGCTTTAAGCTTCGTCACAAACAAGCCTTACACCAAGTGTTCTTAAAGGTTCTATGTGTAGTATTTCTGCTTTCCTGACTTGACACTTGGAAATAAAACACTGTAAAATCAAGGGAACAGGTTACAGAGCAGAAAATGTCTAATAGCGCCTGGGGCCAAAAGTGGTACAAAACAGCAGCCATTGAACCTGCTGTAAAATTCAGTAATATTGAAGATAAACCATATAGGGGCTGGTATGTACCAGGTTATTAATCAACTGGCCAAAATATATCCTGCTCCAATGAGTTACTGATCGTTTACTTAACATTCTTGGATACTTATGGGTGATAAAGCTACTTATATCCATCTCTGATGGATGACCACGTTTAACGGAGACGATAGTTTTACGTGGCTACAGCAAGCAGTCGCTGAACAAACCCAGCAGAGATAATAACACATAGAGCCTTTAAGACCTTGTGTGAGAAACCTATCCACATTTTCCACTTGAATGAACAACCAGCTTTGGGACTTGGTTGTTCTATAACAATTCAACTTTTAGGAATAAATGTTAAAAGGGTTTGTCCTGATGGAACCAATTTGTCTTTATTATAATACATGCTTTGACTCCAAATGTATGGCACAAAACACAGCCATAGAAAGTTGAGAAAAGAGTTACAATTAGCACTTCACGACGACTCACAGAGCATTGTACATCTAGAAAAAGAAATTATACAGGTTTCAGGTAGAGCTAATATCACACGAGGGAAACCTATTATTCCACACTACTGACAATTCAAAATAAAAAATGAGCAATGTCGACTGTCATAAAATGAGCAAATTGCTAAAAAAGTAGCAACATTTTGAAATTAAATACAAGAAATGTGACTCAACATGTCTGTTTTAGGGAATCTAGACAGCTGGTGCTGCATGGAGCATCAAGGGAGTGTTTAAAAACGGGGTTTCTTAGAAGGACCATCGAACTCCTCGCGGACTCTGCCGTAACCGGGGTTACCAGGACCCATTCCCCTCGGACCACCCTGAGCAAAGCGCTCATTGCGCTGTGTGGTTCAAATCGCCAGGGAAGCATATAATGGGGTGGGAGGGGCAATTAGGAATGTGATCGGCGCACAGGCACACAGTTCATGTCCATGTGAAGGTGAATAAATCGGTATGGTATGAAGGTTTTTAGGTTATGAGCAGTTTTACAACACAACCAGCAGGAGACGCATCCGAAGAAACCGTTCGTTCCAATATGAAGATCCACAGGTGCCACAGGTTACATACGGAAAAGGAAGAGAGGGTAATGCTTTCGTTAGTCAATGCCTACCTATCATGGTCTCTGCAGTGCATGCAAAGACTATACTCCTAGTCATCAGGTTCAGGAATTTATGCAACAACATCATCAAATCCACATCTAGGTGAACATCGACTAGGGCCATCAACTTAATCAGCTCTTAAAGATGAGCCATCTACAGTATAGCTAGATGGTGATGATGATTGAGCTTTATTCATTCATCATTCACGTAACATCAATTTTGGTGGGGAGAATAAGCTGAAAATATGAAACGATGCATCTTGGTAGCAAGTGCAAAATTTGTAATGGAGGCTTTTACAATGTAGATATAATTGCTGAAATATCTTATCAATTTGGATGGGTAAGAGAAGCTTAAAATGACAGGATGCATCTTGGAAGCAGGCTAAATTTGAAGATGGATATTTACAACAATGAATTGGCCGATCTGCTGTAAAAGCCTCGTATGGGGCTAACAATGTGCACCACCTGCAGCTACAGGAGATGGTCCAGAACAACATGTGCACAGTAACAACACTTGGGCAAAACAAAATGTAAAAAAGATCACACATTATATCAAAACGCAGAAACACTGGATGCCTTTTCAACACATCCATTATCAGTGAGTATGGCCTGACAATTGCCATATTGTCGAACACACCACAGACACAGATATTCAAGATAAGAGATGTGGTTACTCCTCCAAACACTATGGAGGTGATCAAACCCACCACATGTTCCAGCAAACAAAATATGGACATGCAGTTATTTCCTAAAACCTTGTCTGCAACAAATCACTACAATGATGCCAGTAGAGAAGCATTGTCCGCTTCTTCATCATAGCTCTATATTGCTCTATATTTCAAGGCAGAAATATTTGTAGATTTACTTAAGTTGATCCATACTCACATTCCAGGTCCATGTTTGCATTTATGTTTACATTTAGATTTCATAGGACCAAAAAATGTTTACTTCTATTTCGTACATCAACAAGCTTTGCAACGCCTGAATTTTGGGGGCAAGAGCTAATGTCTCAAAGCCAGAAATCCAAGGAGGCTATAGAAGGTAAGAACTGAACCATATGAACAGGAGTTTAATTATATGGAGGAACATGATCGAACACCTGTTAGCCCAACTAACTCAAGACACTTGGACTGAGCTTATTTAAGAGTGTAAAGACATTAAGTGGGCGTGCATCAGTAGCTGCACATATGCAATTTTTTTTCAAATGTAATAAACATTTTCAAAATTTAAAATGTATCTCAAGATTATACTACACAACACCTATGATGGGCTTTAAATGCCAGACTGGAGTCCATATAGCGGTGTGTGTGGTGCAAACCATTCATGATGATGTAATAGTTATGCTTAAAAACTCTAACAACGAGAACAAGGTCTCATCAGAGGTGATAATTACCTGTTTTTACTATCAACTGCAATCCTACCAAGGCAAAAGATCTACGGCAGACCCTCAGGCTGCGCATCAAGTTTGCAATTTTCTCCAGACAGTATTCATACGTGACAACGACACATGGCTGTGCCTGCCCCCATTATTAACCCTGCAGAGATCTACAATTTCAGAGTTTCCAGTTCATGATTTAGTAATGCCTTTGACCGTCAACCTGCACTAAACGCTTTGTAAATGCACATGTACAAAAATGTCCGACGTTCCAGAAGATGGACCCCCTTCAAAGGATGTTTGTAGCACAAGAGGAGCTTTATGCACATTTTCTCGCCATCACCAAAATCATACACATAGCCTGTGAATATGCAACTGAGTTTCTTCTTGTGAAAAGTGTTTTACAATGTCAACAGTTATAAAGGATGTTTAAAAAAAACCTTGGCCGAAGCGATTCTGCCTCCACCCAAGAAAAAGTGCCTGTCCAGCTCTCGAGAGACAGGGCTTGCAAAAGCAACCCACTACAGAAAAAGGTGCAAGATGAGTGAGCATACGTTCCTGTGGTTTAGTGCAGGCTGACGGCTTTTTAGCAGGAAGCAGGAACCTCTGGTCAAAGTTACTACAGGGCCCTGGCTGGCCACTAAAAGGAACCCTATTGGCACACACTCAACAAACAGTGGATGGCCCCACAACAGCCGGGAACGCAAATCATTCATCATCTCCCACCCTGCTCAGCCAGCTGGCCCTCAAGGTTAGACCGGGTTGGAGGAGGGAATTCCCTCCCCGGAAAATAACAAAAAAAACATAGAAAAGGCTGTTCACAAGCTAGATTAACTACTGAGCTTCCCGAAAACGGGATACATTACCATTTCGTTGCTCATCAAGCCTCCAGAGGCTGGACCCATTCCCTGTTGTCCCTCAAAGCCCAGTCCTCCCATTGGGAACTTCTGATTGGCTCCACCGAAGGCCATGTCTGTCACATACAGGAATGCTTGTCTGAACATCTGAATTTGGCACTTTGATGGTGATAGAGCCTTTTGATTACAAAAACAAAACAGAGGGAAAGAAAAAAGATCCAAATAATGCACACAAATAAGAAGGTAACTTACCACCCATGCCCAAAGCGCCACCGGCATTCATTCGCATTTCTCTGTCTCTCTGAAAAGCAGAACATGGAAACACAATCAATTAACTTGTCCGCCATATTTTATGCAGAAAATCTAAAAAAATTAAAAAAACTAAAAAACTCACATCCATGAAGTTGCCCATTCTGTAGTTCTCCTCACGCTGGCGCCGCATCTGATCCTCCATCTCTCTCTTGCGAATCATCTCCTCCTCCCGTCTGCGGCGCTCCTCCTCTTGTCTGGGGAAGGGGAAAAAAGTGTTGAGAAGAGCAAGAGCAACCAATCAGAGCTCTTCCCTGAGGGCCAATCCATCATGAATAATCACCTGATCTGCATTTCCTTCCTCTTCTGCATCTCCTGACTGTGCAACTCCTCCATGCGCCGCAGCTCCTCCTGCCGCCTCAGCAGATCTGCGGGGAGAGCGAGACAACCACGTCAAATGCTGCGTTTTCAAAACTCGTGTGAGCGGCGGAGCATCGTGGCAGGGGTCCGCAGCTCACCTTGTCGGAGCAGGTTGGCCTGGTGCTCGTGGTAAGCGTCCTCCATCTCGCTCTCCAGTTTCTCGCGGGCCTCGCGCATGTTCTTCTCCACCTGCTGCCTCTGCTGCTTCTCCATCTCGTCCAGCGACTTCCAGCGCTTTGAGTACTCGTATTCGAAGGTCCCGGGGCGAGCAAAGCGGGGGGGCTCTTCACGCGCTCTGTTGAGGTTACAGCAGCACAATACACACACCGTTAGGCCGATATTATGCCTTCAGGATCACAGTCTAAGGTTGATAGGTTGGAATAATGCAAAACACTGATATGGACGCATAATATCTGCTTTTGTGCTGATATTTCCAGGCGTTTATAGCCAAGATACACACACTCAATATTGATATGCACCCCCACCGGTAACATCTGCCACTTTCTCCTCACACACACCCATTGTAAACCCCCCACTGATGCGTCACACCATCTGCTGCTCGCATTGATGTGGCCATTTGCATGACAACAGATACGCTGAGAGGTTTCCCAACATGCCAGCTGCCAAGTCAACTTCCTGCCTTCTATCCTCCACAGAGGAGTGAATATCTACACCAAGGTGCCAGCACACCACCCGTTCTTTACTTAAATGCGTACTTACGCTTGATATCTGTGGTCCTTCTGTGCCAGTTTTTCTGGGAGACCATCCTCGTCGTCATACTGCTCAAGAGGCTCGACAACGACGGGCCTCGGTGACCTGAAAGTGGAGAAAAACACAGCGACGTGAGGGTTTCTGTCTTGTGAGGGGCCTTTGTGAACTTCAGTGCTCTCAAACGTGTCTTGTGTCTTACGTGGTGAGCAGGAAGACGCCCTCGTTGCAGCGATCCAAGGCCTTCCTTGCCGCGTGTTTGGAGGCAAACTCCACAATGCCCTTTCCAGTGGAGCGGCCGCGGTCATCAACAATCACCACTGCCCGTTCCACCATCCCAAACTGGGAGAAGGCTTCCTCCAGCAGCTCGTTGGAGACGAACGGCGACAGGTTCTTCACAGAAAGAGCGGCGGAATGTGTGGCGAATCGGACGCGCAGGGGTCTGCCCTTCATGGGTGTGTCATCCAACTCTGCCTTTGCGATCTCTGCGAGTGCGCGAGACTCCTGCAATACATTTGTGACAAATTAAGACTCTTGGTATTTATCAAAATGGTATCACAGAGTACTGAGAGGTGTGATCAGATGCTCACCAATCGGATGAAACCAAAGCCTTTGCCTTTGTTGATGAAGACTTCGCTGGGCTCTCCATACTTTGCAAAGAGCTTCCTGAACTGCTCCTCTGTGATATCGTTGGGCAAGTTGCCGATGAACAAGCGGCACCGCTGGGTGTACGTCTTCTCGCCAGGTTTCAGCAGCATGGACAGCGCTGCCCTGAATTCCTGTTGACCAACCACCGCAGGGGTGAGATTTCAGATAAAGAGTAACAAAACATAGATGGGTTTAAGACGTAGCGCTCGCCAGTCTCTCTACCAACCCGCCCATCCTCCACTACTGTGCTGAGGGGGAAACAAACATGAACTACATCTCTCTTAACCCTTTCATGTCCACGAGTGAATGGTTAGCTTTTTATTTTTCTTCACAAAACTGAGGATATCAGAGGATCCTTCCATAAAGAGCGATTGTCTTTGTCCAAAATGGCCAACCAGACATTCAGTTGAATCATGCTTCTGCATCTACAGTAAAAAAACTAACTTAAAGAGTCAAAGGCTCGATACAGGAAAACTAATTACGTCATAACCACGAAAAACGTTTTTAAAAATGGCGTCTGCTGGACCTTCATAGATTGGACGTTACACTATATGGGACTTAACTGACAGTTAACTGACAAAGGGCATTTTTTTCGCCGTTATCGTCAAAAAACATCAAGTCGGCGAATATAAATCGATTATTATCTTTGAAGTGGTTGTTTTTCGGGTCAATACCGTAATGGTACACCATGTAAGGTCGGATGCTGCCCATTGTGGTTACGTGAGCACAGATTCGACACAAGATGGCGGACGTCTGAGGCGGAAAATGTGTGGGTGCGCACGTTTTCCTCACCGCCTGCGCCCGGCTTGTATCGCGCGCGTGGGGCAATCACGAGCCACAGCGCCGCACCGCCTTTCGCGGGCCGCCCCGTTCACAATCGAACACACCGTTAGCTAAAGCTACACGCGGCTAGCTGGAACTACAACGGGTGGCTGGTGACTACAAGCGGGCTTCGACGCCACGAACCTTGGACTGGTCGTCGTCGCCCTCCGCGGCGCCGCCGCTGCTGTTGTTCTTGGTGGCTTCGTTGTGCTCCTGCTTCATCTTGTGCATGGGCGTCCTCTGGCCCTGCGGCGGCCCCGCCCGCTGGTTGTGCTGCGGGCCCGTCCTCTGGTTGTGGTGCGGGCCGGGCCTGGGACCGGGACCCTGCTGCGGGCCGCCCTTCTGGCCCTGCTGGGGGCCGCCCTTCTGGCCCGGCTGCGGACCCGGCTTGGGACCCTGCTGCGGGACCGGTTTGGGGCCCTGCTGCGGGCCCGGCTTGGGGCTCGGGTGCGGGGGCTGCTTCTGCTGCTGCTGCTGCTGCTGGCCGTTGCCGATGGGCGACTTGAGCGGCTGGTTCTGGTTCTGGTTCTTGTTGGCCTGGTTCGGCTGCGGGGACGTGATGTTTGGCTTGGGCGGCGGGGACTGGATCTTGGCCTCCGGTGCCGGGGTCGCCTGCTTCTCCGGCTCCGGCTGTTCGGGCTTCTGCTGCTGCTGCTGCTGCTGCTGCATGGGCCCCTTCATGGTGAGCGCGGGCCCGGGGCTCGGCGGGGGGATGATGGGCAGCCCCTGGTTCGGCGGCGGCTTCTGCGGAGTGTTCTGCGGGCCCTGGTGCGGCGGTCTGTTGAAGTGGTTGTTTGGTCCCCTGCGGTTCTGGTTCTGGAAAGGATGGTTCCTGAAGTTGGGGTTCCCGATGAGTCCTCCTCGCATCGGTCCTCCGGGTCCTCCTCTGCGCGCCTGGAAGTTGTTCATCCCGAGGCCGCCGCGGTTGTTATTGAACCGAGACATTGATACGTTCACTAACGATTATTATTATTACAGTATAAAAAAAAAAAAAACAACAACAACCCGAAACGTTATGAATTTGCTGCGCAACTACAGCTGCGGTTCGAACGTGTCAAAATGGCGACCGTCGATTGAGAAGAAAATCGTCTTTCTTCGTCCCATACAAAGAGACACGCCCCGTTTCGCTCATTGGCTCACAGCGAAGTGGGCGGCGACTGTTGTACCATAGACGTACACAGCTCA
>CAESWR010000893.1:402029-423349 GCA_903171835.1 Mullus surmuletus
ACACACAGCTCGTTTCCTGCGTCTCCTGTTGGCCGCTGCCATGCACACACACACACACACACTTGCAAAGCGTTTCTCACTCAAGGATTCCCTTTGGTGCTCTGGCCTTTGTCTTGCGTCTCTCTCTCTCACCGGTGTATTGAGGGCGCGCGCCCCACCCTCCATGGCGGGGGGGCGGGGGGGGTCCCTCTTGTCTTGATTAAACTTCAAAATTGCCCATCTCTGATTAGCAAGCACTGTGGGGGGGGAAAGAGGGGGGGGGGCATTCACCGGCATTTTGGGCTCCTCTTTGTGTCCGAAGCGTGGGCAAGGGCAGCTGCTGTGCGTCTGTGAGGCCCATCGAGACGCGGGACGTGAGGCCGACACACACTTGAACCGACTTTGCGACTCCCTGCGTCGGCCTTTAAATGTGACACTGCAACAGAAAGTCATGATTCACCCGCGGTGGACGCACGGCGTGTAGGTCAAACCGGTTTTATCAGATGTTCTGCCGCACACGCCTGAAAAGAGATCATTTTATCAACTCTTAACAAGAAAATCTGTTGCCGGCTGCCGACACACTCGCCGTCTGCTCGCCAAAGCGCAGGCGGGCAGGAAGGTGTGACGAGGGAACTGGCTGTCTGCCTACCAGCCAATATTCCTTATTGATCGAGCTCGATCGATACGTGCTGACTGTCTGCAAGTGGTCAGCAGTGGTTTATTTTAAACGGTTTGAAAAAAAAAGCGACGGGCCTTTTTCTGCTTTGTAAAACCTGCAACGTAAAGTTGGTGATTCCCTTTTTTTGTGTGATTTTTTCTGTCTGTTTTGTTCTTCGGCCGTCTTAATTTGAATCCTCAGTTAAGAAATTAAACTCTCTTTATGTGGTTTGAATGAAAACACAGGGACCGACGAGAGAAGCCGAAGGGTCCAAACACAAACATGTTCTTTACATCAATGATTAATCCATCTGGCAGCGACTGCACATGAAGCCTATAGAAAACTGCACAACATCAAAAATGCATGTGTGCTTCGCGCAGCGCCGACCTGAGCTGGCTGCAGGCGATGCAATATTAAACAGTTGCATATAACGTTTTCTATGGGTTTTAACCTGCGCGGATCGATTAATCGATCGATTCAGCCGCATGGTCTAATCAATAAACGTACTCTCGTGGTGTTACTACCAGGAAACGCGAGGTTATGACATTCACACACACACGGTTACAGAAGTTTGGGAGTTACGTGAGTGTGGGTCTGATTGACCCGAGGGGGGACGACTTAGACCGTAACACCGCGGAAGTTTCCGTTCACATCCGGGTCATTTGTCTGATGCAAACGCCGGCAACAGGAAAATGGTGGTTTTAATGACTTGTTTTGTGTTGATGTAGAAACGCCACACCGAAACTGATTCCGTAACAAAGAGAAAATGTGTTATATTATTATAAACTACATTTAAAAAAGATTGTAAAAATGTGGCGTTGGTGTTACCTAAGTTAAAAATTAATATTATATAATATATATATTATATAATATTATCAAAACATGAACTTATTAATTGACTTATTGACTTTAATAAGTAAAAGTCAATTTCAAATGGCAGTTTTTCCTGATAATACTTCTTGAGAAATATTTCATAAATGAAAGTTTTGGGTCGCTTGCACCACCTTGTGGACACAGAGGGGAACAACGTATTTCATTACTGGAAACTGAAGAAGAAACCTCAGAAATATTTTATTCTGAAAGGTGAAGATGAAGTAGTAATTAGGTTTTTTTTTTCTTCCCTTCGAACGCCTGTTTTTTTTTCTAAATCAAAAACATATACACATTAGTAAAAGTACACATTGTTGATCTTTGTTTTGTCCAGTAAAATCTTATTCATAACACACAACAAAATCCTTTCCAACATATCAAACATTGAACATATTTGCACTTTGTACATTTTCAAAGCACGAACAAGTAGAAAGAACTTCTGAGTCACAGTGCAGTTCCTGTGGCAGCGTCCCGTGTTTCATAAACATCATCGTTGACTGCTCAAGAAGAAATAATCACAGAAAAAGGAAATGTAAATGCACTGATACATTGGAAAGTTCAAGGCAATTAAAATGAGTCCTTGCTTTGGTTTTCTGAAGTACAGGAAGAATAAAAACACTTGAAAAGATCTTTCAAATGTTTGGATAAAAGCTTGAAAAGGAAAGTTGAACAAAGTATTGGTCTGCTTACAAAGTATAAGGCTTTTGGTGCGTGTTTGTATATAAAACAAAAAGTGCATCTTTAAACCCGGCTGGACGACTGTGGTCAAAGCCAGCCAGGAACAGAGCAGCTCAGGGCAAGTGGTACTTGAAAGTCCTTTTGTGCCGTTTGTTTAAAAAACCAAAAAAACAAATCTGTTCACAATTTCATCCTCAGAATAACGTGAAAAGTAATTAAAATGCAAGAAAAAGATCAGACATTGCTCTGATTGAGCTGAACCTGAGATCTGTCTGTGTGTGTGTGTGTGTGTGTGTGTGTGTGTGTGTGTGTGTGTGTGTGTGGTCCACAGTTAAACAGTTTAACAGTCTATTTAAGTATTTGCAGTTGTAGTTGTTAACTCATACTTTAAAAAAAAAGTTCTATTTCCATCATTCATTTTGTCACCAAGTCACTGATCGTCTTTTCCCCAAAGTGTTGATCGAAATAGAGTGAAGTTAGAGGGAGGAACTGTACTTGGAAAATAAATAAATAATTAAAGAATAGTAATTAAGAGAAATCCGTAAAATCACTTGGCGTCTCTGCCTCTCTGAGCGCCGACTTGATGCTCCAGAGAAAGTTGTCAAAGAAGCTTTTGAATCATTTGCAGAAGTCAAAGTCAGTAAGTCAGTAACAGAGTCAGTAAGTCCTCTGGATGTGTTCTACTTTTCATTATTGCTGTTCTTTGTGCCCGTCTCGTCCACCATCTCGTGGAGTGACAGTAAAAAAAAGTCTCCTTATGGTGCGGCGGTTAATGTTTCCTGTCTCTGTGCCTTTGATCAGCGGCGCTGTGACAAAGTGCCACCTTAGCAGGTCCCTCTAACCTGCTCTCTCATGGAGTTACTGTAAAATCAAAGGCAAAAAGCAGCAATGGAATCATCCCTGTGATTACAAAACCCTTTTTAAACGATAAAAAAAGTTTGTGGTTCTTTTTTACAAAATATTTGAAGGTCCCTGCTTTGATCCCGGCTTTTGGCAGTGATGTGTTTTTTGTTTTCATTCATTATTTGCATGAGAATACTGCATGGACTCCTCTGATGATTCACACATTAGAGGATCTTTTTCTTTATAATTAAAATGTAAAAAAAACAACAAAAAAAACCCACATATCTGCTCTAAGGTGGAGGGGAGACCAGAAGGTTCTCAGAAGGTTCTGCTCCTCTGTTTCTCGTCCTCAGCAGCCTCCTCCCTCCCGTCCCGACTCCCCTCCTCCTCCTCTTTCTCCTCCTCGTCCTTGGCGACGGCCCACTCCTGCAACTTCCCGCTGCCGAAAATCGCGAAGAACACGGCGCCGCTGAGGTTGATCCAGGCGGCCACCCAGAAGACCTTCCTCCAGCCGGCCAAGGTGTGCTGACGGGCAGAGGGGGAGACCAGGTCACATGTTGGGGGAGAAGGCCAGTGACTGACAGCAGCATCTGTCGGGCTTACAGCTCGTCACATGGAGGGCGCATTTATAAATGCCCCCCCACACACACACACACACACACACACACACACACACACACACACACACACACACACACACACACACACACACACACACACACTGCGCGGCTCCGTTTTGGGGGCCGACGGTGAAGTCAGGGCACGTTAGACAGCAGTGATCACATGGCTGCAAAACATTATCAGGAAGAATTTGTAGACCTCAATAAGCTGGGTCGTCTCCTGCCAGCGTATACACAGGAGTCTTGAAGTTAATTCCAATACCTTTTCAAGACTTTTTCAAGACCTTCTCGGTATTTTCTAAGACCTCGCTGCCACTTTGAGAAACAACCGCTTCCTTCAGTGACACCTTTTACTTGGCAGTTTGAGTTTACGATGAAGACTGTAGACCACGATCATACGACAGAATTCAAACATTCAGAAGTACTTTCTGCTTTCCGTTTTTTTCGCGGTTCATCTCTTGTTTTTTAGTAAACAAATAGCCTACTGTAAACTCACACACTTTTTCAATGCTTTTTTTGGACTCAAACTCTTTGAACAGCAAATTCAGAAAAATGCCTTCAAAAATGTAAGACCTCATAAAGTGGTGATAAGACTTTCTATACTTTTAAAGGGTCCTACTTTCCCCACAGTTGATTTATCAACTGTTAACACCTTTCAAGACCCCGTGGACACGCTGTCTCCACATCCACTCAGCCCTCATGTCACTGTATAAACAATGATTAAATGGTTTCCCTGGTAACAGCACAGAGCTTGTAGGTTCCCTCCTCAAATTTCTATATTTGTTTTGCTTCCCGTCACGCTGGGCATCTCGCCACCGTAAAACAAACAGCCTGTGTGCGCCGCTTACGTCTTCGGTGAAGTACCCGGCAACGATGGGCGCCACCACGCCCGGGATGGTGGCGAAGGTGTTGGTGATTCCCAGCAGAAACCCGGCGTACCTGCAGTGGAGACACAGAGCCATTTATTTCAACTTGGAACGTTTAACACCCAAACATTCCCTACCTCTTACGCTGTCAAAGCAAACACTAAAGAAAAGAATATGAATATCTATTTTGCATAAAAACAAATCAGTCTATTATCTATTATTATTATTATTATTATTGCTGTGAGAAAGTGAATTAACTAAAAAGTACAGGATACAATGAGAAAAATGTCATTGGAATAAAAAAAAGACTGGCTGTTACATAGAATGAATGATTTCAGTTTTCAGCTATTATATAAAAATATCTGTAAATGAACGTTTAAAGCCTCGACCAAGGTTGCCAGGCAGCAGACTGTGTGGATGCCAACACCCACCGAGGTGCGATGTCGATCTGGTTCATGTAGACCCCTGCGGCGCTGACCCCCCCCGTGGTGGTGGCGAGGGTGAGGAAGGTGACGGTCAGGATGTGGTTACAGCCGACGTAGCCCACTGCCATGAGGAACGCCGAGGGCGGCATCAGACCTGCAGAGAGGTGCACGCCATGTCACTTCACGCGGCGCCAACTGGCGACCACAAGAGGGCGCTGCTGCCGCTGCATGGACCGTGAATCTGTGGGTCTTCACAGATTTGATTGAGTCCAGTTTGCATGGAGACTTAACGTGGAGCTGAGCTCATGCTTTCACTAACAGGATCAGATGGTCAGAGTGCTCTGTGATGTCATGTTTCTACAACAAAAACTGTTGACAGAAAACGTATGATGTAAAAGTATCATCATCACCCAAAAGTTGATTGGATCATCAGGTTATAAATGCTTTCTTTTCTGGCAGAAAACCTTTGGGGTGAACTTCTCCCATGAGGGGGATAAACAGAACTCTTGTAAAATGACGATGGTGCTACAGTGACGATGGTGCTGTGTGTGTGTGTGTGTGTGTGTGTGTGTGTGTGTGTGTGTGTGTGTGTGTGTGTGTGTGTGTGTGTGTTGTGGCGTTAACAAGCTCTTGCCTGCGCAGGTGAAGAGCTTGCGCACGGTGGTGACGCTGAACACCTTCCTCTGGATGAGGCTGTCGGCCACCACGCCCGACAGCGTGGCGCACAGCCAGGCGCCCAGGTAGGGCAGCGCCGACAGGAAGCCGTTCTGCACACAGAGAGACGCCGTGACGGGGACAGGGGCTTCATGCATCAAAGGAGATCTTTCTCTAACACTAATTATCACCACATAAACAGTTGGCATCTATCTATCTATCTATCTATCTATCTATCTGATATAAGTACTCCAACAGTTAATATCTATCTATCTATCTATCTATACGTTATAAATATAATACTCAAACAGTTAGTATCTATCTATCTATCTATCTATATATACAATATAAATACTCCAACTCGAACTGTTAGTTCTATCTATATAAACAGGAAGTCCCTTGAGAGTAGACATCTGTTACGAGGGAGACGTGGCCGAGATGGCACACAACTAGTGTTACGAGACCCTACAAGATTAGAAAATACATTTCAGTAACAATTGCATAAGAAACTACAAACTACAAGAAACCACAAACACGAGACCAAATCCGACTTCCACGAATCCTTTCAGCTCCTCACCAATAACCAAAGAGTGATGAAAGAACGCACAGCCTCTGTGTTGAAATGCCCTCACAATGAACGACAACTACACCTTCTGTCGAAACATCCGCCTTTACTTTGACGGGGCGCGACAGGAAACCGAGCGGCAAAACTGACCGATTTGAGGTCGAAGTGAAGGATGTTGTCCATGTAGGTGGGCAGCGACGTCAGCAGCGTGTAGTAGGACCAGTTGCCGCACATCTGGGTGACGATGATCGCCCACAGCGGCACCGACGTCAGCATGGGCAGCACGGGCACCGACCAGCCGTGAGCTTTTCCCTGCAGGGGCAACGCCACCCAGTATTACTAACATAACAACAACAACAATCAACCTATGTTCTTCATGAGCAGCGGGACCACTGAGGCTGGAGGAGATTCTCTCTCCTCTCCATGTCATCCTTTTTTAGCACTTTAAAAAGATGAAAACGACGACCAAAAACACAAGGGATCATCATGGAAAAAGTGATCAGGATTGTTTTTGCAAACTGAAAACTGAAAAGCTCAAGTTCATCTGAATTAAAGCAGAAGAGAAAATAGATAAACGTGCAAGAAAACAAAACAGGAAGTCTGAGAGAGAAGTGAAGAGCAAAATAAACACTGCAAGCACGAGGGAAAACACTCTTTAACTTCCTGAGTTACATTTCAGCTGTTATTTATTTATCTTTCTATTGCTGAAAGCTGAATTGATCCTATGAAAAGGCGTTTGAGCGCCTCGTCTCGTCTCCATCTGAATGCAAACAGACCGCAGACACGGAGCAAGGTCTAAGAGCAGGACAAACGCTTGAGTTGTAAAAATGTGTGTGTGTGTGTGTGTGTGTGTGTGTGTGTGTGTGTCTGTTAATGTATCCTGTGTACCTGAGGTCCAATACTTTTAACGATGTAATCTCTCTCCTCTTTGCTGATTCGGCGATGGGTCCGAGGGTCATCGGACACAAAAATGAACCAAAACACAGCCCAGAGGCAGCCAGCGCCTCCTTCAAACCAAAAAAAGACAGAGAGAACTTTAATTCTTGCCATATGTGGGGGGGGCGGATTAATGTGTGTGTGTGGGCAGGTCATTCACCGCAGAGGTAGAAGACGGCGGGCCAGCCCAGCGTCTGGCAGATGAAGCCAGTGAGGGGGAGCGCCAGAAAGGCTCCGAAGTTGGCGCCGGAGCCCGACAGGGTCATCAGGCGCGATCGCTCCAGCGGGGGGGCCCACCGCGCCCACATGGCCATCATGGCCGGGAAGGTCACGCCCTGCCGAGTCAGCCAGACCGACGGTCAAAACCAAAACGCTAGAGGTGCTCAGATACGTCACTATCTGCACATGTAGTTGGGTATTAGACCAGAAGGGGGCGTGGCTTAGCAAAGGATTCAAATACCAGGGAAAAATAACTGAAATAAACTCTTGGAACGAAAAAGAGGAAATGAATACGATGGAGCACTAAACGGAATAGAAACAAAAACACTTATCAAAGTAAGCTCAGTATCCACCAGATTACAATGAACCACTGAACAAAGAGTCTTTTTTTTTTTTTCACTTAATCATATTAATAACAAATGTGCATCATTCTGTGTGGAGACGCGTGCAAATGGTTATATAGAATAAAATCATAATACTACGAGAATAAAGTTGTAAATTTACGAGAATAAGATTATAATATTCTAACCTGCTGTTTTAGAGTAGAGTTGTGAAATGAGTAGTACTTCGGTATAGTTTTCGCAACAAGGAGACACTTGATCTGTCAGCACAGCAGCATCACGTTGTCATAAGTATCAGAATATGCAGAAATACATCTTTTCCACAGAAGGAAGCAGGCGGACTTGGAGGAAATGGCTGCTTTTGTGGAGGGGAAATGGCTGGAAGTGGTCGACTGCAGCGCTGTCAGAGGTTCCATCAGTTTTCTTGTGAATTTACAATTTCATTATTGTAAAATAATGACTTTATGCTTGTAAAGTTATGACGATTCTTGTAAATGTATGACTTCATCATTGAAAAATTATGACTTTATATATGTCAAATTCTAAATGTATTATTACTTATTATTATGACCAATTTTTTTATATTATGACTTTATTCTTCTACATTTATAACTTTAATCTTGTAAATTCATGACTTTATCCTAGTAAACTTTATTCTTTATTCTTGAAGTCTGTAAATGTTTTTTTTTTCTCAATGTGGTCCTTGTCATATCATATATATATATATATGTAAAAAAAACATCCAATCAGTGTAGTTATCTGTGCCTGTTGAAGTGTGTGTGTGTGTGTGTGTGTGTGTGTGTGTGTGTGTGTGCTCACCTCCCCAAAGCCCTCCAGTGCTCTGAGGGCAAACAGCCAGTAGGCTCCCAGCTGAGCAGCCAGCGGTGTGAGCAGGGTGAGGCCGGCCGTGCCCAGCACGCCCACGCCCATGAAGATGCTCCCCCCGTAGTGACCGGACAGGTAGCCCCCCGGGATCTGAGTGCACAGGTAGCCAAAGAAGAAGGAGCCCAGCAGCCAGCCCTGGGTCTCAGAGTCCCACTGGTACTGGGGGATCTGTGTGTGTGTGTGTGTGTGTGTGTGTGTGTGTGTGTGTGTGTGTGTGTGTGTGTGTGTGTGTGTGTCGGTGTGTGTGTGTCGGTGTGTGTGTGGGGAGAGGAGACAGTTAAGCACCGTTCCGGTCAGCCTTGAACGTGTGCAATCAGGTGACATCAAAGATGCTGCGGCAGACGTTTACCCCGTCAGGCTGCGGAAAAGCCTCGCTGCTGTTCTCCCTCCCCGGCGGCAGCGGGCAGGCGTGGAAGACGGAGCTGTTCAGGCCCGGCTTGGCCTCGGTGCTGTTGACCATGGCTATCATGGCGACGCTGAGGTTGACGCGGAGGCCGTAGACCACGGAGAAGCCCAGGAACATCAGGAAGGCCAGATTGAGGCGGACCGAGCAGCACTGAGAAGGAGCTGCGCAGAGGATGGAAGCGCCAACAGCAGCGGGAAGGTCAGGGAGGTCACAGAGGTCAGGGGGGGAATTCGGTTTAACCAGAATAATAGCAGCACATTTTGTATGGTGTGTTTTAATACGTTATTACATCTGTTTTTTGTTGTTTTTTTTTCAAATGTAAAAGAAAGTCGTTCAGTCAGTTAATGGCACACCTGCTCCTGAACACTTCTTCTAAACTCTGAAAGGTTTGTCAAGGAATTTCTGACCTGCTCTTTACCGACGTGTTTTATTTCAGTTAAAAATAAACCCACCAAAACATGATTTACACCCTTTACATAACTGCACGTGTTAAACTTTCTCCTTATTCCGCCATCATGTGATTTTTCTCGCCAAACTCTTTTACTGCAGCAATTCCGAGCGCCCGGCTCCCTCCGTAAAACCGCACAACTTTTACGGTGACGACGGTTTTGCTGGCGATACACAGAGTTTGCAAAACACTGTAAAAAGTGTGTGTACGTTTGCTGTGTTTTAAAACGGTTTACATCCCGAGTTAGTCAGCTGCAGTCCTCTCATCTGCTGACAGCACTAACTCTGATGCACTTTAGTGCGTGAAGAATGAATTTCTCACCTCACACTGATGTCGACAACCTTTAGGGCGATTAAAAAAACTAAACAAAAACCCCTCACCTGGCTCCTCCTCGTCGATGAGCGGTTCATGGTCGTGGCGGTTGTCTGAGCGGGCCGAGTTGATGGAGCAGCCATTCGTCAGAGACATGTCAGGCGGCCGACGCTGGAGGTTGTGATGTCTGGAGTGATATCAGGCAGCCATGGCGTGACGCGGGGCTGCAGGACAGGGGGCTGAAACACACATCCCCCCCCTCAAGATTAACACACAATAGGAGGACGGACACGTGGTGTGTGAGTAAACAGGAGATAAGTCGGGTGTACGGAAACACAACAGGTGGTGATTGTTGCCAAATCCCTGATTGACGGCGCGGAGTCACAGCCCGGTCAGAGATTGGAGGATTTATAGTAGTGGACAAGACGGGGGATCTCTCTCTCTCTCTCTCTCACACACACACACACATTCATATAAACTATTGAAACATTGTGACAGAAACTGCCGGAGCAGGTGATGTTGTGAACAACAATGCCTATGAAACTAAAGAGTCTGTTCAGTTTGATTTTGTTAGTGAACTGAAAGCAGTGCGGACAGAAGGTGGTCAGGCTGGTTTTGATGCAGCGTATTATTTCAATATTAGTTCTATCGAGAGGACTTTTAGTTCAAGGAAGTAAGAAAAGCAGAAACACTTTCTGCTGTGCTTCCTTTTTCCTTCTTCTGCCCCAGCAGACGGCAGCCGCCGGGGCAGAAGAACGCCGCTCAGATCCTCCGAAGCAGCCGAGCCGAGGTTACGCCTCGTCGGTAAAACAGCTACAATGTGGGAAACATTTGAAACACCACAATCTCGACACGTCTGACTGAGGCAAACTTTGATCTCAAACTGCAAAAACAGAAGATAAATTGCTTCCTCGGGTGTTTGGTTCTAAATCAATGGGGGTGAAAAGTGCACAAACATCTGTAGCTCCTCACTAGACCCTGACATGGTTTGAATTTGGAAGGTGCAGGTAACATTTCAACATGCCTGAAGGATTGAAACACAGATGAAGCACAGTTCCACCGATATAATCCGCTAATTCTAAGATCTTTCTGTGGAACTTTTCCCAACAGCAGCCAAGTCTAGCATTTCTGACCTGTCAACTGATCATGCGCTGAGGGTGGAGGATCCGGTCCCGTCTCCAGGAACTGTGCGTCACAGCAGGTTTGGCTCCTTGGCTGAGGAGTCACACTAAAATCAGAACATCACAACGCGTATTCAAAACAACACAAGATCGAAACGTTTCCTTTTGTTTCACAGTTGTTGGCAGTTACTGAGAGCGTGACAGACAAGTGACAAAACATTGGAGGGCTTTGGATGCGTAACGTGGTCTAAAGTATTTGCAGTGAAGCACCGCGTGAGCCCCGTGTGTATTGACCGTCTGTGCGAGTGTGTGAGTCACCATCAGATACTCTAAAAAAACAGAAAAAGGTTCAATTCTCTCCTCCTCCTCCTGCAACAATTACTGTACTGTCATCCTCAGCCAACTGTTTCATCATTCCTGTTCCCGTGCAACCACACGTATCTCACTGATATATGAAAAATGTTCAATACAATAAGTAGACAGACATGAAGACTATTGACTCCTCCTGAGTTTGCAAAAGAACAAAGTACAACAATAACATTCAATGAACTGCAGCACAGAACATGAATTACCAAGTCACACTAGTCCTGCCATCAAAACAAGTCTCTAATTGGGTTTTTAACTAGTGAAATGAACACAGCAATGAAAAGAAAACAGCTTTAATGTCCCTGTTTTGCCCAAAACGCTCCTGATTAGTTTCTCTGAAGTGCTGCTTAGAGAGCAGCTTATTCACGTGAAAATGTCTGAATGGCAACCACAGAAACACAAAGAAATGTATGTATTTAAGACGGAAAATGGCACCCTGTGACTTGCATGTCGTGGTTGGCGGAGACTAACGTGTAATAAAAGTCGCATCATGTTATAACGCCGGTGAATGAGTTCACATCGGTTCACTTTCAAATCAATAACTGGCAACACTTGCAGTGACATTTCAGCAGCAAGGTGTTGCTGAGCGAGCTCTGCCGCAGCACATGTTGCATTGACGAGTTTTAAAGATCTTACCTTATAGATTATCGATCGGAGCAGCTCGTTGTCGGCAAACACGGACGCTTTCGCGTCACGACCGGCAGGACTTTTAAGCGGCGATTCTGTTTTTCCAGTCAACAACAGTCATATGAGCAAAGAAGCGCCGATCTAAACTCCGCCCGGCGGGATCGCGCCGTGTTGCAACACGAGCGAGGACGGTTCACATGCTTGTCAAATCTGCGTTCAGGAAGTGACGTAGTTTCACGTGACTACAGACCGCTACTGTATTGTTTGTTGACAAGCTTTTTTCTTTCTTTTTTTAATTGATAAATTGCTTTGTACCGATGCAAAAGGGAACAAAATATCAATTAAAAATGACTATTAAATTAAAATACAAAATCATGAAAAAAAGACTTGGAAATAGATAATAATAATACAAAATAAATATCTTAAATATACATGGATGAAATTCAAGTATTCATGTCTCAGGGAAATATGTTCAGCATTTCCTATATTTGAGGTTTTCAATTGAGTTCAGGGATTTTAAGAATGCTTTGAGTTGATACAGAAAACAAACTTGGGGGAGGACTTCATAAGTTCTTTTATTTTTGTGAACAGAAAATTTGGCAAGACACAAAACATCATTGCAGCAGAATTAATTGTGTTATCATGGAGGAGCAAACCAAATGTTGGGAATGCTGGGATCTATTGTTATGTCCAATTGTGAATGTCAACCCAAAATAAATGGACCACAGTACATGAAAAAAATACATGGTCTATTGAGTACATCTTTTACATTGGGTGTTCTTTCTTTGGTCTCCGCCCCCTGCGTCAGAATTTTAATCTATAGACAGTTTGTTTCATTTTACTAAACAGATGACATTATAATACAGCCACAAATAGATGATACCCCCTAGTTTGATTGATATTTGTCTCTGTTTCTTTCTTGTTGTTTTAGATGTTATTCTTTGGGGGCAGCCAGTCTGCTTTGCTGTCACTCAAACTGACTTTCTCTTTCAAAACTCAAAAAACTGCATTTTCGTCAATTTCTTTAACTATGATTTTTGTTGACATGGCTTTTACTACCAAAAGACACAACACAATTAGGGAAATGAAAATGGAGGAATGTGCCAGTGTGGTGTGAAGTTTGATCTTGTTTGTAAGATTTTGGATTAGTGATGTTTTTGATGTGCCTGGTGCTTACCAACAGTCGCTAGGTTTAGAGAAAAAGAAGAAGATTGGTTGATTTTGCACTTTTAACCAGTTAAGATAATAAATGGCTTTGATGTGCTCAATAATCATCCATTAAGCAAATTGGTTGTTATGCAATAGCTGCTGCAGGGGCTTCCAGATAAAAAACGAACGCCTTTGATTCGTTGCCGTTAATTAGTTTTCTACCTTTAACGTAAAAACCTTCAAAATGAGCACCTTGAAGGGAAACATAGAACCACTGATGGAACAGGACATGAAAACATTTCCTTTGAGAACTAATACATATATGGTACATTACTCATTCTGAGTCTTATTTGGTTTTTTTTTTATGACTAGTAGTTTCATATCTCAAAAGGATTGGTCAACTTTAGTAACCACGGTGATGACAGTTTGGGCTACATTAAAATGAAACACTGATATATTCAGTGCCACGTCCAATAACAAACAACTAATAAACTCATTGCATCCTTTGAGAACCACTAAAACACCTAAACATGCACAGACCCCCTGAGCAAGATGGCGGTGATGCTTGGACGCGGCATCCACGCATACAGCTGTGGTTGTTATGGCAACTAAATCGTGTACCGTGTGTTGTCACAACTCTGTGAGCGCACAAACCGCCCGCAAGCAGTGCTGGATAATCACTTTTATCTCTCCCTTCTCAGACAAACGCGAGTTAAGAGGCGAACAGTGCACCCATGGCTCACTGCAGAGTAAGTGTTTGATGACGTCACGCTCTTTTTACGTAGAAAAGTTGGCTTAGTTGATGAAGTAGCGAGTTGCCCAGAGCAGCGTCCTGCAGAACGGTGACGTTTGTCCACTTTGTTTGGTTTATGTACATTAATTAATAAACTTGTTTTGTTTTTTTTAATCTGAAAGTATTTTATATGAGGGTATTTATTATATATTTCTTTACTCCTTGCAAGTCCTTTTGTTTTTATTTATCTACTGCTTTCCTCCTGTATGTATATGCTGCTGGGACACTGCGGTTTCCCCACTGTGGGATAATAAACACTATTCTATTTTATTCTTTCAGGGTTCAGAGTCAAAGCAAGAACAATACAGAAGGTATCTGGAAAAATCTGGAGTCCTTGACAGCATCACGAGTGGTAAGTGTAGATGCAATTCGTGGATTATACTTTGCACATGCGGTTATGTGCAAATATAAACTAAAGTCATCGTACCGTGACTAGTGTTGACCGCTACACCTGCTGAACGCTTTCTTTCAGTTTTAGTGGCCCTTTATGAAGAGACTGATAAGCCGAGCAACGCCCTGGAGTATCCTTGTTGTGTATATATATTATTTACACTCAATAACACGATAAAGCTGCTCTCTTTAGAAATAGTTTTGGAACATCTGCACTACAGCTGGAGAGAAAAGCTTCAAAGTACTTCCTTGTGTATCAGTTGTTGAACCTGAGCCACTCGCACAGCTTCATAAAGCTCCACCTGGGTGTCGCGAGCCCAGAGCCGGTGGACGACGAGGCTCTCCGCAACGAGCTGGCCGACCTCCAACAGAAGTGCAACCTGCTCATGGAGGAGAACAAGGAACTGAAAAGCAGAGTAGGAGGCCAAAAGGTCAAACACTCCTCAAACCCCCCTGCTGTCCCGTCCCCTAACCTCTTTGTCCTCATACTATTTTGCAGTTGATGCAGTACGAACCACCAGAGGAGGAAGAGGCAGAGTAGAAGGAGCGCGTGTGGGCCAGGTGAAGAAACAAAAACAACCCAGAATATTCAGCATCATATACAATTCTTTATTACATAATCATGGAGTTGCGTACAGTGAAACCAAAATTCTTGTTTTCCAAAAAAGGCATCATTTGCTTTCTCATAAATTTAAAAGCTTCTTTTTTTCTTCTTCCAGCATTCAGAGTCGTTCTGTAAAAGCGCTAAACTGTCAATTCATCCGCTTTTTCCAGCCACAAAGTGCAGCCGGGATGATGGGCCGGACGGGTGGAGCGAGATGGTTCCAGGTGGAAATGCATTGGCCTGCATTCCTGCTCGTGGCCAGCAGGGGTCGACACCCGTTTCTAAGATGAAATTCAATAGTACTGAAGTGTATCGAGAACAATTGTGTATTTTGTATGTGATTCATTACTTACTAAAAAAAACTGAATTAAAAAAATTTGGATTGGTTTTTCATTATATGGCCGATCTTCAAGTAAAAAAATAATTTTCATACAAAAGAGGATGTTGCATGTATGCCAGACTGAAAGCTACTACGTGATTGACACAGAACATCAAAGGAACGGGATATTTCATGTACTCTTGGAACTCGTGGGTGTAAAATTGTGCTGCTGATTCCAATAAAGCCTGTTGTGTAACTGCAGCAGCTGCCCCAAATGACTATAGATTTGTGATTCAATTTTCCATTCCCCATCTGAGCTTTTCCATACACACACCTGACGCCACCATGTCTGGGGGGTTTTCCTGGGTCACAATCCCCATAAAGACTTTTTTGCTCTTTTTCTTATCTTTCAAATAACTTTACAGGTGCACCTCAAAAAAAGAGAAAATGGTGGAAAGTCCATTGCAGTGATAAAAGGACCATATAAATTCATGAATGAACATACTTTTCTTTCTAAATGTGAAATTATGGAGAGAAAAAAAGAGGTTTCTTTTGGAGGTGCACCTGCATGGATGTGAGAAAAGCAGCGAGCGTGAGTTGTGTTTAGATCTGCAGGTCTGTGGGCGCTCGCCTGCTGCTTGCGCTGCTCGCCGCCGACACTCGGCGGTTGGGGGACGACACGGTGGGGCTGTTGCTGTCGCGACTGTGGCGAGACACCGAGCTCAGCTCGCCGGGCGAGTCCGGGCTCTGTGCTCCGCTCGGCCTCTTGATGTCTGATTTGGAGAGCACCCGCGCCCGGGGGCCGGGGGGGCCGCCACCACCACCGCCGGCGCGCAGCTTCATGCTGGTGTTGGCGTGGTAAGAGTCGCTGCTGTCCGAGCCGTTTCCCTCCACCACGGTGGAGCAGTTCCACGGCGGACTGAGCCTCCTCGACTTCCTGGCGATGCTGGACAGCGCCGGGCAGGAGGCGGCGTCGGCCACGGGCAGGGTGGGATACTCTGAGGCGGCGCTCGCCGGGTCCTCGTGGCGGGGCGGCGGCGCCTCCTCGGGCTCGTCCTGTTTGTCGGCGGGCGGCGAGCGGGTGTCGCTGCTGGTGTTGTTGGAGTTGCTGTTCTGCTCGGTGGGGCTCGGCACTCCCTCCTTGGTGTCCTTGCGTGCGTCGGGCTTCGCGCCGGCGTCCCCCTGGATGGGGACGAAGGCGGAGGAGGAGCTGAGGAGCGGGTAGTTGGGCCCGTTGCCCTGCTTCTCCAGCAGCAGCGTGTAGCCGCTAGGCGCCGTGGGGATGGTGGTCTTGCGAGCCACAGTGGTGCCCACGCAGACCTGATGCACCACAGAATTCTTCTTGGACTTGTTGACGTAATATTCGTCAAGGTCGTCTTTGAGGTGCGGGTAGTAGTCCAGGATGCCCTTTTTGAGCTTCTTGTAGCCCAGGTGTATGATCTCCAGCAGGCTGAGGAAGAGGGAGATGGAGGCGATGGCCTGCATGAACATCATGAAGACGGTTTTCTCGGTGGGCCGGGAGACAAAGCAGTCCACCATGTTGGGGCAGGGCTCCCGCTCGCACTTGTACAGCGGACTCAGGCGGTGTCCGTAGAGGAGGAACTGGCCCATCATGAAGCTGACCTCCACCACCGAGCGCGTGACGATGTGGGCCACGTAGGTGCACAGCAGGGAGCCTCGGAGCGGCGCCTTGTTCAGCTTCCCCTGCTCCAGCTGCCGCATCTCCTTCTCGATGCGGCGCCGCACCTCCGCCAGCTCCACGTCCACCGACTCCAGCTCGCGGCGCAGCGCCACCTTCTTGCAATGACGCTCCTTCTCCAGAGCCCGCAGCTGGTAGATGGCGTGGCCCATGTAGACCAGCGAGGGTGACGAGACGAAGATGACCTGCAGCACCCAGTAGCGGATGAGCGAGATGGGGAAGGCCTGGTCGTAGCACACGTTGCGGCAGCCGGGCTGCTCCGTGTTGCAGACGAAGTCGGACTGCTCGTCGTTCCACACGTCCTCCGCTGCCACGCCGAGCACCAGCATGCGGAATATGAAGAGGATGGTGAGCCAGATCTTGCCCACCATGGTGGAGTGGATGTGCACCTCCTCCAAGATCCCACCCAGGAAGTTCCAGTCTCCCATCTCTTTACATGAGCCGAGGGAACAAACAGATTTAGATCAGCAGCAAGATCAGACGATATTATCAATAATATCAGGAATGATAATTTTTTTGTCAAAGAATTTATATTAGTGAGGAAACAAAACCTTTGTAACCTTTGATAGATAATAATTTCTTTGATTTTGAAATGTCAAATAACACTTGCCAATTTTCTTAAAAGGATATAAACAGGAAAACACATCAGACTGGTTACCTCAGGATTGAATGTGTTGCCACGGTGACCTGTGAAATATGGTCACCTCTGATCGATGCTTTGGGTGACGTCACAGAAGCTCTGTCCTCTTAGACAGCGGAGTCTCCCATCTGCAAAGACAGATCCAAACGTCTCACAAATCGACATGAAGTTCGTGAATTCCAAACTCTTGCACTCGTCCACAAAGTATAAGTTGAATTAGTTTGAAAAAATTCCTCAAAATATTCATATCTTCACAATCTTTGTTTACATGTTTTGAAATGAAGTGTTTCACAGTTTCTGCATGCATCCCTGTGGATAAAAAAAACATTTCCTGGATTGAGAAATGCTTTTTGTTAGCTGGTTTTACCATTTTAAAAATAAGGAGTTCAGGTAACTTACCTTTCATGTTGGATATGAAATGTAACTGTGAAGGCCTTCTGCAGGTGCGCTGCCACTCAACAAACCTACACACATGTCGACTTCAGGCTGCAGAGTGGACACGACACGCCAGCCGGAGCCACTCACAGCTTATAGCCGAGAAGGGGGAGTAACAAAAAAAAAAATCGAAGCGGGTTGCACTGCTCTGCTGCCATTTCCCTCGCAGCAGTGTTAATGGACTTGCTGCCAACCGCCCCGCGTCCTTCAGAACTGAAATGTGTCAGAAATCATTCAATTGTTCGCCGCCTACAAAAGACCCTGAACTTGTTTGATCCTCTGTGCAGCGAGCAGCTGCACGGACTGGGACGGCCCCGTAAGCATCGGACAAATCAATATCTTGAGTGGGCAAACGCTATCAACTATCACTAACAATGTATGAAAATATCAGCATTATCATATCGGCGAGTGAGAAGATATGGGGACGTCAAGTCTGTTTTCTGCTGGCTGGTTGGTTGAAGCCAAAAAAAGATGATTCAAGCAGCTTTAAGGGTTCAGGAGAAAAAAAAGCAATATGAGAAATTTCCTACGTGTGTGTTTTGTGTTTGCATACATCTGATGAAGTTAAATACATGCCCAGCCTACATTCTAATGCTTGTTTGATCGACATAACCTCCCCCCTCCCAGTACAGTGATCGATGGGGCACGTCCGATTTCATACATGGCCGCATCTCTACTGGAAATCCAGATGAAGTTGTTCCTCCCAGCTACTGTTCCATTAACAGGAAATCAATGAGCACGGCTGCACACACAGACTGCGGATGTTGTGTTTTCCATGCAGCCTCAGCAGCCCTCCAGACTGTCACTCATGATACTCAAAACACCTCTCGGAAATCACAGGAGGGGGGGCCGGCTCCTTAAAAAGATTCTTTATCTCCTCTCCCCTGAGGAGGGAAAAGCTGCTGTTGTGTCCCAGGAACTTTACACAAACAAACAAGCTACGCACAGTTTCCTTAAGCTGAATGTTATCTGTTTATTACTCAAAATAATGCTTTCTTCCTACTAAAGATAAAAGATTAGGAGGATAAACATGCACAAATCATTCTGGATAAAACAAAAAATACAACCCAAAATCGTACAGTAGTGTAAACGCCAACTACAAACTCATGCTCCTCCTTTCAGAAACGTATTCCAATATGAAACACCTTGTTGCAAAGGCCTACTCCTACACAAAACACAACATGGGAACGACTTGAACACTTTTAAAAGGACATTACAGAATGTGTGTTTTAGCCCCCAAACTCGTTTACCTGACAAACCATTTTCCAATGAAGACTGTGTTTACACCTGAATCCTCCCAGACAGGCACTGAGTGTCAGTTTATAATCGCTCACTACATCGATTTATGAAGTCTTGATCCATCATGTTATCGTATCTGGTAAAGAATGTTTTCAGCCTTAGAACTCAATTACCACAGTTATGTAAAGTAATAAAAACAAGATAATCCTCAATGTGGCAGACTGAACTCAAAACACCACTGTGATAACAATTTTCCAATAATGAAATGAATGCAACGAGGGTTTTGCAAAGAGGGGAGAGCCAACATCAACGGTAGAACTTTGGAAGGTAGTCAGCGGTACAGACAAAAGTATGTCGGTCTACTTCCAAAACACACAGATACGCTGATAGCACATCGACAGACTGGATTTCTCATTAAAATACTGAATGTTCGTTTTAGAAAAAAAGGGTGCATAGAATTTAGAAAACAGAAGTTGGTTAACTGTATATGTTTAAATATATATATAAAAAAGACAACAGAGTATTCTTGGCCAGCTACCACTGAACACAGAAAACCATGACCAGGAAATATCACTGAGTTAAAAACCCAAACAAAGGACCAGTGCCGTTTTTAAAACTGATGAGCATTCTACAAATGGTTCAGTGGGAGATACATTCATGTCGAAAAAAAACAAACAAATCTTCTCTAGAGAAACAGCCAAACCTGGTCCGACCAACTGAGGCTTTACAGGAAGGAGGTGGAAGTGGTGGTGAACTGGGTGGTGGGGGGGTGGGGGGATGGGAGGGTGACCACGGCCTCTAACGTCCTCCAGATTTGCGGCCCGCCCAGGACCGAGAGCGCGAGCGGGAGTGTGACCTGGACACGGAGCGCGAGGGGGAGCGGGACGGGGAGTGCTGTGGTCGCACAGCTTCCTCTGTGTAATGGGATGTGGATGCCGGGTTCATCGCCTCTCGGGGGGACGCGGATCTGGAGCGCGACCGGGATCTCCCTCTGGACTCCCGCTGGGGACGCTGCCTGTATCTGACCCCCAAGCAGCAAAGAAATCATCATTAGAGAAATGCCTCTGCAGATTAACCAGCTAAAGGCGACCACCTCAAATGTCAATTAATGGATGAACCAATTTTTCCAATTTTTACCAGTTAAGGTAAAGCTGTTCTTTTTTGTCCCACACACATCAACTGAAGCAAGTTAAAAAGTAGCAAATCACAACAAGTTGCAACAGCAAGGTGCATCGTCCCTCAACTGTCCCATGCTGGGCTTGGTAGAGTGAGACACCTAGTGGTGCACGGTGGTAGCGATCCTGTCTGATTGGTCTGAAGTGCAAACCTTAGCGTCCATTTTTGAGAAATTCTGCTGTTTTGATGCTGAGTGATATTCAACCTTCTGTGTCAGGGGATTATTTAAGACTTTTTGCTTGCTATTCATGGACTTCATTTTTTGACAGTGTTTTTTAACGTGCTGGATATCGACATGTATACTCATCCAACTTGTATGTTACAAGTGAATGTCTATGCACTGTATCCTGAAAAAAGAAAAGATGACGTGCCCTACCTTTCATCCTCATGACTCCTGCTTCTCCTCCTTCCATACATCCGACCTCGCGGCCTGCAGAGAGAGAGCAAAAAGGAGTTGGCCTGTCAAAAGAGGTATTCAGGCGAAACAGAGCGGAGAGGGAGATGGGAGAAAAGTGAAAACGTACTCTCGAGGACTCTCAGAGCGTCTGCGACGGCGATCGTACGAGGGGCTGCGTGATCGGTATCGCTCGTAGCTGCGGCTGCGTGAGCGCCTGCGCCGGCTGTCTCGGTCGTAATCATCATAGCGAGAGGATCTGGCCGGAGAGCTCCTGTCCTTTGCTTTCATCTGATTTGGTGCTATTTATCACAAAAAGGGGGGGAAATTAGGCCAAAAGACACGAGTGGACGAACACGTGTATAAACAGGAGGGAGGACTTACTCTTGCGATCTCCTTGGGCAAACTGGATTTCAATCTGCCGACCGCACACCCACTTCCTGTCCAGGCTGTGAAGGGCATCCTCTGCATCGCGCACGTCTTCAAACATGCTGAGTGGTTAAGGGTTTTGCGCACACAAACACACTTTTCCAGGGGGGCCACACAAATCCAAAACATTCCCTCTTATCGGCAAAAGAAAATACATTCCAGACCTTTGCAAATTTCTGGTTCAAACATTGTGCTTCGTTTGTGTTCTCAATTATGAAGAAAAAAACTAAACTA
>CAESWR010000893.1:423377-434154 GCA_903171835.1 Mullus surmuletus
AAAAAAAAAACAAAGAAAAGAATACATTACTTAGTACCATGAACAAACCAAGCATGCTCAGTTGATTTTTGCAGAGATAAAAAGTAAATCAAATAATTTTCTGATGGATTGGGACTAGAACTATTACAACACAAGCACATGGATTAAACCGCTTTGACTAAAATTAAAATGCCATAGATATCACAGGGAAAAGTTGATTTTTGTCGAGATGTCAGATTTGTGGATTTGTCTTGGGAGGATACAAAATAATTCAGACTTGTTACCTTTGCCCATGCTTGACTTTGAACTTGATCTTGACCTTTACACTCTTTAACCGACTCCCAGTGAGACTTGGGCTTCCTGCTTGCCTTTTCCTCTTAAACCTCTTTTCTTTTCCCCATTCTTTGCAGCCATATCCAAGCTTTGTCTCCGTGCCCTTTTCCTCTTCATGCTTTACTTTCTCTTTTCAACCTTTTCCCTCCCTCTGTTCCTGCAGGTCTGTGTGACTTGTCTGTACAGCTACTCTACACGGGTCTTTGTTACTCTTTGTGGCTGGTTCCACAACTGGATGCTTTTACATTTTCTGAAGCAATAACAGAGAAATATGTATGTTAGATATTCAATCAGAATATGTACAAGAAAAGAAAAAAATAATTCAAAAACATCAGAGCTGCAAATCTTCTCAGCTGAAAGGAAAGCATCGGTTAGCATGAAGAAAAAGAGTTCAAAACTCATTGGGAAAGGATATTGAATGTATGCAAATCCTCTTGATTGACGTGTATAGAAGTCAAGTGGGATGTAGACATCTACTACTGGCCCATAGCGGCCAAACTCACGCCGCAAATCCTCAGGCCTGAACACCGTAAATACAGTTATGACTCAACTGACCTTCATAAGCATCTGTCTGCATCATTAACCAGTAACAGCTGGGAGAGCAACTGGTGAGGGAGCTCCAGGGACGAGGGTCTGGGTGCAGCCGCATGCCCAGACCACTTTTTTTGTGTGTGTAATTTGATCCCTTTTAGAGCTCCCACCTGTTGCTTGCCCGAGCAACAAAGGAACTCAGTTTCATCCTGACATCAGTATATCACTTTGTCAGGTTTACAGTTGTCAATGTCATTAACAATCAACTCAACGTCAAACTCACCAACAAATAGGAATATTACATAGTCAGAGACACATCAATATTGGCATGAACTATGAATGCAATGAGACAGGAAGAACTGATTGTGCACAGTAGGCTGTGAAACACACGACTGGAATTAGTTTATAAACCACAATGACCTTGTTTGCACTGAATGTGTCTGCGTTCGTGTCGCAAAGATCTTTCCTGCTTGTTTTGGAGACGCTGAACAAAACAACAAGTGGGTGATTCTAAGGAAAATGGCGATACGAGCACCAACACGAGCGAGACACGCGAGGAACTCCTGCTCATCCACAGCACGTTCGACCAGCGTCTCCCGCTGTTGTTGTTAGCATTAGCCACATTAGCTTATTTGAAAACATCAGCGACACAAACACAACGCGCGTTTCAGGCGAAGACACTAAATACTTTACAGTGACTCGGCGACGTGTTCGTTAATAATTTAACACGTTATTAGTGTTATGCATATATATTTATATGTATATTTATACATATTTGAGGCTCCTCTGGGGAAGCTCGCATTAAGCTAGGCTAACCGCGCTAGCTACCACCGTGAGCGGCGTCACTTCCGCTCGCGTCTCTCCTCCGGACTCACCTGGACTCGTCGGAAATGTTTCTGACGAACAAGGACGTGTTCGGGGGCCGCATGTATCTGGCCATAGGGTTAAACTCGGTGCGGGGAGATTTTCCTCGGGGAGGGAAGAAGCGGAACGTCTGCAGCGAGCTGGAGCTCCTCAAAGCGCAGGCGCAACGTCTCGGCGCCTTCTGCGTCGTCTTCTTCGTTGGTGCTGTTGTCGGAAGCGGAAATGAGCACAGCGACTCTCAAAATAAAGTGTTTAAAAAAATAATTTAAAAAATCACTAAAATATTGTTCATATCTTCTACACGGAATACACACCTGTTTTTATTGATTCTGCAAATATATATATATGGTGTAAAATATTCAGTATATCAACGGTGAAATGAGGCCTTTTCACACACACACACAAAAAAAAGGAAGGAAAGAGGAAATCACAAAATAGTTGGTTCAAGTATGCTGCTACTTTGAATGCCTCTGATTGAAGAAAATCAAGATTGTTTTCAGAATAGGACACCGTTTTCATGACACAAACTCCACGACACTGACCTTTAATGTTCCGGTGTTGATAAGATGGTGCCTGTGGTTGCTACATCTTGCCTTTGACATTAAAGCTGAATTCTGGACATTGTTTAATTCAATCAGAAGGAATGCAGGTGTATTATATGAACTGACTATTCTAAAATGTCACCGAATGACTGCATACAACATGTTGAAGTGAAAGCGTTGCATTAATTGGATAGAGACGCTGGTTCAAACATTGATAAGAATTTATTGATATTCATGTCTGCTCTCGCTCGAGGCAGGAGCAGGAACTGCAGGGTGACGATCACACTCGTTTACTTCTGCTGACGAAGGTGACAGAGCCGGCTGTGATCATCTGCAAGTAAAGAACAGATTCAAACAGATCACTGTGTGTGTTTCATTTCAAATTCTGGATTATTCATGAGGTGGTTTTTGTGTCTATTCTACATTTATTTCAATCGGTGCCCTCCGCTCCAGATCAGGTACGAGCTGCATCACCTGTGACTCCTCCGCTTTAATTGCTCTTGTATGAAACAATAGTGGATAGAGTCACCGGAGCGTCACTCACCTCGACCATCTCGTCCCCCTGGATTTCTCGGACTGATGTAAACTTGTCAGACTGAGTGATCAGCTTCCCGTCCTCCTCTTTAACAACACACTGGAGAAAACACACATCACAGTTTCCACTTCAAAGATCCTACACAGACCTCTGAGCTTTGCCTGGTTTAATATATGCATTTTTATAGACGCATTCTTCAGTGTGAGACACAAACAACTCCCTTTCTCTTGTTAGAAAATAAGTCATCATGTACCTAAACTGTATGTTGCACATGCATTTAAGTTTGGAAGCTTTATATTTTACCAAAGTTTTTGAGTAAAAAGTACCAGTAGTCACGTAGTATCAGTCCTTTTTTCAGGAGAGGCAACCGAGTGAAGAACTTGTGACTCTGTGTTGGAGAAAAATGAGTTGAATCACCTTGAATTTCTTGCCGTCCACGCTGGACAGCTCGGCCTCCTTGCCGATGGTGAAGGAGTTGACTCTGCTGCAGACGGGCGTCTTCATGGTGACGGTGAAGTCCTGGCCGCTCCGCTCGATCACAAACGTGGGTTTCATCTCCTTGCGCATCTTGGCCACCATCTCAGGGGCACCTGCGAGGGGAAAGCTCTCTCCAGTTACACACAGTGCTGCAAACGGTGATCAGCACCTGCATTTTCTTACCGATGACTTTCAGGAATTCGTCAAGGTTTTCCTCAGAATAAACCTTCCAGGTGCCGTTGAAGGCCATGCCGACTGCTGCTGCTGCTGCTGCTGCCTGAAGACATCTGACACTGCTGCTGCTCCTGTTGTTACTGTTGCCGGTTGCCATGCTGGGGACCGACAACTCCCTGTTATTTAAACTGGAACTTCCATGAAGCCTCAAAGGGCCGGATGTTATCATGTGACGTGTTGTTGTGCGATGGCAGGTCGTGTTTACGAGTAAGTGATGAAAAAAAAATGATGTAAAAGTCCTTTGAATCCACGCATCGTTGGTGCAGAAGAAGAGGCAACCAAGTATTGATGCGTATTCTCTGCCTCTTTCTGTTGTTTTTATCCTTTATTGCTGTTTTTTTTTTAACTGTGTTTTTGATGTTTTTAGATGTGATCTGATATATACATATATTTTTTTTTCCAATGTGCTCTGTACGGCAACCTCGGGTGCCAAGAAAGGCGCCTTTAAATACAATTTATTATTATTATTATAAAGACGGTCAACATGTCTGCGTTATACACCTGGTTGGTGCTATGTTATATTCTAATATTTTGAAACACAGGATTTCTGATTTCCATTAGCTGTAAACTGTATCAGGTGAGAAAAGGATGAATTTAGACAATCAAACACAGGCAATAACAAACCTTTATTCCAGACAAGAATTAAAGCCTTCTTACATGTAACAAACGTGTATGACTCAGGGATTGTTTTGAAATCCTTTTTTTTCTTCCTCAAAATATAAAAATACTTCAACTGGCACAAACACACACACACACACACGCACACACACACAAAAAGACAATTTAAGGCAAACATGTGCAGGCAGCAAAAGCTCAGGCAGCCGGGAGCCGATTTGCAAAGTTAATCCACGAGTGTTTGGTCCCGGCAGAAGGCGAGACACACAAAGACGAGAGCAACATTTAAATCTGACTCTAATATGTGACGAAGGTGACGACTGCTGGAATGTTACTGAAGCTCTTTAGCTCACGAAGCTGTCACGGCACGAAGACTTGGTGCAGCTGAGTGTCACAGTCCCTGAGAAAAACATCCATCGGCCTCGTCTGCAGCGACACTGCGCTCAGAGAAAAATCTGCAGTTTGTTCTCGCTTTTCGCTCTTCCCGGATCACTCGATTGGATTCACAAGGACACTTCATTCTTTGAAAGCCATCCTACAGATGCGGCCATTGTTTTTTTTGTTTTTTTGAATAAACGTAAACACTTTTGTTAAGTTTCCGTTGAAAACACACAAACGCACAACATGCCGCCGCGATGAGCGGGTCGGGGCTAATATCAGCACGCCGAGCTGATGGAAAACATGTCGATATTTGCACATTCCGGGTAAACAGGAAGCTCTGAAGAGGCATGCAGACGTAAAGCACTGACATTTTGATCTGAACAAAAAAAGGGTTGGAAAAAGTCAAATGAATGTGAACAATAAAGGACAATTCCACCTTAAATAGTGTGGACGTGGGACGTGCAGCAACGTGAGCGGCTGTTGTTCCAGTGTGGAGCGACGTGGACGTCACGGCTTAAAACTAACTTCTTTTTTGGTGAAGAAATTGGCAGTTATAGATGCTGAAAATACCGACTTCCTCTCCTCATATTGTGCTTTTTGTGGGGACAGGGGGGGACGGGGGGACACGGGGGACACGGGGGGGCACGTCTTTTCGTCAGGCTGCCACAAGAAGCAGCAGAGCAACCTTTGGTATATGAACAGAAATCCATTTGTGTTAATAAATATTATAAAAAACAAAAACTCAGAAAAATAATACTGATTATGACACTTTGTGATAATACAATGCGAGTTATAAATAAAGCTTTGCTGCGACTCATTCAGGGCTGATCAAAGGCAACAGATCAGCCCCGTGTGGCCACTTCAAGTACTGTCAACATGCTTTTGTTATCCGGAGAGGAAGGGGCCGCCATCCTCCTCCTCCTCGCCCTTCTTTGGCCCGGGGTCGCTGAGGCGGCGCAGCGGCTTCGGCTCCTCCTCCTCCTCCTCCTCCTCTCGCTCCTCCTGCCCCTCCCTCCAGTCGGGGCTCCTCCCTCGCTCTGGGCCGCTCCTGCCGGCCCGCCGGGGCGATTCGCTCATCAGTGTGACGGTGTCAGGGGGGCCAGGGCCCGGCTGAGACGTGGAGCCTCGGGGGCTTTCACTGTCGTCATACGTGAAAACCTGGTGTTCTGACACACAAACACGAAACAGTGTAAGCGCCGGGAAACAGCTGATGATGAACCACACTGATAGTTTGGGTCACAAATCGTTTAGGATCGAGTATCCAAAACGCACGCCTGGCAGCGCGTTTGACTAACCTGGTTCGAAGCAGACTTTTCTCACAGAGGGCGTTTCCTGGCGGTTTTCCGGGACCGTGAGGTAGTGACTCATCTGTCAATCAAAGGGGAGCAAAAACAATTGACAATCACATTCAGTTCAATTCAATTCAAAAATCCTTATTTGTCCCCGAAGGGCAACTTTAAAGGCATGAAGAGCAGAACATTGTGAGGTCAGACTTCTTTGTGGCTAAGAATTGGTGATGCAGATGGATGAGTCTTTCAAATGCATTTTTGGAGCAAAAACGATTTATCCGTGTGACTCCACCAACGAGACGGAACTACTTTCTGCAGCACCAAAACCAGGACAGAACTCCGCCCACGGAACGCAGTGGAGGAAAAGTCACTGCAAACAATCCCAACTATCCCTTTAACGCCCCTTGACCGCCAATCCCAGGGGTCCGTGCGCTCCAACTCACCCTCCTCTCCATCTCCACCCTCTGCTTCCTGAAGTTGACCTCGCTCACGTTGTCCTCAAAGGGGTCCATCAGCAGGTCGTGTCTGCTGTACGAGCGCAGCTGCAGAGCAAGAGAACCACAGCAGTCATCGCAAAAACGCTGGGCGAAAAAACGCGTCGCGGCGCTACGACTCGTCCTCCCTCCCTACCCGCTGTCGGGTCTTCTGCATGTTGGCCCGCAGAATCTTCCGGATCTCCTCCTCGCGGCCCTTGGAGATGCTGGGAATGGCCCTGCGTCTGGCCACGCCTCTGGGCTGGATGTTCCTGCGGAGATACGTTGCATTTGCATCGGTGAAAAAAGATCAATATGCCGGCTGACAGAAGTCAAGCGAGTGAGAAAAAGTGAAGTGAAGCGTAGCTCGGCTCACGGGCTGGAGGCGGCCGGGGGGGGCGGGGACGGCTTGGCAGCGCCGCCGCTCTCCACCATCATCATGGCCTGCTTCATCTCCATCTTGTTGTAGAAGGAGATGAGCTGCGGCTCGGTGGAGCGTTTGCCCGCGATCAGCCACTTCTTCACGTAGGCCTTATTGAAGCGGTTCAACCTGCCGGCGAACGACGTTCAGGGTTTTGAACGTGTGCAGCACAGATCGATAAAAGACATCTGTGCACTGAAACATAATAAAAACTAGTGTTGCAAAGGGGTGGAGAAAAGGTCTCCAGAAAATTTCCGGGGGAATTTTAGCTCTGCAATACATGAATCTTTCAGGGCTTTGTTGCCATGACGACCAGTCCTGAGGACAAAACAGCCATTGAAAACGATGGCGCCCTTGAGGAGTAGAAAACATGGCCTTGAAGAGAAGTTAAACTAAATATCATGACATTTTTGAATTTTGGGGCAGCTCAAAACTCATAAGAGAACAAATTTAAACACAATAAACCAAGGGTCTGCTTCCAAAGAAAAAGCAGAAGAAGAAGAAGGTCCTACTTGTCCTTCCAGTGATGATGTCCATAGTGACCACAGATGTCTTCAATTCCAGTGAGCAGATGATCCAGGAACTGAAGACAACAAGGATAATATTCAACTTCAATGTGCCTGTTTATGTTGTGCGGTTAAAGGGACGTGAACTTACCTGTGTGTGGATCTCCTCATTGATGGATCCTTTGCTCTCCTTCTTCTTCTTCACGGCGAGCAGCTCCACCAGAGGCCTGATGGTCATCCCCTGCGGCACAGAGGAGGTCAGCCTCTCACTCTCAGACCACCAAACTCACGGTCGCCAGAGGAAGAACCTCGCGAAGGTCTCACCTGAACAAAGACGGTGAAGAAGATGACCGTGATGATGGCGGTGAGGAACATCCTCTTCATTTTGTTGTCGGTCAGCAGGAAGCCGAGGGAGAACGCGATGGCGCCTCGCAGGCCGCCGTAGGCCACGATGAACTGGTCCTTCTTGGTCAGCTTGACGATACGGAACTTGTTGATGATGTACGTGAGGCCGACCACCCCTGAAACACACCGCAGGAGCCTTCGTCACAATCTCAGCGTCTTGGTTCTTCTCGGCGGCCGCACTCTGGGACTCACCCAGCACTCTGGACACCAGGCAGAGCACCACCGTGACCACCACGAAGGTCCAGTTCCAGGCGTGCGGGCCGGCCACCGTGGAGACGCCCAGGAAGATGAAGATGAGCGTCTCGCTCACGCTGCTCCACATCTTCAGGAAGTACTTGATGGTGGTGTAGGACTTGTGGGATATGTTGGCCTCCACGTACGGCCGCATCATCACGCCACACGCTATCAACCTGCTCGCCAGCCAATCACGACACAGAGGCTCAGAAACAAGGCCACTCTCACTGCTTTATGCTCAACTTTATGCTATTTTAAAGGGATAGTTCACCCCAAAATAATCTAGTCACATCTACGCCGTTGGAGGGACGTGTGACCACCAATGACAGGCCTCTATATGTCGCCACATTGTGACAATTATCTCTGGAAAGGTTTTCACAAAGCAGGTTTAGGCCAAAACCCCTTTAAAGTATCTACAGATTTATTCAGATCCAAAAAGGTGGAAGAAAAACGCCCCTCAGTGGATGAAACCATAACCCATAACCCCACCTCAACCCTCAAGAGTTCCTGAGAAAACTTTCTCAATTGACCATCGGGATGAAAAACATCCCCTCTCTAAAGACTTCTGCAAAAATATTATTTAAATATTTTTAATCAACTTTAGCCTGAAATACGTATGTCAAATAATATTCATTTATGGGGGATTTTAACCATCTAAATGGCAGTGCCTTAGTTCCACAATATTTTAATAAAAAAACAAGATAAAAACTAAAATCATTTTCATAAAATGCAATTGAAAGAGGATTTAATTATAATTATTATTAGAGCCTCAGATGAGTCAATGATGAGCAGCAACATTGAATTTGAGGCATTCAGACTTTTTCTGTAGTGACAGATTTTCATAGCAAACTCCCTCATTAGTTCCCTGTTAGTTTTAATTTCAAGAATTGACACCAGAATTTCAAATTCTAGAAAAATTAATATCCTTTAGAACATTTTTTGCAACACAGCCAAAATGGTTTGAAAGTCGTCTGGACAAAAATCATTCACAGAAACTCTTAAGTGTGAACAGAGACACTTACTGAGATTCTTTGTGGCACCCAATTAAATCCATTATGTGTGTGTGTGTGCGTGTGTGTGTGTGTGGGGGGGGGGTTCAGACTCATGATGATGTCACACGTGCTTCCGACGGCAGACTGGGGATGAACTATCACCTGGCGACTTCATGTGATTCTCTGAAATGGCCGTCAAACACTCACGACATGATCCCGGACAGGTGGAAGACCTCGGCTGACAGGTACGCCATGTAGCTGTAGAGGAACACGAAGAGGGGCTCGATGACGCGCGTGTGCGAGGTGAAGCGGGAGGTGAAGGCGCCCAGGATGCCGTAGACGGCGCCAACCAGGATGCCGCCCAGCGCCACCACCAGGAAGCAGACCACGCCCAGCACGGCGTCGCGCACCGTCACCGTGCCAGCGTGAGAGAACTCCTCAAACAGATGGTACAACACCTGCAAAGACAAACACTCACTGGCTTTTCAAAATAAAAGCCCTTTCGGCAAATATCAGATATCAAAATCAGCGGAAGAAAACTTAACTGAACTTGAATTGCAGACATTTAGTATTTTGGGGTTTCAAAAACACAGACAAAGACTGCGTTTGTGTGTCAAAACATTGATATTGTCATTGAATGACGCAGCGACGGCAGCTGAATCTTTTTTCGGTTTGATGGAACCAAAGATGCTATTTTTAGTTTTAAATGTGAGCCAAAGGAATGTAACCGACTCTTTAAATAGACGATGTCGTCATGAGGAGAAGCCAAGGAAACTCAGTCATTTATTAAAATGGCCTTTGATGAAAACTTTGATGCTCCTTAAAATGTAGATGTTGGCTCGTTTTTCTCCCCAGTTTTGTCACCGTTACTAAAACTGATAAGACTACATGGATTGTTAGCATTAAAGCAACATTTTAACAAATAAGAGATCTTTAAAATGTCATAATGAGAAATAATAATAACGACAAATGCCATGTTTTTGTTGTATATGACTGAAAAAAGTCTGCATTTATAGTTAGGGACGTCACGATACATCTTTTTCATATCACCGGCACTATTTCCCTCCCTTTGTATCACTGCGCCCACCATCATCAGCTGTTTACATGCGTTTACATGCTCGGTGAGGAGCCTCCTTCCTCCGGCTGATGGAAAGGTGTGCACCGTGATACGAACGGAAGGAAAATAGTGCCGCGTGACGGAACTAGATGGAACTACTTTCTGCAACACCGAAACCGGGGTGGAACTCCACTCATGGGACACAGTGGGGGAAAAGTCACTGCTGATGAGGAGCTCATACAACTTCATGACAAAAAACCCCCAACTATCCCTTTAAATCCGCCCCGGCTCCGCCCCGCACTCACCACGGTGACGGCGTCGTTGAGCAGCGACTCCCCGAAGACGAGGATGTGCAGCAGCTCGTTGATGTGGATCTCCTCGAACACGGCCAGCACGGCCACGGGGTCGACGGCCGAGATGATGGAGCCGAAGAGCAGGCAGGACAGCAGGTCCACGCTGGCCAGCTGGCCGCCCTCCAGCTGGCACACGCCGTACATCATGCCGCCGATGAAGAAGGCGTTCCACAGCGTGCCCACCACGGCGAACACCAGGATGGTGCCGATGTTCTCGGTGAAGGGCCGGATGGGCAGGAAGTAGCCGGCGTCCAGGATGATGGGCGGCAGCAGGTAGAGGAAGAAGAGCTTGGAGTCCAGGACGGGCGCCGTCTCGCCGATGGCTTTGATGAAGCCGCCCACCAGAAGGCCCACCACGATCAGCAGGCAGCTCTCCGGGACCACGTTAGACACCCGGGGGATGATGTGGAAACCTGCCCAGACGAGGCAGCTCGGTCAGAAAAACCTCAACTCAACAAGAAAAGTATCCCAAAAACCTTTCGGAAAAGTTCAATCAGAGCTCATCTATCCGTCCTTTTGCGAGTCAATAATCGGGCTGTTTGTTCATTAATCATTA
>CAESWR010000894.1:17274-41530 GCA_903171835.1 Mullus surmuletus
CTTCACCTATTTCCGCCCCAAGGCCCTTTGTCCATTTCTTCCGCCACTGCCTCGTACATCCAAACATGTTCAGCGGGCTGTGAGAGACCGGAGGGCCTCTGACAGCTAAACAAAGCCATTCCACAGCAGAACGCAGGCTTTAATTATGGTTGACCACATTCCTGACACTGCTGAACGGTGAGGGGAACCAAACAAACAAACCGCTCTTTCTGCCCGTGATTGACTGCGATCCATTTCTTGTCATTTCCGCCTGCCTTCTCATTAGGAAACCAAAACCTCATTATTCCAATTAGTGTGTTCCTGCATTGGCCGCCTGCTTCCACGGAAATAACACTATTCAAATGACGCACTGGTGGAAAAAGGTAATGTGTCAAACCCGGTGACACTTCAACACCCTCGTCTAGGAAGTGTGTGTTGGCGTGGCGTGCTGCACATCCTGATGACCAGCTGCGACGTGTACACGCTGACCCCGGGATATGCAATGGAAGTAGATGTCACCCGGGGTTTGTTTTCCTGCGGATGGAGGATTCCGCTGTGCATCCCATTGCCTCCTCCTCCCGCACTCCTTCCCTCAACACCCTCATTTAATCGTCATATTTTCGCCACGCATTCAAACAGCTGGTTAAAGGCGTAGTTCGCCCAAAAGTCGGGAGAAATACCAACACCGCGAGGCCGCCCTTTCCCAACAGCATAGTGGCGGCTGCAGGATAATGATAGAAGTGGAGCTGTAAACAATTAAGTGGAGTCCGGCATCCACCCTGGAACTGGAGGCCAGCACACAACTTGTCTGGTAACAATAAGAACCCAGGATTTTTTATTACTTTTAAGTCGCCACAGAGAAAGAACGACCAGATTGGAAGCGTATCTGCGTGTTTAATCAGATATTTGTTTTTATTATAACACACAACTTTGGATGATAGTCAAGTAATCAGAGGAGGGGTCATTGGTAGAGATGGCAACGCCCCTATAGTAGTATAGTATAGTATAGTATTAAGACTGCTAAATGTACTGGCTATTTATCATTGGCTTTCCGTTCATCATGTGCAGTAAATCTATATCTATCTATCTATTATACATACAACATATACATTTACATCTATTATATATAACCCTCCCTAAATAAACATTAGGGGAGTGGGTGGCAGCAAAAAACATCTCTCTCTTTTGCAATATGTGACCAGTGTTGTCGATTAGACCGTTAGAAAAGCCCCGCAGAGGGACTGAAACCCTTCTCCTGTGCAGAGCAGGGGATTACAGCCGGCTTACCTGTGCTCAGATCAGTCATGCTGGTGTCGACGTGCTTGTCGAAGACGCGCACCTCGGCCAGGTCGCCCTGCTTCTCCAGCAGGACCCGCAGCAGGTGTTTGCCCAGGAAGCCGCAGCCCCCCGTGATCACGTAGACGAGTCTGCGCTGGCTGTCAGTCATGCTGGCGGCGGCGATGGGAGAGCAGCACCGACGGCCGCTCCGGAGCTGCGAGTGCGCGGCGGCCGCCAGTCCTTCCCCTTTAGCTGCAGAGGAGGAGAAGAAGCCCAACCCACTGGAGTTTTTCTTTTTTTTTTTTTCAGCGCAAAAGCACTGCTGCTGTTCCCTTAAGAGGACCGTTACTTCTGACACTTTAATTCATAAGGGGTTTCTGACACCTTAATGGATCAAAGAGGCTCTCTGATTGGCGCTTTTAATGGGATTTTTAATTGGTCAAATCAAAGGGATTTTTAATTGGTCCAATCAAAGGGCTTTTTCCTCGTTACCTGGAAACACAAAATTGGACCACTGATATAAAGTGGTCGGACACAGTTGAAATTTTAAACAATCAAATGTTATCATGAATATTTATCATTTTTTTTTGTTTTTAAAAAGTTTTTTTTTGTTTAAAAAGTAGCTGCATGACACAAAAACTTTCACTATATCAGTTCTCAACATTGTAGGTATCAAAGTCAACAAATAACAGAGGACGTGTTCAAAAAAACTTAATAAATCATTACATCATCGAATTGATATTCAGTAGTCCTGCCATTCGCACACAGTAGAGCTCGGTGAGGAACTTTTTTCCACCACTGTAAGCGTATACAGTATCAAGTGTCTTCAAAAGCCAAAAATAGTGTGAGGGCTGCAACTGGGACGGTATTTATATGTCAACCTTGTCTAACAACAGTGGAAGTGAATATCAAGGGAGCACATGGAGCCAATTTGAGCAAAGCCTCTGAAGTCTGCAGGCGGCCTTTTGTGGGAGCAGCATGTAAACTCCAGGCTAGACTTTATGGTGACTCTTCAAGGCTCCTACTTAGCATCTAAAAGCTGTGAATTAAAACTTCATAAATGGCTTCTGACACATCTAGTATAAATCAGAAAGATAGAAGTGTAGCGGCTGGCGATTATGTAAATATTCGTCAACAGTAGAGGACATTTCAGGGGAAAGTTGGCACAAAATTCACATTATAAGTTATATTTGCTTGGAAATCATGTTAGATTCTGTAAAAGAGTTTGCAATACTTCAGTGCTCACAAAATGAACTCAACTGCTTCTTGTTTGAAGTCTACTATTGCGGGTAATAAAAAGTAAGAGCTGAAGTGTCATAAAAATGCATTTATAGCTTTGAACCATATGGATCAAGGGCAGAGGAAGGCGGGGGTCAAGGTTACATTAATATATTTTACGGTGTCTTCTAAAATTAACATCGTTGAGTCATAAAATGATTAACCACAGTGAATGGGGCAGTCAGACTGGCTCAAAGTCCAGACAAAAGGAAGCCAGGAGACCTAATCACGGTCGGGGTAATCTTGATACTGGGATAAAGTGTCTCCATGATGAGAAGCGGCTTGGGTGAATTTAATATCCCTGTGCAAAAAGAACAAAGCATGAACAGATTTGTCTCACTCACCGTCATCTGCTCACCTCAAGGCCGTGCAAGGTCATGAATCTAAATGAAACATCCGGGTGCATGCAAAACATTCTGGTTGTTGAGGTTTCCTGAGTACTTGGGCACGCCTGCTGGCATCCTGGCAACTTCACGTGTTGGTTTTTAGGGTTGTATTTTTCTTTCCTCCTCTGCTGTGCGTGCTCTTACAGTTGGGCCATATCCTGTCATTTAAAGTTGCACTCATTCTTCGTGTGACGCAGAGGAAATCATGAATTCCCTTTTCACCCCAACGCAGTACTTTTCACAAAGTCATGAACTCATTTCTGGTTAAAGGAAAAATAGATTTAAATGATTTTAACAGAATGAGCAGCTATGCTTGGCAGGAAACGTCGGAAATGTTTGTTTGATCACCTGTCTGCTTAGTGGCTGCTTCCTCTGTAATACCTAAGCAACATATTTTTTTTACATGTGTGACTCGTGAATAATACAGTAATACCTTTCTCTATGGCTACCAATGAATGTGTAAAATATTTCCTGTATTGGTCCCATTCAAATACTTCCCATCAATGAATTCATTTCGGTAAGTGAGAGGGGAAACCCGGCAGGTGCACCGTCAGAACTGTAATGGAAAGGAGGAAATGGGACCTTTTTTTCCCCCCTTCTACTGTGCATGCAATTTCCTGTTGACGTTACCCGAACGTGCCTGCAAAAGCCTTTATTGGCAGCCACAGAAATACCTCGGTTACTAAGAGCAGAGCCACAATGGGGCTCTAAGAACAACGGGAGATTGCTATTTATTTAAAAAATATTTTAATGCACCATTAATAAAGGGTCCAACGCATTAATACAAGAAAAATATTGCAAATAATATTAAAATAATCATCAAATTAAAAGGAAAAACAATAAAAAATAAATGAATGGAAGGTATGTACATGTTTCCTCCTCGTAGAGAGAGGAAAAGGAACAACATATTTACAGCTTGGAATCAGTGTGTTTCTACGAGAAACAAACACCTCTACAATATTTACATGTACTTTTGATTTTTTTTTTCCTTTCATATTTTATCCTGTAATAAAGAGGGTTGGTTTGTACTGAAAGGCTGTCATTGCAACAAGAAATATCTTACATGTCTTCCCGTTGGGAGAGTGAAAAATGAAACGTCTGCTACTTAAAAAATAAAACAAATAAAATTAAAAAAAAAAGATTTTGGACGGCCATAGCCTTATGAAAGACAGACACAGCACATGAACATCCCTCTTGTTGCAGCGAATCACAAACCTGAAGAAGTTGGTCTCTCTGGCTTTTTGCCTCTTATTCATTTGCACTGCAAGCAAAATGAAAACCGGATATTTGATCTGATCAATCATTTGAAGTGGGATGTTTTGAAGGGGCAAACAATTCCTTAAAAAAAAGGCCCAAAATGGGAGGGGAGGGGGGGGCGGAGGGACTAAAACTACCAAACATTTAAAAAGACCTGACCTAATCAAAACAAATGTGCCATTTAAAAACTATCTGAAACACACGAGGACTAAGTTCAACACTGACCACTGACGTTTCCATGAGGAACTGCAGAAGTTTGGTAGGAATCTTTGCTTGAGAAAACAGAAAACAGAATGCTGTCCGACATTTTTCTTCCGGGCTGAAACCAAATTCACGAACATACCGAGGAAGGAGCGGCTGAAAACAGGGAAAAGAAAAGAAAAACAGACAAGAAACTGGACCAAACACACACGACCAAAGTTTTTGTCGCGAATAGGGGGAAACAAAACAAAAGTTAGAAGAAGAAGAAGAAAAAAAAATAAAACGGGGGCAATTTGTGCTGATCCTGAAGACATAAAGTCCGCATCTATGTCGAGATTATCCGACATATTTTCACTGTGGGTTAAGAAACAGACAAAATAAAAAGTGGCTAATCGAAGATGATAAATTAGGGAAATTGGTTTTATAGGGCTGGTGAATCACAAACCACTGAGGACAGTGGGCAGGTACACAGAAGCTCAATTCACTGTAAGATACTTACAGCTGATTCAACTAAATAGAACAATACCATTAAGAACAGCAATAGTAATTTATATAATACTATTAAAGGAAATTTAAAAGAAACAGAAGCTCCAAAACAACCTTCAAACTTGGAAATCTTGCATAAGCGAAGACCAAATCGACTGAAGTTTTACATCTTAAAAGTGCGCCCCTTTTAAGAGGCGTTTTTTCTTCTTCTCTTTTTTTAAAAACCCTGAATTTGTCTCGATATTTCTGTGCGTCTGTGTGCGTTTCTGAGATCTGAGTGGCTAGGTGGAAGGGTTCTGACACTGAAAAAGCTATCCAGTCCGAACAGGATGATACGTGGCAAAAAAAACAAAACAAAAAAAAAAGGTAAGAAAAGAAAAACAAACAAAGAAAAAACCAGCAGTGAGCTTTTGAGTTTCCAAACGGGTATTGGCATGGAGATAGAAAGACTTTTCAAGAATGGCTGCATGGGGCAACTCGGTCGGAACATATTAGCCAATTAAGTGGAACAATGCTGCCATAGAATGCTGAAGCAGAGGACCCCCCCCCGCATCCCCCCCCCCTCCCCTTGATGTATTCACATGCCCGCTTAGCTTACACAAACCCTTCAAGTATTGGTTCGTGAAAAACTGTCTGATGAACCAAAAAGTGGTGTGAAAGTGCAAGTGTGTGCGCCTCTGTTTCCTGGGTAATGTGTATACAGCTGGGAGGCCATCCGTGTATGTGTGTGTGTATGTGTGTGTGTGTGTGTGTGTGTTGGAGTGGTGGTGGGGGCGCTGCTGCGTGGGTTTCATGTGTGTTATTTTTGAGGTTCTAGCCCCCTTTTACGCGGCGTGGACCGTGCCAGCGAGGGAGGGAGGGAGGGAGGGAGGGAGAGGAAGGAAGTGCGGCCGGGTTAGTTGAGCGTCCCGCGGCAGTTCTCGGTCCCGCACAGGCAGGGGATCTTGTTATCCTCCAGCGGGAACTTGTAGTCGTAGGTGATCTCCTCGTTGACGGCGATGGGCTGCTTGGAGTAGATCACGATCTTCTTCTGGGACTCGATGGTGATGACCTTGGCGTAGCAGTTTGGCTGTGGGTGTCGCGGCAGGTTAGCACCAAAAATCCACAAATAATAATACATTTAAAAAAAAGAATTAATTAATAAAATAAAAATGTAAATAAATCTGAATAAAGAATAAATTCAAAAAATATCGACAAATAACAATAAACCAAAAATTAATTAAGAAATAAAATAATGAATAAATAAATATATAAATAATAAAATAAAATACTTAAAAAAGAATAAATAAAAAAAATAAAATAACTGAAAAAAAAATAATACAAATAAAACAATAAATGAGCAACGGTGCTGGAAACTCACAGTGCAGCAGTGGTTGATGAACCGCGCCAGGTTACCACACTTGGTGGCGTCGATAATGGTGTCGTGGTCCACTCTGAACAAGTAGCTGCTCCCGATGCCCTGCTGCGCGTACCGCTTCTCTCGATTGTCGGCCACCATCTGCACACACAAGACCACCGAATTCACTCACTGACGCCTCGAGACCCCCCCTGCCCCCCTCCTCCATCCCCTTAAAAACACTCAACTTAAGAGTCACATCCATGCAGAAATATGGGACAACTTTACCTGTCTGATGTTCTGACCCACGTACTCAATGACCATCTCGTCGGCGGCAATGGCCTCCATGGCGAACAGGCCCCACTCGTGGATTCTGCTGCGTCCAAATCGAAGCCTCTTCTTGCGGAACTGCAGCGAGGAGATAAAAACTCAATAAACAACAGCCGAGGTAAAACAAAAATAATAGGATGGAAAAAGGAAAGGGCAGAACCTCACCGTTTTGACCGTTAAAGAGATACAATGAGCGCAATGACCGAGAACATCCACAAACGATGTGTTTTATCTGTCCACAACAATTCTATTCAGTCTTTGCATCCGCCCTCTATGAGTCAAGCACCAGTTGACTTGACTGCCGCCCTTGTGCAGGGTGTCAATAATGAAGAGGGAGTTCAACTCAAAGATATTAAATAAATAATTATGTCATACATATTTACAGAAGGCTGGACTCTCAAGCCACCATGTGTTTCGTTATTATTATTACACCGCAGCAAAAGAGCGCATCTTTGTAAGGAATTAACAAACTGTTTAAACAACCTCTTGATCATTATTTTAAACATATAATTGCACCATGCGCCCCTGCTTTTTCCTGCAATTATTCTTAGTATATTGTGGAGAACCACCATTTCAAAATCAATATCCTAGCAGAGAGGCAATAATTGGAAGGCGAATGGGGTTCCTGGAACTGCTGCGACATATACTTGCTCTGGATGAACAATTTCCTTAGTCATGGCTTTATTGTTTAGTCAGCAAAGTTGAAAGGTTGGAGCTGTTGACATAAATGCTACTCATCAGAACTGCAAAAAGGGAGCTGGGAGTGAAAAGTAACAAGGGGAAAATGTTATGAACTTTATGATGCTGAACGTGCGTGTTACCTTCAGCTGGTTGAGTTTGAGCAGGTCCGAATCCATGACGGCCGTCGTGCCGATGACTGCGAGGACCCGCCGCTGCTCTGAGCGCCTCTCCGATAGTAACCGGTTGGTGCCCTGATGGGAAGCAGACAGCAAAGAAATCACAAAGGGCCCTCTGACACAAAGTGACACTGTCATGGGGTTTGAGGATATTGAACTATAATGACTTCCTGACCTGTGCAGGGGAGTTACTCGAAATCAAAGACAAATACTGCCAGTGTGTCAAGGGAAAGAGCAGACAAAGCAAGTTTCGATTCCATCTCTGCTGAATATGGCCCCCTACTACAAAAGTATTTGAACACTAAAAGCTGCAGAATTACATATTTTGAGGATTCAGAGATATCCTGGATTACAACGGGCTGCCAGTATCAAATAAACTGGAAGTAAGGTGCCAAGATGTAAAATCTACAAACAAAGCAGAGCCAGCAGAATTTTAGTGTTATCAAATAATAAATGTCAGAGCTACAAAAGGAAAGAGGAAGGAAAAAACACAAATGCGTGTGAAAGGTTACAAGAAGAGACTTCAGTTCAAATGATCCTCTTTTTCAAGAACAGACCATCTGAAGTTAGAGAAGAACACTGATGATATTACATTAAGCTGACAAAAGCACAGTAATGTGTAGTTTACTCCAAGTCGGTGACACACAACATCCAGACAGCATTGTGTTGTTCAATGTAGAAGGTTTCATGACGCATCAAGTCTGGAATGGAAAAACCATTATAGTGTATCTTAGGTTTGTGTAGAAACAGAGCAAAGCGGAGTTGGCTTCCCTTTCACTCACCGCACCACCACCAAACACTAACAAATATGGAAAATCTCAATTATGTGCCTTTCACGCTAAGGAAGGATCATATGAAGATTCCTCATGTGATCCACCAGAGCTTCATTCCTGATGTTGGATCAGAGGACGAAGGGGTTCTCTTAACCAAGTATACCGATCATGAGTGAATGCAAACAGAATTTGAGAAGTTTGTCAAAGAAAAATGGTGGGGCAAGAGCCAGCAACTTGATGACAAGTCGCAGAGGCTGGTGGAGAAAAACAACCAAGTAATTGCTCCATCTTTGTTTAGTGCGGGCCGCATTTTAAAAACACACATGGTTATGTATTTTTGTGTCCACCAGAGTGTGAACCTTTGCCCCACAAAAAACATCTGCCAGCCATGGATGTTACGCAGCACCAAAGTGTGTCAGATGAATCTGACTTCCACACATATGCCAACTTTTTTCATTCTTAACAATCCTAATGTGCACAACAGATTTTTCCCCCCCTATTATTCAATATGTCACCGTATTATTCCATATGTCACTGTAAATATTCATTTACGGGAAAAAAGCTTTTCCAGACAAAACCAGAATAGAAAACTATGACGAAAAACTTTTGTGGGTTACACTGTGGTCAAAGTTCACTTCTGCCCAAGCAGTTACGGACATTGTACTTCATATGAATATGGAAGTGGAAACACAACATAGGCTGAGTGGAAATCATTACGCTTAAGTTTAGTACTATTAAATGTTGTGCCCGACCGGAGCCAACAGCCTCCTTGTGTAAAAAACAAACAAATAGTCCTCAAGCGTCTTTATGATGAGTGATTTGGAAAAAGCCACATCTCTGCGCCACACAGCCTGCAGCTTTCCCCCCACGGACACTATAACTTCGTATTCCAACTGAATTTGACTAAGCATCTCTGCCGGTCACTTGTACTTTATTCCCTGCCAACTCATTTTATAAGGAGGCTATTGCCTATTACACTCAGCAACCCCCTGAAGCTCCTTTGCACAACAAATAGAGATTATATTTCTTTCCACAGCTGCCCATCTGGAACAATCTGAGCTTTTTGTTAACTTTTCCTTTGGATTTTCCACAAAGTAAAACTGACCTCCGTAGAAAAAAAAACATTCCATCTCTTTATGTGGAATACACATGCGTGCAACAGATCCTGCACAGGCACCCTGCCTGCTTAAGGTCTGCAGATACGACAGACTTAATCGACACAATACCTACCCTGAAATATCTACCCTGAACTGTACAGAGAGAAGCCGTGACCCCTGAAACCTATTAAGATAATAAACGGATAAACACAATGCAGTCCAGGAAAGTCTGTTACCAATGACTCAAGAACAAACACAGCGATGGCACCAATCAAAAGCATGTTTACAAATTCAAGCGCTTTCCTCAATTGCTGCAAATAAGAAAAGCACCACAGACGAAGAGAGGAAATCTTACCGAGCTGTCGACATTCTCCACCTCCCGGATGACCTGCTCCGGCAGGTCCAGGTCCAGGTAGACGTCCTTCTCTTTGCGGCTGATGGCGTAGTAGCCCTCGCTCCTGGCACAGCCGGTCACGTGCTCGCGAAGCTGACTGTCCGCCGTTTTCTTCTTGCGCCGAGGGTTTGGCAAGTTGGTTAGTGCAGCTCACAGGTCAAGGGCGTTAACCAGCTATTTCAGAGTCATGTAATCAAACACATCGTCATCATCTACATAGCGATGACAGGCAAAAGGGAATCGGTGTAAAGGATATTTGTGTGGTTGACCCAGTGGGTGTCGTTGAGCCAGTCGGAGCTGTGATCGTCCTGCAGGAGTTTCTCGTATGTCTTCTTCAGCAGCGACAAGTCCTCGCCATCCAGACCAGAGTTCCAGATGTCGTACAGGATGGTCATCTGCTCAAACTCGCTGCGTAGGTCAAACTTGACGGCCTGGGGCTCGGGCGCTGGGGTGGGTTTGGACCAGCGTTGCGACGATGTCACTCCGGCCTCCTGCAGGAACAGGCGCTCGCTCTTCCTCACCTCCTCCGACGCCTCGTTTTCTGTGTCCGAACTGGACAGCTCCCCAGACTCCAGCTCCTCCACATCCACATCTTCCTCAAATTCTGACTCCTGCACAGAGGAACACAGCGTCATTACCAAGGAACTAAGTGGAAGATTCTACCTCCATATCTACTTCAGGTTCCTGGCTTCAGACGGATAGATACATTTTTCGGTTTGTACCTCAACTGATATATATAACTAACATTTTACAGAGAAAAGACTAAAATAGTCTGTTTAGTTTAATACCACTTAATACCGATGCTGATAACAGGTAGTGATATCTCCGATTCTGCCTGGCTCAGTTGGCGTCACAGACCATGTGATTTCCCAGAGCGTTGAGGAGTCTTTCCAGTAACAAACAGATAAAGTCACTACCAATCCACCTGGCGTGCACCTGTGAGGAAAATTCCTAAGAAGAGTAACAACAGCCAGATCTGACTGGTACAGTACTAAACTGTCTTGCCAATGTTAGCTTGAGAGTTGCTCAAGAAGACACGTTTTGAATAAAGAAGTGAGATAAAGTCTTGGATGTGCCTCAGTGACCCAAACCATTGAACCTTTGAGAACATCACAAGACTTTGATGTTGAATAAGAACAAAACAAAATATTTGATACCATCTAATTATTCATTGAAAAACAGACAGCTGCACTTACTTGACGAGTTAATAAAGTAGATCCTGGTATTTACCGTAAGATGATAGTTAATCATCTTACAGTAAACACTAGGATCTGTGTTTACTGTAAGATGATAAGTAAAAACATCAATTTTCATGTATTTATATTTACTGTCTAAATTCTGCTGAAGCTCTCAAAAAACCCAGGATGAAACCCTGACAAAACATGCAACATTCATGCGTCAATGTCACAGCAACCTTAAGTTGCAGTGCTCTTGTGTCATGCATATTTTGACATACCGGTTGTGATCAAGACATTGTCAAAGGTTTACAGGAACAGACCAGAGAAAAGCCCCACGCACCTCTAGTTTCCGCTTCCTCTGCTTCTTGCTTGGCTGCTCCTTCTGCTTTTTGGCATGATGAACCTCCAGGTTTTCCTTGTCTTTTCTTCTCCTCTTTTTGCTCTTGTCATTTTCAAGGTCGAATGCCTTGCCAATCGGGCTCTTCTTCTTTGCAGCGATGGCCGATTCGTCAGATTCGCACAGCACTCCCATGGTAGACAGGTATTCTCCTGTATCTCCCCTGGGTGGGAGGGCCTCTCCAATGACCTCTTCGGGTGCTTCCAGCACCCCAGAAATGGCATTGAGGTCTGTTGGGAGTAAGACCGAGGAGTCTTGTTTGGAGGAAGTCCTTTTGGTACCAGCTGGAGCTGGGAGGATTGGGGGTTTGCAGTAGTTGTGCTCCATAACGACAACGACACCCCCTGGACTCATAACCAGGGACAGTGTCTCTGGGGAAAGAAGTTCTTCCATCTTCTGCTCCTCCGCCTCATCAGAGGTTTCAGTCTCTTCCGAGTCGCCTGCCTCAGGGTCCATTTTCAGGGCGACGTCAGCCAGCACAGACAAGTCAGCAGTGGTAGCCGAGGCAAGCTGCAGGAGGCTGGACGCTCCCAGCTGCTCTCGGAGTCTCAACCTCTGCTCATTCTCGTCCTCATCCTCGTCTTCCTCTTTGAGGGAGTGACAGGAAGAGGCCGACAGGCTGGTTGTCCGAGACCTGCCTTTGGACCGTTTGTTGGTGGGAGGCGGAGGTGGGGCCTCCTCGAAAGCCATCCTGCACATGGAAGCATGGTCCAAAGGCAGGTTCAGCACAGTACGGCACACCATGACAGGAGCAGGAGACTTGGGAGAATCTTTGCCTGCACCCCTTTTTCCAGGGGATTTGACAGGGGTGACCTGAGGAGAGACGGGTGCTGCCTTTTTGGACTCGTCGGAGTCTTGGGCTCGTCCAGACGGTGGCACGATGAGGGCATTGCCTTCGCCTGGTTTGGAGGCGAAGGGAAGCAGCTGGATGCCCTGAGAGGGACGGGCTGAGGGTGCCAGGGCAGCGGTGCCGTCTGTAACCCGGCTGGGGGAGAGCAGGTGAGATTCACCCACCATTTGGGAGGGGGAGGGGGACGGAGACAGCGGTGCCACCGATAGCTGCCCTCTGCTGTCGTTCTCGTCTGTTGAGAAGGACACGGTCTTCCTGCGTTTCTTGAGAGGCGGTACCAGGACGATAGGGGATGAGGGACGTGGATACGGAGGAGATGGTGGGCGCTTCGAAGGTGCCGTCGTATCGGTCTTGCCGTCCTTGGCTTCACCTAGTGGAAAGTTTAAAATATTGCTTTAGCTGTATACTACGAGTTAATTCAGATTTGGGGGTTTTAGTTTTGTTAAGCACAATGAGATTGAATCATCAACATTAATTGCATTCATATAATTTTCACGGCAATTTCAAATGATTTAGTTTACAACTTTTAACAATGGCTGACTCACCTGCTTTGACCTCTGCCTTTGCAGCAGCTGCAATACTCTCCCTGGAAAAGGCAGAAGCACAAATTGGAGCCAAAAATAATCACATGATACTTTGCGCAAATGCTATTTATGTCAAACAGCTTGTGTTAAGCAGTACTCAAAAGGCAAATGGGAAGTGAGGTCATAAACGGCAATGTCATACCTGCCATCCTCTTTCCCGATTGTGCTGTCCATGGTTGACTCATCCATGGTGTCTAGTCCCTCGCTCTCAGCCCGCTCTCCTTCTTCTTCATCCTCATCCTCAGAGGAAGATGAAGATGAGGATCCCGAAGATGAAGAGCCCTCAGAGGATGATGAAAGACTCTCATCATCGCTGTCAGCACTAAGGGCATCATCTAAAAAGAATCAAGGTTTATGGCATTACTGACAACTGAGAGCCATCCCAAGGTGACATTTTTTTTGTATTGATGACGCAATAGGTTGTAATATACCATCAGAGTCCTTCTCGCTCTCGTCCTCATCCTCCTGCACACAAACAAAAGTTGAAGTTAAAACACTGGATCCCTCAAGAGTAGAGACTACAGGTGTATAAATTAAAGATTAGAGAAATACTGCCATCTAGCTAACAAAGAGGGAAACAGATTTTGCACTTTCAATTTACTGACTTTGTTTTTCAGTTGTGAGAAGATGTTGCTTTGCCATTTGGTGTAAAAAACCTAAAATGCAGTAAGGCACCTTTTCGCTGGAAGAGCCAGATGTTTCCTCTCCCTCACTGTCAAGCTCCCAAGGCTTGCGGGTCCTCGGCTTCTTTTTCCTCCTTTTGTTGTCCCTTTCAGCTCCGTGTCTGTCTGCCTCGGGTAGTCTACCATCGGCAGCTGAAAAGAAGATGAGCATTTATGAGTTACATGTGAAGAAGCCATTGATCCGACTTGGCTTTTAACAAAAATAAACATCGGCTCAGCCAACCTTCATCATCTTCGTCTGGCGGGGTTGAGGGTCGCGGCCTTTTCATGTCTTCTTCTTCAAGCTCCTGAGGTTCTTTCCTCTTCACCTGCACGATCAGACACGAGTAATTACAAATCAATGAATAACAAAGTGGCTAAGATTTGGCTTCCCTCTTCTTAATAGTCCAATATAACACCTAAACATTACTATTACTATTAGTAATTATTGTAATATTCAATGGTGATGTGCAGCTAAACTAGATGATTTAAGAGTGTCAAATGTAAAACAAAACAAACAACAAAAACAGGAGTATTGTGTTCTACTGTGGTGCTTTTACCTTGAAAGAAGGCAGTCTTAGAGCTCCACGAAGAGCAAAGCCTTCCACGCCACCGCTCTTGGCCCAATCCACAAGAGACATAAGAGGCTCCCGAGGACGGTTGACCTTCTCCTCTTTTTTCTCCTCATCTCGTAAGGCAGACACCCCTCTAACCATTGTCTGGAAAGGCTGGATAAAGATTTTTTGAATTGACAATGATCTCTCACAGGGGCTCTGACTTTTGTTGTTTTTTGACAATCATAAGAGGAGAAAACTTTGGCATATTACATACATAAAAATGAGAGGCAGTGAGGTACTGTTACATTGTATAGCCATGAAAAGAACCAGGACACTGCTGACATTATTGTGATTATGTTTCCTTACCTTGGCCTTTGTCTCTTTCCTGTCCCACCACTCGTCAAAGGTGGCAAAGGCAACGTTCTCCACCATCTTGCGGTTCAGGTCCCTCTGCATGATGTTTTTCATTTCCTGGATCAGTGCAGCGAGGACCATCTGGACTGTGGCTTCATGAGGATTGTCAGCCAGCAAGGGCATCTCTTCCCCTGGAGCCCGGAACTCCTCTCCGCCTTCTCCGGGCAGCATGGTGCTGTAGCCGGGCGGAGGCATGTATGAAGGGTAATGTGGAGCTATGACATGTGGTGGCCAGGCAGTGTGGGGAGGCGGGACTCCGTGGTGTTGAGGAGGCTGTATGGTGGTGCTGTGGGGGTCGACGTAAGGATAGGGCATGTGGGGAGGCATGTAGCGGTGATCCTGGTCGTAATGTGTTGCCACCCCGTTGCCCTCTTGGTCCATGTAGGGGTGGTGTGTGTGGGGTGGTGGCAGAGAGTGCAGATGGTAGGAGGAGTAGTCGCCAGTGGCTGCCTCGCCAGGGCCTGGGGTGCCGTTGGTTGACGACATGCGTAGCTGGTGTAGGCGACTTAGCATATGTGTCTGCATTTGGAAGGACATGGGGGCACCTCCGCTGTACTGGTTCATCAGCTCCATGGAGGTGGCATAGTCATACATGTGATGGGGCATGGGTGGAGGATACTCGGGGTGCAGCTCCATATGGGACAAGGGAGGGATCCCTGGTGGTGGTGGGGGCTGTAGGGAGTAACCAGGGGGAGGAGGGGGAGGCAAATGAGGAGGATAGGAGGGTATGGGAGGGTGGATGGAGGTGCCAAAGTGCTGTGCAGAGTCAGAGATTTGGGAGGGTGAAGAGGAGGGGTCTGTTGTTTGAGAGGGCATGGCGGCCTGGGATGAAGACGGCGAGGAACCTGAAGTGGCCGAGGGCTGGTGGGTGGTCACCGTTGTTATGGTCGTCTCGCCTTCCTCCTCGTCTGAGATCTCCATGTCTTCCCCAGAGGAATGAGGGGAGGACTGAAAGGAAAAACAGAGTTCAGTGTGTCTAGTTGGGAAACCACCCATGTTTCTCCATCACTCTCACTAACGACCGGCTTTCAAGTTGGGCTTCAAAGGCTTGCCAACGCACAATTGTTTGAAATGTTTTTAGGAGAAATGAATAAGAGAGCTGCAATATTACATATACACACATTGAGATTAATCCTGGTCAAATATACCATCTCCGTGAACATATACATTCTGCTGTGCTCCCATGTGTGTATCTAAAAGAGAATATTTTCAAAAAGGAGACACTTCTTGGAGAAAATATCAATGTGTTAAAGTCTTTCAAAACAAGTGATGGTGAGGGAGCATAGATATCCATCTACCTTCAGTTCAGCTATAAATGTTGTGTTCTGAAGGCAGGCTTATGATCAAGTTATTTATATTCATCATTTATTTTTAATGCGCACACACAAGTCTTTGTGGGCTGGCTATACCCAGACAATGAGCACGTCGGCCAAGCCTTACCATCTCCATTTTTACAGCCCGATAGAATTAGGTTTAATCCAGTTTGGAGTCGCCAGTCAATATTGTAGCTGTGGCCCAATGCTCTAAATCCCTAAATTCATTAAATGATGTTGATCCTACCTGGCTCTGGCCATTGTAAGGTGGTGTGTGTGCTCCAGTCCTGCTCCGTGTATCAGCAGTTGTGACCTGCGGTGTTTCCTCCTGCAAAGCCGCAGTCCCGGAAAGACCAACCTGGGGCTGGGGTTCCTCTGAAGGAGGCATGTGGGGAGAATACGTGGAGGAGGATGGGGGTGTTGCTGGAAGTACAGTGGGACTCTTACGACCCTCTGCTCCCTTCCCACGTTTCCTTCCCCTGTGGCCATCTCTGTCTCTCTCCCCTTTCCTCCTCTGTTCGTTATCCTCGTTGTCTCCCACCTGGTTGCCACTTTTGTGCTCCCCCGTTACATCGCCCGACCCGCCTCGTCGTTCTCCTCCGTCGGCACGCGCAGCCCTCTGCTGCTTCTCCTCTTTCCTGTCTTCCTCGTCCTCCTCGTCAGAAGCAAGGAAAGAGAACTTAGCCTTCTGCTCTTTCAGCAGCATCTCAATACGAGAGTCGAGGCTGCTGCTGTGGTAGACAAACGGTAAACTTTCATTGGTGGAATCTGGCTCTGGGGATGAGGAGTCGCGCTGAGGGGCGGGCGGCGGGCTGGAGGAGGAAGGAGGGTGGTGGGGGAGGGAAGTTGAGGATGGGGAGGTGGAGGAGGAAGCAACAGAGGGGTGGGGCGGAGACACTGGCGGAGGAGTCTTTGGCGGGGCGGGTGGGGTGCTGGGACGGCGTTTGGGCTTTGTCCACTGCTCGTCGTGGGCCGGACTATCCTGGTTAAAATCCAGTGTTCCAAGTGTCTCAGCCACAGCTGCTGCAATGACAGAGGCTGGTGGGAGCGGAGGTGGCGGTGGGGGAGGTGGAGGCAAAGCAGTGTGGTGAGCTGCGTGGTAGTCTTTCTCAGCACCCCCTGGAGGTGGAGGACCCCTGTCTGTGAGGCTTGGGCCTCCAGGACGAGAAGAGGCATCCGCTCCCTGAGAAGGGGCTGGGGCAGGCTCTTTGGAGGTGGAATATGCAGAGTAGGACGATGGGGGAGGAGACATGCTGTTAGAGGAAGAACGGTAGGAGTTCGAATTGTATCTGGGGTCAGAGCTGTTGGAGTAGTCACTGTCTCTGTCCCGGTCTCTGTCCCGGTCTCTGTCTCGGTCCCTGTCATGGCTGCTCCGTCTACGGCTGCTGCTGCCGTGGTGGTTATGCGAATGGTGGTGGTTGCGGTGTCTCTGGTGGCCGTGGTCACCTGACCGGGAGCCCAGGCTGTCTCGCCGGTACCCCCTTTCCTCCCTGCGGTCTGAGTGGTGGTGGGAGTGGTGGGAATGGTACTTGGAGGAAGTGGAGTTTGTTTCCTGCTGGTGATGGTACGATGACCTTCTGGACCCGATCCCCGCTGCCCCATACCGCCCTCCAGACTCTCTCTCCCGGTCCCTGTCTGACATTGGGGGCTGATCGTACTGATTTGCGAGAGGGGGTGGAGGCATTGAAGAGTGGTGTGCCATGTGCGGTCCAGGCCCTCCAACGTTGGGATATGGGGGATAGCACGGCGGCTCATTTGGGCGGTACGATGCGGCTGGGGGATAGATAGGACGACCTCGGTGGTACGCAGGTTCTTGAGCATCCTCAGAATAGCGGGACACTTTGTATCCCCCGACTGTGGATGAGACAGCAGAGGACGAGGAGGAAGAAGGAAGCATGTCCTGGGGAGGGTAGCCACTACCCAAAGTGCCAGTGTTGTAGCCAGTATGCCTGCAAGACAGAAATTAGGAAGACTTATTCTATCGCCTTAGGGAAATGAAAATCACACTCCTCCCAGTCCCTTTCACTGGCCACCTGTTTTATGCTAACACTGACAGTTGAGCTCAATTGAGCTAAATCCGATGGGTGACATGGATAATCTCAAGGTCCAAGAATATGGTTCAACTCTGGCAGCAATTGCTCTTACTTTCTGAGATCAGACAAATTTCATTTGAGCCCAACAAGATTATGAGAGTTGTGTAGAAAGTTACAAAGTATGTAGAATCGTAATTAATTGTGAAAGCAATGTGCGGTGAAGTTAATTGCATGTTGTAAATCACTTAATCAAATCAGGAGTCCTGAACGTACACAACAATATCTCTGATCTGGTAATGATAACAGTGGTCCGAATTTGCCGCATGAAAAAAGACAGCACAGACAAACATGAACCACCAACCTTGCACCGCTGTAGCCAGACTCTTGTGAGAAGGGTGTCCCAGATCTGGAGCTGTAAGGTGTTCCTCCACCACCCTGAGATGATGCAGAGGATCCAGGGGTGAAAGTCCCTGCAATTGAGGAAGGTGGTGTGTCCAGGCGCTGGTCATTGAAACTGGTGTCCGAAGAGCAAGGGGTAACGTTCCCCGATGTGAGGGCCTGGACTCCTGCTGCCAACACTGCAAGCTCACTGGAGAGCCTCCGTCTGATTTCAGAAGACTAAAGAGACAGAAGTAAATTATATTTTCAACTGGAGATTTAACTAATGACCACACTCATTTTGTATTTATCAAATGAATATCATGATGCTGAATTTGCTTCAAAGTAACGAATAGAAGCATACTGCAGATAGACTCATGTTGGATATTCATCTGCATTTATTTGCTACGTTTTGCTCACAATCAAAATCACTGAGGTTATGATTATACCGTGTCAGGCTGTGGCTGGGGCTGGGTTGGGGTCGGAGGCTGGATCCTGTCTGCCAGTGCCTTGCCGCCCAGAGGCACTGTCTGAGGAGTGTAAGACCCGTTCACTATCAGGTCATAATACTTCTGCCTCTGCTGACCTGGATGGGTACAAAATCCACAGAAAAATAAATAAGACCTGTGAAATTAGATCACAACAAATGCATTCTATCCGTTTATATTCAATTCCAAGCTTTGTTTTGCGCATTTAAGTTATTATGAAGCTTCATAAGTAGCTCATACTTTCTAAAAACTTCTTTGGAAGTATTGCAGCTTACCTTTGATATCCAGTTGGGCATGAATGATGTTACCCATGACCGATGTGTTGTGTAGCTGCTTGACGGTGTCCTTGGCCCCCCTGGTGCTGGTGAACAACACCCTGGCCAGGCCCAAGTGCTTCCTTGTCTTGGGGTGAAAAAGGATCTCCATTTCCTCAACCTCCCCAAACTTGGCACACATTTCCGCCAAGAAGGGCTCCTTGATGTTGTCATTGAGTCGAGCAAAGGTCACCTCCTTGAGAGGTATTGGACCCACGTAGAACTCATCAAGCTGTGAAAAGTTTTTTAAAAATGGCGGTAAGGAAGATCATAGTCAGTGCAAGGGGATGAACCTCATGTTGTGTACAGTAAACGCTTGACATATTCTCACCTTGAACTTTGGCACTGGCAGGGACAGCTCTGCATACCTGGACCATAGTCTCCGGGGTCTAGGATCCCGCAGTTCACCCACAGGCGGAAATCCAGAGTCCTTCAAAAGTTAATTTACAGTGTTCATAAAAATAAATATTCCATAGGCGGAGGCGGCGAACTTGGAGGGGGAGAAAAAAAAATCAACTCACTGGCACACTGAAATGCACTCCATCATATCTGTATATTTTATGCGTGACCCGCCTGATGGCCGGGTCCTGGACAAGCTTGTAGCTTTTCCACTGCAAACTGACAGCTTTTTGCGTATCTGTCCCACTGTCTGGATCCATCCTACAACTGCAGGCGAGAGGAAAACCACAACAAAAAATTGATGGCAGTGCAGAAGGACGTAAATAAGCACCAAGAAAGCAATGCATTCCCTAAACACACGATCTGCAGCCGTGCTCACACACAGCCTGCGAGTAACACATGTATGACAACATGACAGAACCACCAGCTGCGTCACGTCCGTTAGCAAAACATTAAACTTTTGGAACGTCTGCGGGATAAAAACGACACTTTCCGTGACAAAAGCGTCGCAATAACACCGCCGGGCAGCGTTTGCAGCCTCCGCCGCGACGCTGCGCGCTGTCAAAACAATGAGCAGTGTTACGTCACTGGCCAGTGTAGTTTAGCTAGCAAGCCGCCGCCGCCGCTGCTAGCCGAAGCTAACGTGCAGCAGCAACGGGGGGGGGGAGGTTTTATCCGGCGGAATGGCGGTGTTTGCGGGCCAACGTGCGTTTACGGCGGGATTCCGACGCTAAAAAAGATAACTATCGAGTTGCTGTGGCGCTCGCCGGCGGCGGGAAACTCCGCTTTCCCCCCCCCACCCCCGAGAGCTAATGCTAATGCTAATGCTAATGCTAATGCTAATGCTAATGCTAAAGCTAGCATGCAAAAGAACTTCAAACTCTGGGTTGTTTTTTTTTCGTTTTTTTCAGACTAGCTGTACCATGCGACGCTCTTCCGGGGAGGGGGTCCACCGACGAATCGAGACCCCCCGCCACGGAGCGCTACTGCCCGAAAGTGTAGCAAAGGGCCCGGGAGAGCGGCCGGAGAAAAACACTGGGTCCCGGGCGGAGGAAGAGAAAAAAAAAAAGAGAGGAGGTGGGGGGGGTGCCTCCGACTCAGCGTTCAGGCCGAACCGAGCCGCGCAAACGGCGTCGCTAACATCCCCGGGCCGCGTCGGGGCACCGAGCCGCGTCTGCGAGCGTCCACGCCGCTGTGTTCGCCATAAAAAGCCCTATATTGTTGAGAGAGCGGCCATCGCGCAACGAACCTGAAAGCCTCGCCTGTTCTCCATCAGTGTGCGCGAATGCAGCCTGCGATTCCTCAACAGCACTTTCGTTACACCGCAAAAAAAAAAAATACGGGTAAAAAAAATAGAGAGGTGACTGATACGCTGTATAACGCGATAAATGACAATATGTTTATGAATTACTCATTAGATATTTTTTTCTACGCTTGATTTCACGCTATAAGGATACTATGGAATCTGCTTTACAGAAAAACGGTAAAAGTGAAGTGGTCAAAGCGCCCTCTAAAGGCTGAACAGTGAAAACAAAGTCTATCCTCATCCATACAAAGCCCTGATAATCGGAGAATCATCAATTTAACTTTAAAATCAAAGGTTTCTCCGTCTATGCCCAGTTATATCATAATTTTGCCTTTATTAGCCAACCTTAACATTTATGAGGATAAAAGTGAGAACCAGACTTTAAAGGAGGAAATATTTCCCCAATTAAAAGCCAGAGATCTGTTATTACAAAAAAAACATGCTCCAATTCCCTTGTTGCTTGAACGTTTTCCTCAATGTTGTATTTCAAAAATAACATTTTAATTTGATATGAATCCAAATAATCATCCGCATAAATTATCATATTACCTTAATTAGTATTCATTATGTGAGAAATAAGTTAATTGGGTTTTGAGATGAACTTGCGTGGGTTTTCTATTCTAAATAGAATTTTAAAATTGATTTTAAACTAATGGTTCGCTTTCGGTAGAGGTATGTGTGCAACTATGTATGAATTTATATAACCGATGGAAGAGGGTGATTGGATTTGATCATTTCTAGATTTAAATATGCTCACACCAACCTCTTGTCATTCATCTATTTCAGTTTGTCAAGAGGTTGCTCTAATGTAACCAAATCGAGTCAAGACTGCTGACACATCAAAAAGTTAAATTTAGCATCAAGCCTCACCCCCTCTGGATCCAGTTTTAGACCCTCACTCTTTCAACTAGTGATAGCAAGGGGGCTGAGTATTAGTTTTTGGGTCGTGCAAAGACATATAAACAACTTGCCACATGCTCTGCACCTAGTGTCATCGTTTACTAACTTGTAGGTCAAATCAAGTGGGACTTCTAAGCACCATGATTTTCAAGGGAAATAAAAAACAATAATTAAACAAAGATTTCCAACAGACTCCAGTGCATTTTATTATGTTTTCTCTGATATTCATTAGAAACACCCTGCAAGAAACCAATCTCAGAGCAGATATAAATTAAAATGTCATTGATAGTATCATTTAAGATTATATTAATGCAAATACATTTCCAAACAGCTATTCTCTCTGCACTTTAAAAATGTGGCTCAGTGCCACCCAATAGTGTTCATTCTCGGCAAATTAAAAAGCTCACCAAGCTACAAGCAGCTTTTAGTTTGAACAATTTTCAGAGGATAGTTGGGACTGAAAAAAGAAACAAAACATACAAACAAAAAATCACTCTGCTGTGAGTTGCAGTGATGAATTTCATGATGAAAAAGGTCTTCTCTGCAATAATTAACATTTAGTCGGTGACAGAAATTGCGAAGCTTGACACACCCACGCGCAGAGGATGATTGTTCAGAGCTGGAGCGACTGTGGCGAGTTGATGCTGGAGAAAACGGTCTGGGCTGAGCACTGATTCTCATGTGCTTTTTTCTTTTTTTAATCCTCATTTCTTTTCTTTCACATGGCTTTCACTTTGATCTGCTTCATCTTCATTTGCTTCTTCTCAATCTTCTTCTGCTCACGTCGCTGGGCGGCTTCCTGCAAGAGATTGAGAAATAAAACTCAATAGTGTCGCAAAAACATAGGTTTGCCTTTTAATTTATACAAAAGAAACTGTTTCAAAACTTTCGGTAAGCATCCAAACATGTTGGTGGGCTTTGCTCTGATGCAACTGAATTTTTATCCTATGTTTGCATTTGACTATTTCTGTTTAAACTTGTAAACAGTTGATAAGCCTGAGCAAACTCTTCTCGCACTGGTTAGAAAACAAGAGGACTGGAAAGATTTGCCCGAGGGTGTTTCCTATATTGTCATTTACTCCTTCTTGCTCACTCATTTAATGTTGAAAATTATATACGGGCAACTGAGGTTTTCAGACATATACCCAAAGGAACCAATCCTTTTAAGGAAATGCTAAAAATAAGAAGAATTGCCATGTTTTAAATGTTTCTAGTTCCGGACCTCCAAACGACGTTGTCTCTCAGGATCTTCCTCATTCATGATCCTCTCCTTCTCGGCTCTCTTCTTCTCCTCCCGGCGAGTCTGGGCGGCCTCTTGCCGCTGAGCATGAGTCTGCTTCAGGAAGTTCTCCTCCACACGGGCACGGTTTCGGTCAGCTTTCTGCTTCCCCTAAACATGTCGGGCAGAAGGAGGGAAAAGCGGTCATTTTCTTTTCATCTTCAAAAGTAGAGCAATACTTTTGAAATAACATGCTTTTCGATCCCGCTCACCTCTCTGTTAAGACGGAGCTTCTTGACTTTGTCAATGCTGTAGATCACCATGTTCATGAGAGGGAGCAGAGCATCCATGTCTTTGGGAGAGGTGTTACCCGTGCCAGGCACTACAGACACACAAAGATGTCAATGTGGCGAAATCACAGGAGTGTGGATACAATTTCTTATCATCAGAACAAAGATAAAAAATATTCACCATTAAATGTAAACAGCAATGTTTTCTTGGTCTCAGGCAGCTTTAAGGGCTGGCCCTCCCTGAAAAACAACAGAGGGGCTATAAATGACTGAAAACAAAGAATATCCAAGTTGAGTGTAGGATATCAAATACTTACTCTTGCATAATTTTTGGACCAGAAAATTGGTCCGAGAAATGGATGGACTCGATCTTGTCAGCGTGATTGGTGATATAATGTACCATCTTAAAAGGAAAAAAAACGAACAAAAAAAGTAAGTAAATTGACCCTCCAACTACGTCCTTTTCAGATTCTTTTTAAGGTTTTACCAAGATTGTAAAATGCAAGATAAATTCACCTTGTTGTCCATCACACCATCAGTGACCTCGCCCATCTCGCTAAGAATAGCCAACGAGTCAGGGAGTCCAAACTTGGCCCCAGACTTTGGCTTGTCCCCACAGAACTCACTCTGTGGAAGAACAAACACCATTGTTCAGGTATTAATAGAAGATCTAGAGTCACACATCAGAAGGAGGGGGGGGGTTAGAGAAAATGGAGGATACTTACCAAGTCCTGCATCTCCTTCTGAAGGCGCCCCATGGCCTTCTTCGTGCCCACAGCAAACACAAAAGTATCCATGTCCTCATCATTCAGAGTCACTTTGACTTGCTAAACACATACACAAACACACCGACAAAGGCCAAAAAAAACAACAACTTTTGGTTAGACAATGTGCGTTCAGCAGAAGTGCAGTTTGTTCCACCTGCACTCCAAACACACTTATCTGAATTGCAACTCGACTGGCACGCACCACTTGATCGCAGGCTGGCCTCATCATCCTGGCCAGAACGTTGAGCAGATCCTGCCTCTTCAGGAACTGGAGGACCACAGGATGCATTACTTTACTGTATTCTCAACACAAATATCCTAACATCGTGACACACACACAGCGGCTGCTCGCACCTTCAGCTGGATCAGCATGCCTTCACAGCACACGCGTCCAGAGCACCACAAGTTGTAGATGTGCTCATTCTCCTGATTCAGCTTTCCAGTGCTCACCGCTTCCTTACTGGTGCCATCATCACCTGTAGATACCACACCAATATTTCAACTAAGTGCTGCAACATACTGGAGACACAGCAGAGATTGGGGGGGGGGGGGGGG
>CAESWR010000894.1:125315-143514 GCA_903171835.1 Mullus surmuletus
CTCTCTCTCCTCGGCAGGATGTCGCGCGTGATTGGTCGGCTGCTCCGCGTGAGGCGTTCAGGGGGCGTCGGACATCTGAGAGAGAGGATGTTTTTTGTTTTTTTTACACTTGTCGACACATTTAAAGGCGAATTTGATGTTGCGGTTTCCACATTTATTTCACATTTTAAAATTAGTTTCTATATTATTTTAAGAAGTAGGATCAATATTTTTGCTATCTTAAATGTATTCTTTTCAGAATCATAATTGGTTTTAATTGCAAAGTATGTGATGTGACACACAGGGAATTTGTCTCCGGTAGTTCATCATCACTCTCTACTCTCTCTCTTGTAAAGTAAAAATAGAATAGAATAGAATAAAATAAGAGCAACCAAACCAACCCTATTTGCAGTTCTTTTCCTGCTTTCATTGTTCACACAATACACGTTTGAATGTGTATTTATCACACCTGAGTGCAATGATGACTAATGAGTGTTGACACCCCCTATTTGTGTTATCCTCCTTTAGGCTGTGTACTTTGAAAGACAACCAATATTCTCTTGAGTACATAACAGTAAGAACCAATATAGAATATGAATTTTAAGTAGCTATTAATCTTATATTTACAAAAACATATTGTCTGTGCATTTATTGATATATATATATACACGTGTATATATGGAATACTTGTTTTTTTCTGTCATGTTTTTGTTTATTGTAGCTGCTGTGACAAGTGAATTTCCCCGATGTAAGTTGATCTTACCTTAGATGTAGTTCTCAACTACAAAATAGTATTACAGATGTTGATGTGATTAGAGGGGGAAAATGACAAAACTGAGTGCAGATGCATCGAGAACAGAAACAGCAGAAATCAGTTTAGTTTGCCATAAGAAAAACACATGCAAGGACAGATGCCAAAGAGCAATTTTAATCAAAACTTCATATTTTCCACATGTGAATGAATGCTTGAAATCTCTCGCACACACAAAACGTCTCCTTGAAAAACAAAAAACGTTTCCAGAGTATTAAGAGACTAAATGCCGAGTGAAGGCACTTCACTAAGACTCGAATACAAGACAAGAGAAGCGCTTCTGACAGCTGTTTACTGTGACTGTGAGTGATCACAGAGCGCTTTTCCAAAACATTACTAATAGTAAGCTTTGTATATCAACAAAATGAAAACACACAAACACTTGGCAAAGTTGCGTTAGAAAAAAAACCCCAACAACTCAGTTTGCAAGCACGAAACCACATAAGGAGCTCAGTGAGAAGAAACAAGACAACACCAAAAACGTCCTAACTTGGAATTGTTTACTGACGACAGAATTCATTGAAGCTCTATTGCTTGATCCTACCGACGTACAATAGCAACAGTCTCGATGGTGTATGTACAGTAGTGGCGTCTGTGCTGCTTGATTTGACAAACTCTGCTGGACTGGATTATGAGGTCCAAACCCACCTGACAGCCAAGTCCACATGATCACCTTTGCAGTCCTGTACTTGTGCCAGCCTGATATGTTTTATCTGCCTACACAACAGAGACGCTCGTAACGGAGCAGCTGGCCGCACAATTTATTCTACTGATTAACTGGGTTTTGTTGCTTAGTTGTCCCACCGGCTCTTTCTACGTTTGGGTGGTTCCGGGACGGCAAAGCTATCGTCTCCTCTGTCCCCCCTCCCCTCTCCGCTCGCCCTGTCTCCCCTCCCCTCTCCGCTCGCCCTGTCTCCCCTCCCCTCTCCGCTCGCCCTGTCTCCCCCATCCCTCTCGCTCCTTCGATCCTCTCTGTCCCGCCTGCTTCCGTCTCCGTTGCGGCTGTCGCTGTGCCGGCTGCTGCCGTGGCGGTCCCGGTCGCCGTGGCGGTCGCGATCTCTGTCTCCGTGGCGGTCCCGGTCACCGTGGCGGCCCTCGCCGTGGCGGCCCTCGCCGCCGTGCCGCTCGCTCCTGTCGCTGTGGCGTTGGTGACTGTCGCCGTGGCGCCCCCAGTCCTCGCCGTGCCTGTCCCGCGGGCCGTCTCTGGGCGAGGGAGGGGCCGGTGGAGGGAAGTTGTGCTGCGGGCTGGGTTGAGGGGCGGGCACCGAGCTGAGGGTGCCGGCGCTGGCAAAGCCGGTCATGTGCATGGACATGGCGGCGCTGTGGGAGCGCTCGGAGCCGTTGGCGGGCTCTGTGGGCACCGAGCTCAGGCTGCCGGCGCTGGTCCAGCCCGAGGAGCTGCTGCACTTGGCGCTGAGCTTTGGAGGGCCGCTGGACGCCGCTACAAAGTGACTCTTATACTGAGCCTGGAGGTAGAGTGAACATCAAGATTGAGTGAGCGGCTTTGGATGCACGAAAAATCCCCAATAAAATGCATATCTCTGTCGTTTGGAACAAAGGCGGCATGAGACTCAACAGGAACAACCAGTGCGGCGGAGACGCGACCGGGCTCGCGAGCCTGACGTAATGTTTCTTCAGTTTCGCACAGAATGTAAATTTCAGGGACACTGAAATAACAGAGAGCGAGCAGACGCAAAAGAGCAAATGGAACACAACAAATTGTCACGTAGCAGCCGTCGCCGCCCCTCACATTGTGGTTTCGGGTTGGCACATTCCATATTTAGCTCTAATGTGTCACTCGACTTTAACCTGTGAGTCTCGTTCACATCAACCCCTCAATACTCAGCGTGATTAAGAGGCACCTAACCAAGACACGCCATTTATGTGATTTAAAACATGAAGGCTGTTATCAAGTAAGACTGCCTCATAAGTAAAGATGTGCTCGTACCTGGAAGGCTTGCTTCATGGCGGACATTCGGTCCCCCATCGCCCCGGTGGCTGGTTTGCTGTAGCCCTCGAAGCTACTGGTGGAAGACAAAACACTACTGGTGCTGCTGATGAGGCTGCTGCTGCCACGCTCCTGCAAGGACAGACATTAAGATCCCTCAGTATGTATTTGAAAACCTATAACTTCTGCTTTGTTCATGTCAATTCTATTGGCAGAATAAATATGAAATCACTGCATGGTGTAATGGTGAGTATTTGTTACTCACGGAAGGCTCAGATCCCAAGCCTGGTCTCTCTCTGTAACCAAGCCCGCCCCCGCCGATGTTCAGCTTCTTCCCTTTGCCGCCTTTAAACCTGGATTTCCTGAACCAGGGATTCTGGGAAAATGCAGACATTTTAAAGACCATCCGCATTCGAGTGAGACAAGTCGCTGCATCGCTTCACTTTCCTCGCTGGCTCACCTGCATGGCTAAATCCATCAGTTCTTTGGAAACAGATTGATTGGCGCCCTCCAGGTTCCGCACGAGGTCGCCGGCGAATGAGGTGTCTTTGTTGGTCAGGAGGGTGAAGGCCACGCCCTTCTCTCCGGCGCGACCGGTTCGGCCGATCCTGTGCGTGTGTGTGTCGATGTCGCGCGCCACATCGTAGTTCACCACCGTGCGAATGGACGGGATGTCCAGACCACGAGCTGAGAGGGAACAAAAGGTGGACAACTCATTGAAAGCACCGTCGACATAAGACACTTCAAATCTCCGAGCTTTACTTCTGCTCACCGGCGACGTCGGTGGCCACCAAAATGGGCAGGTTCTTCTTCTTGAAGTCGCTGATGACCTTGTTCCTCTCGCTCTGGTCCATGTCTCCGTGCAGCAGGCCCAGGCTGTAGCCCTCCTGCGTCAGGTTCGCCGCCAGCTCCTCGGAGTTGGCCTTCTTGGTGACGAAGATGAGGACCGAGCCGGAGGAGGTGAACTCCACCAGCCGCCGGGTCAGCCAGCCCCATTTTTCGGTTCCACTGTGAAGCATCTCCACCATCTGTGTCACATCCTCATTGGCCTGGGAACAGAGAAGGACGCCATTACCATGGATGGGACGTTGTAGTGGAAAAACGTGAGCGCTGTTCCAAATATTTTGTTTCTATTAACGTAATTTATCACCAACCAACCTCTCCAATGTCTCCCTGCACCACACGAATAGGATCCACCAGGATGTCTCTGGCCAGCCGCTCGATCTTCTTTCGAAAAGTAGCGCTGAACAGGAGCGCTGTGTAGACAATGACATCAAGATTTAAAACAACATTGCTTCACGAGCTCTAATAGAATCAAACACGGTCGTAACAGCGAATTACAGCCACTTACTCTGTCTGTCGGGGCGGACGTGGCTGGCGATGGACCTAACTTGATATTCTGCGGTGGAAAGAAAATAACATTGCGACAATGGTCAATTGTATGCAACGAGTGACAAAGATCTCTGGCACAGATCCGACGCTGGCCACTCACCAAATCCCATATCAAACATGCGATCTGCCTCATCAAACACCAGGTATGTCACTCTCTGCAGGGACGTGGCCTTCTTTTTCACGTGGTCGATCAGACGTCCCTGTGCAAATGGGAACCTCATTTCACTTTCCATTATATATATTGTTTAAGGAGGGCCAAAAAATGCAATTTTGAGAAGGACCTCACAGCTTAAAAGCGCCAGTACAATTCAAACATGGATTCAGAGTGACGATGTGAAGCTGGAAATGAGCTTATCAGGGTCCTTTGAGGTAAAGCCTCGGTCTTGGCTTACCGGAGTGCACACCACAATCTCTGCTCCCTCCTGCAGAGCCTTGGCCTGCTCCCACATGCTCCCTCCTCCGTACACCGCCACAGAACGCAGCGAGTAGGCTTTCCCAAAACGCTTGCACTCCGCATGGATCTGAAAAGCATTGAAAGACGCACCGTGGATTTGCTGCACTGCTCGCGCGACAACAAACATCCTTTCCGCCTTCTCTAACGAGACTGAGCTGACGTTTGTGTCTCAATTACCTGCTGACAAAGCTCTCTGGTGGGACACACAATGACTGCGATGGGCCCCTCTCCCGCCTCCAGCTCCTTTTGATCCATGATATGAACCAGCATGGGCCAGATGAAAGCTGCCGTTTTACCGCTGCCGGTTTTTGCGATACCGATCATGTCGCGTCCGGACAGAGCGATGGGCACGCCCTAAAGCAGACACAGAACGGCGGTATTTGTCAGAAAAAAAAATCCTCCTGCAACATTTAAGGTTTAGTCTGGAGTTTTTTCCTCTACCTGACACTGGATGGGAGTGGGCTGAGTGTACTCAGACTTGCGGATCTGATGCATCAGCTGCTCGTCGAAGCAAAAGTGAGCAAAGCTTGTAGATGGTTTCGGAGGGGCGGCACCAGATACCTACAAGACAAGGAAGCAAGAAACAAAGAATAATTAGTAGGGGTGCCCCGATACAATACTAATATTGGTCCGATATCAGCGAAAAAAAAGAAAAAAAAAAGAGTATCGGATTATATCTGGATGCATCCAAAAACTCAGATAAAAGCACTCCAATACAAGAAGTCCATTCCAGACTCTGCTCCAGAACATCTAGTGGTTATTTTGCACTTTAGAAACATAATTTTTTGTTTTTATTGGATTTGTCGAGGTTAGTTTTCAGGGTCCTCTAATGTATTCTTTATTCGTTTTATTCAATTGCAGAATATTCTTATGTTTAAGGTTAAAATGTATGTAAGCCGTTGGTTAATAATAAATGGGTCCTGGTATTGCTGACTATTGTTCTGTTTGAGTAATATCACTTGATCAAGCTTTTTCTAACATTCAATACTACAAAATAAGTCATAAAAGTATGTTTCATTGGTGCTGATATCGGATCGATATTGGTATCAGCCAATACTTAAAATGATCACTGCTTCGCCTGATGATGGTCTAGCACTTCAACAGACAAGGGCGCATGAATGCTGGACTTACACGCAAGTTGAGCTTTTGCCTTAATTCTATCATCTGACACCCGGTCAAGCCGCTGAGCTCCTCGTGCTCATTGTAGAAGTTTTTCTCGAAAGGTGCGTAATCAATCTGTGGGAGGAAAAAAAAAGGAATTTTAAGAATGTAAATCCGAAATATGCAATTTTAAAATTCCGCCAGTCTGTGTAAACTGCACCTCTGAGTGGTCGATCGGGGGCAGGGGCAGGATGATTTTCTTCGTGGTGGGGGCGATCGGGTTCCCATCGCTGTCGTAGTCGACGTTCTCCTCGTCCTCCTCCTGCGTCAGCCCGGCGGTGGGGTTCTCTGCCATGTAGCGGAAGTAGGCTTCCTGCAGAGAGCACAGCGTTGCATGTGAGGGAAAAAAACGAGCTGTCTTTCTGCTCGTCCAGGCACCATCCAGGCAACTGAAAGACTCACAAATGCCTAAAGAGACCGTCAGCCTCACAACAGATGGAAAGAAAGAAATCATCCTGTCACTTCCTGAGATAAAACAAAACTTGAACATGCTTTGTGTTTTTTTTTTTTTCCAGGTCTCACAGTCATCATCGACACAATAATAAACTTCCATCATAATGATCCTAAATATGCATGGTCTGATAAAGGGGAGGGCAGAGGGGCTTTGACAGATTAGAGAGAAGGGGGAGGGAATGTCTGGTCTGGAGACCACTCTGATCAGCGATGTAGTGGATTAAGAATTTTGGAGGATCTCACTCACTTGTTCATCTTCTTCTTCAATGTCATCACGAATACCCCTGCAATGACAAGCGGAGAAAAAAAAAACTTCCCTGCGGCTCGTTCATACACCCAAGACAGCCCACATCCCTCTAAGACTATGGTTCTTTTAGCTTACCTGAAGATGCATATGATTATAAACCAGCAACAACATGCTGGATGTGTCACCTCATGTGTCAATTCTAAAAGTAGCCAATAGTAGCACAGTTACCTTAATATCAAAACTATGAAATGTACTTATAAATTCTTTCGCTCACAAAATAGATGTTAATTTGTGGGCATTTCTTTTTCTTCCTGACAGAAAATATTCAAATGCACAATTCAAGTATCTCAGAGCAGGCTAAGCTAAAACAACAGGTAAAGCCTTACTTGGCTGATTTTTTCTCCTTTTCCTTCTCCTCTAGTTTCTTCATGTCTTTAGCTGCTTGGTTCTGAAATGGGGGGGGGAAAGGTTTGTGAGTGAGAGACAAAAGTTAAGATATATTCTGTCTCATCCTCGTTGCATTTTCCTCACCTCAACCTCTGCCATGAAGGCATCCAGCGGGTCGTCCTCGCTGTCTGAGCCGCCCGACCGCATCTTCTGTCGCGTGGGCGAGTTCTCAGCTGGGATGTAAGGCAGATCCACATTGCTGCCGGACTCCTCTTCGTCATCTTCAAAATACCTTGAAGTAGATACGAACCCGTTTTTACAAACGATTTTCGTGATTTCTCCGCATTTTTAGTTTGAAAAGAGGGAGGAATAACTCACGCATTTTCCTCATCAAAGTTGGCTCTTTTTGTCCCTATTTTGTAGAATGACGGAAGCTGCTGGTTCTTCCCATATGCTCCGCCTGAACCCGAGGCACCAAACGTTGGAGATGGGTTGGTAAGCTGGGGTTCCTCTTTTTTCCCCGCGAGTGAAAATCCTCCAAACCCGAACCCTCGCTTAATTCCCGGACCACCTTTGTTCCAATTCATGGCTGCACTGTTAAAAAAAACAAACAAAGGAAACACCTCTTACAAGTCTAAAACTCACTGGATTTCGCAAAACATCTTCACAAAAATAGCTCCAATTTCTACAAAAAAAGGTGATTCTTTAAAGTCAATATTGTGACTTTGAACAACTTAAACATTGATTTCTCTCATGTAGCACACAGAATCTTCTGTTATTGATGTGCGGGAGGTCTACCTTGATGTAATAAAAATTGATTATATGCATTTTATTTTGCTTGCACATTCCTGCCAACAAACAAACAGCCGGATCAACACTCTACAAATGTCAAACACCCTTAATTTGATCCGATTAAAGCCAATTGTGTCCGTTTTACTTTTATAGAAAACATTACACATCTGATTATGTTTACATGTTGACAATGTTGAACAAACTAGCCGAGAATCTATCGGCACCAGCGACGTGCTATTAATGGAGTTTTGCAGGAAGCGAATATTTGATGGTTCTTGGGGACTTTCTACTACATTGTTGTATCTTTTTTTTAATTTTTTTTATTAAAAAACGTGGTGCAATACAAATCAACAGAGCATCGCCAGGGGGTTTCAATACAAACAACATAGTGCAGAGACTATCATTCAAACAAAAACATTGGAATGTAAACAGAGTTTTTACAGCTTTCATGTTAATGGAGTTTTTAACAGACTTAATGTATTGCTTGGCTTCATTTTCAAAAAATAAACAAGAAAAAGGGGTTTTTGATTAGTATGAACGTGCCACCTGGCTAATCATATACTAAGATTGATGATGTATTGTTTATCTTTAGAAGAAGGAATGTTAGTGAAGCCAAAACAATACATGTTCAAAGCACAGGGGGAGGAAAAGAGCTCCAATCGCATAACAAATCAGGCTACAAACATCTCCCCATAGTTTGGTTGAGAAAAAGCAAGACTAAAACAGATGAGAAACGTCTCCCTGCACACACACATTGCCACCATCCGCGACAGTGCGTTAGCTTTAGCTCCCACAAGGCCGCAGGTGGAGGCCGAGCAGTGGGTGTGCGCGCTAAACCGCCAAATCCCGTTAAAATAGCGAATTTAAGACTCATTTCTTACATTCTAACAACACACACGCCTGTAGGACACCGCCTTCCTCGGGGTACGTGCTGTGTAGCTGCTCTGAAACGCTCGCCAGCTCGCTTTATTTACCTGAGAGCGGATACTTCCAACAGGATCCCGTGTTTTCAGTGGAGCCCCAGCGGCGCTGCGTCATCAACGCGCGCCTCCGAGAGAAAAAAAAAAAAAAGCTGTGACGTATTTGCACGCGCGACGCTGTCAGAGACGAGCCGCGCGAATGATGGCGAGCTAAATAAGTTCTCCTGAAATACAAGCTGGCGTCGCTCCCCTCGACTCTGTTCTGGTGAGATATTGGAATTATTAGTATTTTTAGAGGGAAATAATATTATAATGTTGGATGAAGTTAGTTATAGCTTTAGCTAACGGCGGGGTTTTGTTTGCGTCGCTAGCCTGCGTCCTTCTTCACAACAACAATTAGCAGGAACTAAACATGATTTATGTGTTTATATATATATATATATATATATTGGAGGTAATTGTCCCTCTTTTTTTAAGATATGGCCTCTGATGGACATCACTTTGTATAAATCAATAGCTACACGTCTAGGATGTCGGTTTCAGGCAGCAAACTAGCATGATAAACATGCCATCACTGGATTTAACAGTAACAACAGGAGTTATTTGACTGCAAGGTTCGAACCTGATACATTTAAACCTGATATTTGATGTTTATTGAAATGTTAGCCTCATGCACCACGCAGAATGATGTGATTTTTCCAGCCTTAATGATGTCAAATCCACTCCTGGGCTCTAAATATAGTGCAGGGTTTTGATGTGGGTGGTTTCGTATATATAAATAACTCATAACTCACGCATTCAGGTTACAGCGATGCTTCTTCTTTCACAGATTTCCCCGGTTCGGGTTTTCAGCAGTATATGCAGCACTTTTAAAAGGATCAATGTCTTTTCTTGTAAGTAACTTTTCCCCCCTAATTTTTAGGACATTACCTCACCGTGCCAGCCTCAACCTAATTCTCCACCCTGGATTAAATCTAATCTTAATCTCTAATCAATATTGTTTTTGGTGAAGCACAGGGCGTCATCCCCACAGAAATCAGACCGTAATGCAGATTACAAGCAGGAATCTTCATTTGTTCTCCTGACAAAACAATGTAGTGATATTTAGGAAATGACCGAGTCACTAGATCTGAAGTTTATTGATCAGTCAGCACGGTATTAATGATCACAAAACAGTTTAGATCATTCAGAATATCAGTTGTAATTTTTTTTTAAGTAATTCTATTGAAGTCCATTGTATTTTCAAAAATGACAGTATTCTGACTTAGTTTCAACAGTGTTTAAATACCCTAAAGATTGTTACGGTTGCATTCTATATTCATATTTTGTGTACTGCTTGTATACTTTTACAGACAGGAAATATCGCATGGCAATACTTTGAATTATGCAGCCAGCATGAACTATAGAAATTACACCCTTTTTAAATGTGTTTTTTGTTTCCACTGGAACCTCTCCTTACTCTGGCTTGCATTTTCTCTCTTTTTCTTTCTCCCCCCCCCCCCCATGTCTGTTATTAACCCCCTGTGTGTGTCAGCGTTGGGTAACTGAGAAATTGAGTGTGGAGAGCCTGCGGGATTTGGAGTTTTTTGGAGGTGAGGCACGAGGGAAACCCAAGTTTCCAAAGGAACTGCTCGGCATTTACTGCTTTTACACATCCAGCCCTTCATCAGCAGCAACACACACACACACACACACACCCACACACACATACACGGTCACCGGTAGCTAGTGCTTTGCTTTAATAGATTGGTTGCTTTGCTCTGCTTCTCAGGTGTTTTCTTGGAGAAGATGGATGTTTAAACTCAATAGCTTCATTCAGCAAACATTGGTACACACACGAGTTTTACCTGCAATTGTAAACCCGTGGCTCTTAAGAGCTGTGAATACGAGACCGCCGAGTAATACTGTAGAAAAATGAGCCTTTTGTGAGTAAGACTCACAAGCACAAGAGCGCTTTTTATTAACTTTTCTCTTCATTGAACTTGTGGTTTCAATGAGAATTGTATATATAGGCTCTATATGAATATTTGTGAAATTCTAATAGTTCTAGGAGCCTAGTGAGCCAAAATGCAGCATGTTAAGCAGCTGTTTCAGGTACCAGGTTCTCCTACTTAATACGTGTATTATGGGAAGCCTCTGGGGTGAACTAAGCTTTCTTTGCCACCTTTGCCTCATTTTCATTTTCTTGCCAGCCCATCATTTGGTCATTGGTCACTGTTGCATGTGTTACTTTTTTGGCTGTGCTGTTTTCCCATTGCCTTGCACAACTTTAGGGAAGCAGGATTTTTTCTTTTCTCTCTTTTTTTAAATTAAGTGAATATGAAAGTCTTTCACGTATATGCAAACTTTTATCCTGGATTTAAAGGTACAATTTGTGGATTTTCGTGTTATGTTCTGCACTCTGAAACTGTAAGGAGCGGCATATTACCAGGGAAATGGGGTGTGCACCTTAAGATCTTAATTATTTATCTTTACAACAAAGCTTTAGGTTCAGTCACTCTCCTCTCTTCATGTACTAAGTCGCATAATACAATGCGACCCACCAGAAACAGCAAATTGTACCCTTCAGTGTTTGCGCTCTTCATACCATTTCAGTTCAGTCCTTATAAAAGCCGCCCCCCCCCCTCCAATCTCCCAGCCCTAGAGCTGCTCTAAGCACAGATCCTTCTCTTATTTTATGTGTGTGTGTGTGTGTACATGTCTATATGTCATTGATGTGGTTTTTCTGCCCCAGAGCAAGCTCAGGGACTCTCTCACAGGAAAGTAAGTGCGGTAACTCCTGTCACTGCATTGTCACACAACGCCCCGCCCCTCCTCCCCCCATGTGCCTTTTGTCGGTGTGCGTGCATGCGTGTGTGTGTGTGTGCGCACGCAGGTTTACATGTCGAGGAATTCACGTACCTCCAGGCTTTGCACATTTTCTGTATGCATGAGTGCCCACTTGGTGACGCACGCTCTTGCTCAGAAAGCCTCCCCACTCACCGGGGCTTCTGTCGGGTTAACGGTAGCGAGTCACATCCTCTTAGTGAACTGGACTCGTCTGAGCTCTCGGTGTGATGCTAAAATACAGCGAGCGGCAACTCCTTTTGGTGTCTTTTTACCCGCCTCGTGAGTTCTCACGCACTTCTGGTCTGTGCCGATGATCGAGTTTGATAGTGAAGTGCCGGCGCCACCCTGTGGTGTCAGCAACTGTGCGCCCCCCCCCTCCGCCCCGGCACACTGTTGATGGATGGAGTTCCAAGTGTTTTGCTGCAGCGATGCATGGCGGCCCCTCGCTGGATCTGATCACAGCGCTCCCTTCGTTTGGTACGGCGTGTGATTAGATCAACATTTATGGACGCTCCCCGACCGGCTGGCTGCCATAGCATGTAAACAGACAAAAAACCTGCGTAGCCAGTGGAGTTGACGCTATTTAACCACTCATCCATGGATCGAATGTTAAGAGTTGCCTCTCTACTCTTGATAAGACGCAGCGATGCACCAGGAAGTGCGCAATTCCACATATGCGTACAGGTCACCTTCATTTGCTTTTGCAGCTTGCCACAGCAATCCATCCACTCCCATCGCTCGAATGGAAACAAACTGGTGGAATTCGGGAGCCCTCACTGCAGAGAGTATTAATTTTTAAACAACATGGGTTCAGAATGCAGTTACCTAAAAGGATTTCAATCCCAGGACAAAAAGGCTTCAGGCTTCGCATTTCAGTCGTATGATGCATCCGCGCTTCACAAATAATTAAATAGCTTTACTCTCATGGGCAAAAAAATCAGTCTTGTATTGAGTGGTATTAGGGCTTTGGAGTAATGACGAGAGCGAACAATCTGCTGGTGGTGGTTTGAATGCCTTACAGGCTTGTGTCTACTAATGTTTTCTGATTCATGTTTTTGTTGTTGTTGTCTTGGGTTAGTGCCACAGGTTGAGCTCACACCCCTTGTTAACACACACTCAGCTTGTCTTTTAACACACTTGACACTCAAATGTAGGACCAGTCCTGCACTCACACCACAACCGCATCCCAGCACAGCCCTGCCCTGTAGCAAGGAGAAATCTGGGTCTCGCCGATGTTGATCGGCTCTGTTTTCCTCCCCTCCTCCTCTTCCCCCGTCCTCCAGGCCCATGAGGACAGTCGGGAGAGTCTGACCTCCTTCCCACGCCGGGACACCATGGGCAGCTTCCTCCCCGACAGCGGCGCCTACGAGGTCCTCATGGTTATCGGTAGGTGGAGCCCCTTTTGGACTTAAATGCTCATTTTCCTTTATTTAACCCTTAAGAGTTCCTTAAAAAGATACTTTCTCAATCGTCCTTCAGAACGAACGAACGTCCTCTCCCTAAAAACTGCTGTAAAAATAACATTAATTATTTATTTATTTTCACTTAAAATGAGTCAGTAGTTTCAGTCAACTTAAGCCTGAAAAATATGTATCAAATATTAATTATTTAGGGGGATTTTAACCCTCTAAATACCAGTTTGTGTAGTTTGTGTAGATTCAGTCTGAAATATTGATATCAAAAATCAATTTATTTATTTATTTTTAGAGATTTTGACCCTCTAAATGGTCAAAAAACGTTGGGACAAACACCATCCCCAGGAACTCTTCAGGGTTAATTCAAAGTCGTTTTACCCTCTGCTGACACGTAGCCCAGTTCAAAACCAGTGCTGCGGCTGTTTTAGGGTTTGAAACAGTGCGATGAAAGTGTTGTAACACGAGTGTGTTTCAGGTCGAGGCCTGGACGAGCTGATGACTGTGAACCTGGCGCGGTACAGACCCACGGGGGAGCACGTCGCCATCAGACGGATCGACCTGGAGTCCTGCACTAATGATATGGTTACATACCTGCAGGTCAGCATCAGTCAGCCATCATCCCTTAATCTCATCAGTCTGCACCGCGCAGTCTGCACCACCACCCCACCCCCCACCCCGCATCCCTCGCCTCACTCTTTCAGCGGATCACACTCCCCCGCTATCATCTGCAGCCGGAGCTCTTATGTAACCCTCCCGCCCGCGTTCCCATTAACCTTGCCGCTCAAACCCACCGAGGGGTAATTAGATTCCTTCTCTGACAATCACGCAGAGAAATGATACGGTGTCCCATGCTTCTCCTCTCCGTGCAGGGTGAATTACACGTGTCAAAGTTGTTCCACCACCCCAGTATTTTGCCCTACAAGAGCATCTTCATCGCCGAAAATGAGCTGTGGGTCATCAGCCCCTTCATGGCGTACGGTGAGAACCAGAGAGCACCTGTGATGCTTTAAAAGGAGTCAGCGTTTGCAAGAGTGTCTTTGTCGAGACTTGTTTTTTTTTTCTTCTTCTTTTGTCCAGGTTCGGCCAGAGATCTCATCTGCACACATTTCACAGACGGCATGAGTGAGCTAACCATCGCCTACATTTTACTGGGCATGCTTAAAGCACTTGAATACATCCATCACATGGGATACGTGCACCGGTAAGACACACTGAAGTCAACAGTCAGGGTATCGACGGGGTCTTGAGTATTAAAAGTATTAAGTATTAAAAGTTGATAAATCAATTTTGTGGAAATGAAGACCCTTAAAAAGTATGAAAAAGTCTTATCACCACTTTAAGAGGTCTTAAAATTTTGAAGGCATTTTTCTGAATTACCTGTCTTGACCTTGAAAAAGTCAACAAAAAAAAAAAAAGGTATTGAAACTTAAGAAACTTAACTTCAAGATTCCAGTATGTACCTTGAGTATGACCTTGTAAAGTTATGTAACTCAGCAGCAGAACTGTGAGTGAAAGCTGCATTGTAAAGTTGCTTTGCGTCCGTGCAGGAGCGTGAAAGCCAGCCACGTGCTGATCTCGGCAGACGGGCAGGTCTGCATGTCGGGTCTGCGGAGCATCTTCAGCCTGATCCGTCACGGCCAGCGGGCCAAGGTGGTGCACGACTTCCCTCAGTACAGCGTCAAGGTGCTGCCCTGGCTCAGCCCGGAGGTGCTGCAGCAGGTACGTGCTGCGCCATCTCTGTGTGCTGCTTCTGCTGCTGCTGCAGCCCGAGGACCAGGATGTAAAAGCAAGCAATGTCAAATAGAGCAGGGCGATGTGGACCAAAAATCATATCTTGATTTTTTTATTTTTTTACACAAAGTGAGCTTAATATTCAGTCAAATATGACATGTCATAAGTAGTTTTATTGAAGCCAGCTATTGCAATGGACTGTTCTTTGCAATAGCTTACATCTCAATTGGTTTCTTTACCTGGTTCAAACTCAGCTGTTCAAATAACAGTGTAAACATAACCAAGCTCCATGCAAGGTGTACATATAATCAAAATAGTCCCCAGAATAAAATAGGCCAATCTTTTTTCGAAATAAATATAAGAAAAGTAAAATATCTGCCTATCTTTTAGTTAAGTTTGACAACTGAATGGCTTATTAAAATCAAATGACAGATTTTCTTCTCCTTTATAACAAATACAGTATACTATATTGGGCTATAATCAATATAAACAATATGGTCTCATTCCACATCTTGTTTAAAGAAAATATTGATATATTTTTTATATCAATAAATCGCCCAGCCCTAATCTCAAACATGCCATGCGTGGCTTGTGTGTTTTCTCAGAACCTGCAGGGCTACGACTCTCGCTCGGACATCTACAGCCTCGGCATCACAGCCTGCGAGCTGGCCAACGGGCATGTGCCGTTCAAGGACATGCCGGCGACACACGTAAGCCACTTCCTGTTTTTATTTGTGTGTGTGTGTGTGTGTGTTTGGAAGAGCCAGCATGTACTCAAACCTCACGGTCTCTTCCTCCAGATGCTGCTGGAGAAGCTGAACGGGACGGTGCCGTGTCTGCTGGACACCACCACCATCCCGCCCGAGGAGCTGTCCATGAAGCCGTCCCGCTCCGGCGCCGACTCCGGGATCTGCGAGGGTCCGGGAGCCGGGGGTGTTCGCCACTCCAACGGCGAGCCCTCCACATCGTCGTCCGGACACCCTTACAACCGCACGTTCTCGCCGCACTTCCACGCCTTTGTCGAGCTGTGTCTACAGCGGGACCCAGAGAAGAGGTAGAGCGACGGCCATATTTATAATCCTATGCAAAAGGCTGGTTTTGGGATTGAAGGTAATCATTTCTTTCTTTTGTTTCTGCGCAGACCATCTGCCGCCACTCTCATAGGCCATCCCTTCTTCAAACAGGTGTGTAAGATGGTATTTTTATGTGACAAGGACGAGGAGAAGCCCATGATGATGAAATGTAAATTCACACTTGGTTATACAAGATATAATACTATTACAGGTGTTCCGATCTGATATTGATATGGGATATTAGCCTTTTCTATGCTACAAAATAATTAATAAAAGTACGTATGATTTGTGCTGATATCGTATCTGATCGATATTGGTATCGGTCAGTGCTCAAGGCTTCAGTATCGGTATCCGGCTGCTCAGAATAGCGCCGATTTCTTTTAAGACGAGCAAATTCACAGCTTTATATCGGCACAAAAGTCATGCAAGTGAAAGGTAACGTTTGTAACCCAACTGTTTTTCCATCATCAGATCAAGCGGCGGCCGTCGGAGGCGCTGCCCGAGCTGCTGCGGCCCGTGTCGCCCATCACCAGCTACGAGAGCTCCCAGCCGCCGGACTCGCCCTCGGGCCTGGCCAGCCTGGAGTCGGGCCTCAGCCACCTGGATGTGGACGACTGGGACTTCTGACGGCGGCAGGCGCTGCACGGGGTGGGGGTGGGTGAGACGCCTGCCGCACTTTTTCGACGGCAAACTCTCTGAACGGACAGGACGAGAATTGTCTCTCCCTTCTTTTTGTTTTTGTAACGGTCCCTTTGTAAATACCACAAATCTCCACAAAGAAAAAAAAAAAAAAAAGAAAGAAAAAAGGAGTGACTGTTCTCAGAGGTTAAAAGCCAGCAGCCATCTTGCCTCTTTTTGATGTCTCTTGTACGCTTTTGTTGGATAGATATGCACAGAACTTTTGCACTGCAGTGATGGCCTCTTTCTCACAAATACACGCACACACTTACACGTGTTTACAGATTGTATGCGCATATTTACAAGCGTCCCCCTCCTTCCCCGGAGCCGCACCACAACAGGACTCAATTCCTCAGGAGGAGGAAGAGGAGGAGGAGGAGGGTGGGGGGCGTCTATGGATGTCTGTGTTGCTCTGGTGAATCCGCAGGGGACATTCTACCTCTTGTTTGGCCTCTTGGCACGGCCCATCTGCTCAGAGAGACCACCATATGGGTGCATGCCGGTCCTCGCAGCTGATCCACTGCAGCCCCCCCCATACATACACACACACAAACACACCACACCACACAGGGGCGGGGTCCACTAAACGAACAGCATGCATCCGCACTTCACTCTCTGCCGGTGTTTTTCTCCCATGTAGACCTCAACTCTGGCTTTCTGCATCACGTTTGTTGCGTTACCCACCACCCATATAACACCGATTAGGTTTCGCCCTCTGAGCATAGATGTGACCTTGAACCTACAAGCCGGGGGCGTGATGTTACTTATGTCAAACGTGAATGTTACATTGGTGCTTGTTTTCGTCCGGTTGCATGTATTTGAAAGTGGGGAGCAAAGTGTTGCGAAAAAAAAAATGTCAACGGTGAATTTTACTTAATAAAGCATTCACTTCACTGTTTTAACTTGATGGCACTGCACAGTTTAAAAACCAAAAAAAAAGTTGCTTTATTCCAAATTTGCACAGACTAACACAGACGGGGAGGGGGATGGGGGAGAAAGGCGCAGATGTGGCTAATCGTCATCTTCTTCGGATGGTGGCTGGTCTTCTGCCGCTTGGCGTTTCTCCATCTTGGCCATCAACTCTGTTGAAAAAAAGGAAAAAAAACATGGAGGAATTCAGTGCTTAGATTTCTACAAATTCTACTTTTTTCCCCTGTGTGGCTCTGCTTACCCTTCGCAGGGTTGAATACGCCGTTGGTCTGAGTGTTGCACACGTAGCAGCGCTTGGACTTGCGGTAATGTTGAAGAGCGCAGGTCTCACAGAAATAATGCCGGCACCTAGTAACAGAAAAAAAAAAAAAAAAAGTTAAGTTGCAACTGGTTTTTAGTAAGCAAACGGTGAAAACACAAAATTCGGTGGCTTACTTTGTGATGATGGGATTTTTGAAGGACTCCCTGCAGATGAAGCACTTGAAGGGAAAATCCTCATCGTCGCTGCTCACCTCATAGTTCTCATCATCTGGTCGGGAGCGAGTATTTTATTAGTACGACACAAGGAAAACAGCTGTAAAGCAAACTAGGGGTGTCCCTGTACAACTTTTTCACTGCCTTGAGTATTGGCCGATACCGATATCGTATTATCGTATTTTTACTACTTATTTTGTAGAATGGAATGTTAGAAAAGGCTTCATAGGTGACTTTACTTAAACAGAACAATAGTCAGCAACAGTAGCTATGAGGAAAACTGACCCATTCATTATTAAGCAATGGCTTACATACATTGTAACCTTAAAAATTGATCAAACATGCTTCCAGCAGTCTGCAATAGACTGCTTGTATCACAGTGCTTATATCTGATAATTTAGATGCAGACCAACATAAGCCGATGCTTATCGGTACGCCCCTAAAGAATACACAGATGGAGCCACACTTACAAAAAAAGAGACAAGCAAGACATGAAACTATGCTCACCATTTGCTCCATATCTGC
>CAESWR010000894.1:192591-203389 GCA_903171835.1 Mullus surmuletus
CTACTCACCTCCTGCCTGACTTCACAGCGAGGCTTCTCCTCGAGCGAAACTTCTCTAACATGTTAGACACACACTGAGTGCTGTCAGACGCTCATAATAACAATAACAATTAGAAGAGTCTGTTGGCGGAAAAGCAAAACAAGCTCTTTGACAACGGACAGATTCCGTCACAGTCTGCTTGTAGCAGCTTTGTTGAATATTGGACCGATTATTTAAATGTTCTAGTCGCTTATTACACACAGGGAAACACAGGACCCTTTAACATAGGTGTGGAGAAGCTGCTTTATTTCATTTAACGCCACGGCGGCCTTGTAAAAATCACCTCCGGGGCAATTTTCTTCATGGAGAGGTCAAAACATCTTAAGCCAGCTTTCGAAGATGAGGAACGGAGGAATCGTAAATGAGGGTAAGAACACAGCAACGTTTTTACGAGCGTCCCCGTCTGGGAGCGAGATTAACTCCGGTACGCCTGCAAACTCACCTTCTCCGTGCAGGTAAACACACACAAAGGGGTACAAAAACCAAGGCGACTCTTCCATCGTTCATCCTGAGGAGCGAGGATAGGACAGAGGAAAGGGGCGGAGCCTGTGAATAAGAGGTGAGCACCGGTGCGACAATGAATTTTATTGATTTTTTTCCCCCCTGCTGGTCACATCCACGTGTGTGTGCAAGAGGGGGAAAAAGGGAAAAGAGAGGCGGCTTGACCACATTCCGCTCCCCTGCCAAGTTGCATTAATCGTAAATCAGTTACATCCCTCAGATCTGCAGGAGACTCCATGACTATTTCACTGTGCACTTTGAGCCAGGCACGCGGCAGATTCCCTTCCATCTCCTGTATAATCTACCTCAAATAAACCCCGTCACCCGCCGTCACCCTCGTTGCCGGTAGATGGAGTTTCCATTCAGCAGACATGGGACCAAGTCATACATGTGAAAGTCTCAAGTAAGTCTCCAAATCAAGCCACCTTATTTTACCCGCACAATCTTATCTTAATAAGTGAAAAGACAAGATATTAGTAACTGTCACTTCACGTAATTGGCAAATGTATCCATTACACTGTAATTACTGATATTCAGTAAAATACATGCAATCAAACTAAACAGAAATAACTTCATAAGATTATTTCTTCATGGATTTCAATGTAAACAAAACCAACTCTGCTTCACTTTTCAACAGCGTGGGTCTGCATTGATATTCATTTTACATTTATAATGAAAACTGGAAACACAAAATCAAGATCCGCTCAAATCATTCAAGTCATGGAGTCTCAAGTCAAGTCCCGAGTCTTTAACCTCAAAGTCCAAGTCGAGTCTCAAGTCTTCCATTTTTTTGGCGAGTCAATCACAAGTCATCAAAACAGCGACGCGACTCAAGTCCAAGTCACAATGACTGGAGTCGCCATCTCTGCCATTCAGAGCGTGCGGTCATCGCCGAGTCGCGACTGACGCTAAAAACCCAGATCTCCTTTAATTACATTTCAATTAAACGGTACAATAAATATAAAAGGCACGAATCCTGGTGCACCCGAGGTCCCCCCCCCCACCACCACCACCAAGCAGACGCAGAGTGGAGTGATTGGAAGAGTTAATGTATATTCATGAAGTGGGAATAGGTTGAATCACTTTCACGTTTTATCATCTCTGTCACTGATTGATGTAATTAGACATAGAGATTGCTGCTCATAATCAGGGAAAGCGAATGGAAAGATGAAGATTTTTTCGCTCCGTTTCGGAGCGGCATACCGGACCCGGCTCGAGATTGTTTTCGTCCCATTACCTGGACCTGATTTCCCTTCAACACACACACACACACACACGCTTGCTCGCCCACGTCCACATGAGCTGACGGCGTGCTGTCTGGAAGGCAGGTAAGGCACTGGGGACCTGCTCCTACTGTCCCCAGCTGTCTGGATGAATTAATAACACGCGGCGCCACTAACGCTTGCAGATCACAGTCGCCGCAACATCTGTGCACATCCGAGCGCGTTGAGTCCTTGAACTTGGCGGGGATTTCGCCCTCAGGACTCTCGCAACTGTCAGACAACCTGTAGGGCCCACTTTTAACCTCCAGGAAAGAGCGACACGTCCTTCTACCGTTCAGCTGAAGCGGCGGCTTTTGTGACTCCAGGACGACCCGCGTATGAATATGCATGACGAGGGGTGTCTGCGTAATAGATTATCCTCTCCAACCGGCTGCTCCCGCTTTGTTCTAATTGCGGTTTGAAGATACCAAATGTAAAACTAATAGAAAACCAAGCAGCCACATGCTCAAGCAGAAGTTGCATATCTAGCTGTTTTTTTTTTGGATGTTTTATTTTTGCAGTGGAATTTTACACTATTCTTCAAATAATTTTATATTACCTTTGATTAAATGCTTAGTGTTATTAGGATTGTTGACTCTGCGCTATCATCTTATGTCTGCTTTTCATGCTTTCTACCCATAATTCCTAAAAATGAGCATCATGGCAGGAAGTCATGGATCAAGTGAGAAGTTGGGTTTCGGACATGTGAAGTTGCCCCCTGCTGGCCGTTAGATAGATGATCAAGCAGAAGTTGGATATCTGTAGCTGTTTTCTGGTGGAATTTAATGTAATCTTTGATAAAATGCTTAAAGTGTTATTAGGATTGTTGACTGTAAGCTACGTCTTATGTCTGTTGTTCATACTATCTACCCCCTAAAAATGAGCATTATGGTGAATTCAGGAAGTCATGGATCGAGTGAATTGGGTTACAGACTTATTTTTGCAACAAGTGGAGCTGCCCCCTGTTGGCCGTTAGATAAAATGCCAAGTTAACGTACATGAGTTTCAAGTTTGGTCAGGACATTCTACTAGTGAATTGGGGTGTCGGGGTGTGGGGGTCTCCTCCATCTGCTGCCATTTGGTAAGAGAACACATACAGCCCCTGTGTTATGGTACCCGTCTAGAGAAATCCCACCCTGTCCAAGGCCACCGCCGCCGCCGCCTCACCCCAGAGCTGCGCCACGCTTCCTGCTCATCACTTCTTAAACGATCCCTTCAATCTTGGTTTTCTATTTTAGTTCCCATCTGTTTGTTTATCTCTCTCCCTCTTTCTCCTGCTGCAGAGCCCCCCCTTTTTTCTCCTCTCCTCCTCCTGCAGGCAAACAGAAGCATTGCCAAGAACAGCTCTGCTGGCCTGCTTAGAATTTACATATGTAAATGAGAGGCAATGTTGCTTGTAGATCTGCAATTAAGCAAACAGCTGAAGCTTACAAACAACGTCGGTCCCCATTACTTTACCAATAATAGAGTTTCTTGTGCGCTGATTTATATTGCTAACCCCATTACCTTCTTTCTCTTGCTTTTATGCAATTGGTTGAAGATAATGTCCTGGACCTGACTCAAGGTCTTTGATTAGCGAAGCAGCACAATGCGCTCTGCAAGGAAAGGAGCTCCGTACTCTTCCTCCACTCTTACGGCTGCAAAACATCGGCTCTGGCTTACTTTTTATGCATTTAAGGTTTAAAGAGCTTATTACCATGTGCTCATCAAAGCAATGTAAATCTATTTACATACCACGCTCTACAAAGAAAGCCAGGCTTTTAATGAGCTGGCGAGGTCAAACGGCAGACAGAGCATCTATACCATCAAACGCTTCACCGCGCAGCAGCCCGGCTAACAACATGCAACCCAGATTTTCCACCAGGAATATCTGCGGCAAAGTCTGCACCAAACTCATGAGCCAAATCTTCCAGCAGACATCCGGCAGAACAGCACGGGAACGCCCCCCTCCTCATCAAAGTCCTTTTTATTTGCCATCTCTTCAGGACAACTCCAATAATTATTTGGAATTCAGCTCTGCTTTGGTCCGCAAACTCCAGAGGGAAATATCTGGACCTCCTCTGCTTTCAAGATGTTCACCAGTCTCTCATCTTTTTTTGCCAGTGAAGGCTGCCCACAACTGATTTGCGAGAGTTAATATGATGGGTCACGAACCAGAAAAGTTATGGCGGTATGACCTCACCGCCTACGTCATTGCGTAGCCTCTTAAGTCATTTAAAGGGATAGTTTGGATTTTTTGACATGAAGTTGTATGAGATCCTCACCATCAGTGTCTTTCAGCAGCAGTGACTTTTCCCCCACTGCGTCCTGTGAGTAGAGTTCCGGCCTGGTTTTGGTGTTGCAGGAAGTAGTTCCGGGGTCACATGGATAAAGTGTTTTGCTCCAAAAAGCAATAAGTGTTCAAAAGAGTTTGTCCATTTGCATCACAAAGTCCGACCTCGCAATCAACCTACACTATTTTCCTTCCATTCATTCACTGCGTGCACCTTTCCATCAGCTGAAGGAGGCGGAAGGAGATCACTGCAGCCTCCTTCCCAAGACGTAAATGGAGTGAAATAGCTGATGATGCTGCACGTAGTGATACGAAGGGAGGGAAAATAGTACCGGGTTATTGCGAGGTCAGACTTTTTTCCACGGCCAAGAGTTCATGATGCAAACGGATTACTCTTTTGAACGTATATAGTTGCACAAGGCGCTTTATCTGTGTAATCCAGCAACTCGACGGAACTACTTTCTGCAACACCGAAACTGGGCCGGAAGTCCGCTCAAAGGACGCAGTGGGGGAAAAGTCACTACTGATGAATGACACTGATGGTGAGGATCTCAAACAATTTCATGTCAAAAAAACCAAACTATCCCTTTAAGTGAGAGAAATAACGTATTGAGGCTTTACTGACGCCAGCGTGGATCATGATTGTGTGTCCAAGAGCTGCAAGCTGGTGGGTATCTGCAGCAGTAGCAACATTTTCACATTCGCCTGTCTGTTTGTCTTGTTATTTTACAGCTTTGAGGTGGCTGCGATGAGGTTGTTGGCTTGTTTTGACAAGTTCATGTTTAGATGATGCTGTAACGGGCGCAAGTAGGTCAGATACAAATACTGGAGACTGGGAGGCAGAAATGACAGCGATGCTACTGCGATCAAGTCTCTATTCCAAAAAAGAAGATCTATTGATGTGAAATACATTTTATTACATTATTATTATTAATATTATCAATATATTATTATTAATTATTTACATTGTTTGTATTCCCAGATTGACCAGAAATCAAGTGATTAAATAGTGGACATCGATTGAGAAAACCTTTAAATTCCTTATATTTGAAAGATTTTTTACCTCTGCAGAAAGTTGGACTCTCTGACCTCCTGGATGCCACATTAGATATGGTATCTTGTGCCAACTGCAGATAAGCAGGCTGGTCTTGCTATTGCACCCTGGTGCTGTTCAGAACTTTATGTGTGGAGATTCGAGGTCACTGTGACCTGCTCCATGTGCGAGGTGAGTGAAGGTTCTCCAATATCACCTCCCCTCCGGATGCTTCCTCTACAGAGGGAATCAAAAGAGGGATTCAAAGTCCATTTGGCGATCTGGGAGTCGGCGCCTGAAGTAGTCAATCCAGGTCATGCATTTTTGACCTGATCTCTTTTTTCCCTTCTCACTCATGTCTCTCTCTCTCTAAAAAAAAAAAAAAAAACAGAGCACTTTTGCAAAAACCAGCCATAAATTCTCAGCTGTGTCATGATGGAACTAAATAGACTCAAAGCTTGAAAACAAACCAGGGTTCTTGCCGCAGTTATGATCTCACTTCTACATTTGATCGATGAAACAGATTCCATCTTGAAGATTTAAAGGCAGTTGTCCAATTCGAATCCAAAAATGGCTTGGAAAGGAGCTGTTTTTTTAATTTTCATTTGAATGCCCTCCTTTCAGATATAAACCAGACAGCGTGACAGCAGCATGACCTTTTACCGAGGCTAAGAAATGGTAAGTGGCTGTATTTAGTGTATATCCCACCCTCTTTCCGGCACGTCTCAGAGTGCGTTACGTTGCATTACAGTTGCCTCATTCACATTCGTGTTCACACCACCATGCAAGGTGCTAAACCGGTCGTCTGCGGCAACCGAGAGCACTTTGAAACGGTTGACAAGAGGAGCCGCGGATCAAAACATTCAAATTGCCGTCCGTCCGGATGCCTTACCTACTGAGCTGTGCTGCCTCTGAGAAAGTGAAGTGCATTACTACGCCTCTCAGATCGCTGCGGCGCCGCTTCCCGCTTGTCAAAGGTCTGACTTTTGAAAACACTTTGTACCGGTCCCTGTTTGTGAGGCGAGGCCAAAGCACATCTGTGCATTGTGTATACTATCTGATCGAGACATCTCACGTTGTCTGGGGCTGCTTTGCTTACTGTTCTGAGGAGTTATTATAAAAGACGGAGAAGGGGAGCAGCTGTTTGGATGCACCGCACACCTGCTGTAGAGTCTGAAGGACGGACGCGAGGCCTGGTTCAACCTCAGCCTTGGCGGAATCAGCAATATTTGACCTTTGCCATTATTTACATATACTTCTTCCTCATCAAGGTGTTGTTTTTTTAACCTTCAACCTTTGTTTTTCGGATCTTGTACGAGATGAAACGCAGAAAAGCAGAGATGCTAGTGGATGTTTGTTTGTTTAGCTGAGTTGCTAACTTTAATTGCTAGCATTCACACCTAGCATAGATGCTACTGCAGGAATGCTAATGATGATGCAAGCAGGGAGGATGGGGGGGAAGGCTGGAATAGAATAGAACTGTTTTTTTTGTCATTTCATTCTTTATTGCAGTCAGTCGGTGCCAAAAAGACATACAAGACATACAAACACATACATTTGCAAGTGTAAGTCCCTGTTTTGGACGACCTGTCCTCGGTAAAAGCTGTCACTGAAAATGTCCCAGATTTCAGCTTTTTATGATTTCGAAAAAAAATGTGTGCAAACTAGGACGACGGTTATTACGGTACGCGGGTAGAAAGTGCGAGTGAGCATGTTGCGCGCAGACAACACTTATTACGGTAGAAAGCAGAAAGCGCGAGGGAGCATGTTGAGCGCAGACTAAAACAGTTATTATGGTGCGCCGGTTGCACGCCGCCTATAGAGAAGAAGAAGAACAGAGCATGCTTGTCAAAGTTACGGTCCGTAACTGTCCCAGTTTCTTCATTTCATCTTGATAACTTTTAATTGATTTTTGTCTCTGAGCTGGAAACGTCCCCCACTTTCATTTCAATCTGGTCACCTTATCTATATGAAATAGGAATTTAAAAAAACGTATATATTATGCATGAATATACGTGTATATGTGGATATTGTGGGAATTGCTAGCAAATAAGAAACTAGTAAGCAGATGTTAGCAGAGAGTTGCAAGTGGAGGTTACAGTAGAGATCAGCTAAAATACTAATTTCATATCAAGGTGAGTCTTGTTCAGTTTTCCAAACACCGCTGTGTGTCGAAAATTAAGCCATTAAAGTTGAAGAGAAAAAATACTGTGCTTAGGGTTCTGCGGGTTTGCCAGGATGATTCGATGGCCACTTCTACATACAAGCAGCCATATTGATTGTTCATACAAAGATATTTGTCATGGCTTTTAATGCCTCGTCTGAAGCGCATGGTGTTGGGGGAAAAAAAAAGAGGGACGTAAAAAATGGTGCAATTGCATTATGGCACATGATGAGAAATTAGTGCTGAGACTGCGGAGATGTTAAGTGTTACAGTCCTAGACCTTCTCTAATAGCATGAAATGAGAACAGATCTGTTAAAGCCTCAAAGAACACCGAAATGGGATGGGATTGGCTTTACGCTGCCGTACATTACTACCCTCACATTGATGGGGCCTTTATGAGACTTAATTAAAAAGTCGATGGCATCTTTAATGGCCACAGCACTGGTTGTTTTTCTGTGTTTTTAAAAGGCTGGTTCCCTAATGACCACAGGCAGCCTCATTTGGGAGACGGGGGACGGAAAAAATGTTTGGACCTGTGGCATAAGGTCATTATGCCCCAGCTGCGTCAGGAGGACAGATAACCCTGGTTTTGCGCGTTGGCTGCTGGTCAGTGAGCAGAAAATTCTTATCTAACAGGCGGAGCCCTTTACAGCCGCAGCGCAGAGTTGAGGATGAAGTACTTAATTGAAATGACAAATGGAGTGTCGGTGGACAGAAAACTGCTCGGTTTGTTCTTCATGCTGTGACATTTTGTTTCATGCCCTTGTTTATCCTTCAATTTTCGAAACAGTAATAGCTCAGTGTGTTTGAGAGAGAGCCAAGCACGTCAAAGCCTTGAAAGACAGCCAGTGTCCTTTGTGTCTGAGAAATTATTCCAGCCGAAGTCGGCGAAAGAAGTTTGAAAGGCATACTCATCATGGTGTTAAGGTTGGATGTGGGATGTCTGCCGCTGTTTATTCAGAATGAACGATTAAAATAACTGCTGAAAAAAGAAATTAAAGCACAGTAGTGAGTGGTCCTCCAAGACCTTTTGTGGGGAAACAATGCAAACAAACCAATACGACTGGTTTTTAATACAATAAAAGATTTGGGAAATCAGCCAAACCATTGTTGTTTGAAGGTCAAGGCCTCAGCTTTTAAATGTTATGCTGAGTTTACTCGAGGCAACAACCGTATCATTTGGTTGTGGGAAGAGCTTTCCCAAGTCTGCTTCAGAGTTGGATTTTGAAATGTGCCCAATTGAATGAATGACAATGCATTAACGGCACCAGCATCCAAAGTTTTCAGTCTATTAAACGCTATCGCTGTTATCGTTTCGATGCATCAGACGGAGGGCAGACTGCATCTACCGGCCGGCCAAAAGTGGCATATCGCCGACCACCATCAAAGATAAACCACCACTGGACCCACAGCCAATTCCAGCGGTACATTACCTTCCAAAAAAAGAAATCCCTCTTGAAAAATTATGTTTCAGACATTTCAATGCTACGGCTGAGGTTTTACTTGGCTGACTGGAGCGTCTGGGTTGGAGGTGCAATAGCCTTCATTTGTTTTGTTAGATAAGAGTTGGCATCTCATAACGTCTGTCGATTCTATCCGTCTTCAGTCCATCACCAGAATAGAGGAATCATCTCTGCCTTGAAATCTTGACGTGTCAGATTTCGGTTCCAACCCCTGAAAACACTCTGATTTGTTAATTTCATTTCAGATTACACATGCAATACCTCAAAAAACCTTTGTGCTTTAATCTGTGCTTGCATCTTCATGTGTAGTATTTTGTGCCTTTTAAAATTTTTTTTTTTTTTACCCTTATTAGATGCTGGTTGAAACCTTTCAGCTTCTACATAATCCTTTACTATGCAAATGCTTCCATGCGCTGCTGGAGGGGAATTGGCTTTTTGACTCAGTCAAATTGAGCTGCGTAGCTCAGCCTCTGACAGCCTGAGAAAAACAAGCATCTTTCATTTCACTTATGTATCTCACATGTTTCATATTATAGTGCCTAATTAAGCTATTCATGATATGGCTCAGTGAGGCAGTCAATGAACCCTGAATGAAGGGTACCTTACTCTCGACATGCCTGAATCAGACCAATATGTCCGAGAATATGTGGCAATCTAGTTGAACTTCTTTGTTGTTGACATATAAATCTAATTAATCTGTATGGTAATCGACCCGACAACGCAATGTTGATCCAAAATAGACCGGAAAATGCAGTAGAAGCAACCTGACTTGTCAAAAAAAGCGGAGGAGAGGAATTCAAAACAATGAAAAATGAAGCGAAGGCACCGCATTCACAGTCGATGTCTTTAACTATCTTTTTTTATAAACTGCCAACTCCCAGAAGGCTTCAGTGGCTGCCTGCTATTGTTAAAAATATTTTCCCACCTTGATAGTTTAATATATTTCAAGCCTGTTTGAGCTTGACATTAGCAGGGGACCAAGCATCAACAGCTCCTCTTTCTCTGTGAAAAAAAGTGATCCTCATTTAGAACAGCGAGTCTGTCTTCCAAAGGATGCCTCTAATTGGAGGAGAAAAGCCTCCTTTCTGACGGCGCTGGAGATTTCAAATAAAGCCCATTTGCCAATGTAAGGAGTCATTAAACATGACATTAAATCCCGCTTCTTTGATATAAGTAGATGAAGCCCTGGATCCCATTTGGGATTTAGAGAGGATGATGGACTTTAAACTGGGCGTGTGGCAGTGAAAGGAATCGCGCTCGATGTGGCACAGACACATGAATTTGCACACACACACACGCACACACACTCAAAGCCATGAAGACTCTGCTCATCCAGAAAGTGTGTATTGTGCACTCAAAAGGAAGCCTCTTAAAGTCTATCATTTCTTCACAGGTGGACACCAAATCATCCCATTACCGGAGGCGGGAAGGTATGACATCGGACGAGCGAAGCAGACGACTCCTTGATGTTCCCGGACCCGTCACGGTCCTCCGTCTGACTCGCACTTCTTTGTTTCACCCTTGCAGTTGATTTTTTTTTTTTTTTTTTTTTTTAACAGCGGTCTGATTTGGCCTGCAGCGAGCGTCTGGTAAAGTCCCAACGGAGATGTCGGCCTAAACAGCCGGGTCTGAAGTGATTATGTGAGTGCAGTGTGAGAGATTCCTTTAGGGCCTGTGGGAACCCTGCACATTCTTTGTTGACAGTAGCAATGAGAGAGAGAAGGAGAGTGAAAGCGAGGTTGGAGAAAGAGAGAGTGAGAGAAAGGTAGAGGCGGAAGAGATGATCTAAACGGAGGGAAAAAGTGCGGGAGTCTGGGAGATTAAAGGTACGCAGCGGGATAAATCCCTTTTTCGTGGCTATTAGGATTTCCCTTATTTACACGCTCACATCTCATAACAGATAACCTCCCAGTATGTGCCATGCTGTAATAGTACAGCCTCCTTATGTAACTTCAGTGTTTGACAGGAAAACTTCTTTGTGTTAGCACATGGGGTTGGGTATCATTTAAAAATCTTCTATACCAGTACCCTTAAAATGATACTGATACCAACTGAGTACTTCA
>CAESWR010000894.1:221386-240183 GCA_903171835.1 Mullus surmuletus
TCACTTACTTTGCATGTCAGCAAGATTATATTTAAATGTCAGCTTTTCTCTCGGGATGCAAATGAGCCTGAAATGTGTTGTGACTTTCTTTTCTTTTTCTGCACGTATGGCTCATGTTTCTCCATCCTATATCCCATAAGCTTTTAAGCCCGCAAGGTATATATGTTTCTGCTGCTCGCCGGTGGTCGTTTGCGCTCGCTGCTTTGCTACTAAGACGTAGCCGCCCTTCATCTCCCATTGCAAGGGGTCCGTCATCTCGGCGCATGCAACCTGCGTGGGCGGGATCGGGTTGATTGGCTGCGATGACAGTTAGGCTCTTAATTGTGTCAGTAACTCTTCCTCGGTGGCTCATCTTGAAAGTAGTCAAGCGTTTGATGTAGCCCCCCGGGGTTTTGTTCCCCTCTCTGTGTCCCGGTCTTTTAAAGTCTTTTGCAGGTTTTCAGGCCCCAGCCTTCTCATCATCCTCCTTAATTCCTTTTTTGAGAGCGGAATTGAATCTTTTTTTCTCCGTTTTTCCATCCCTTCTTGTCCGTCTCTGCCTTTTCCTGAATTTTTCTTCCATCCCGTGTGTGCTGCCTCTTTATTGTCCCTTTTTTTGTTTCTGACCAGCCGTTACGCTCCTCTCTTACTCTGTCTCTCTCGCTCTATTTCATCAGCTTGTTGTACGCTGACCTATCTTTCATCCCGCTTCCCCCTCCTCTGTCTTGTCGGCTCTTCATTTTTTCCACTTTCTATTTCCCCTGCTCTCGTATTTTTGTTTCACACCTCCCTGTCTGGCAGCTTTTTATTTTTTATTTTTTTTGACCGCTCTGTCTCGTGCTGCTCAGGCTTTGCCAGCAGGTCTTCAGCTTGCCGTGCCGCCGAGACACGACTGGTTTCCCCTGGTGACGCCTTTTTTTCATCTCCCGCTGCCTTAGCTGACCGCTTGAGACTGCCACAGTCGCGGGAGGGCAAACGGCGGGACGGAGGAGACGGCAAGTGACACAAAGGCGGGGTCCTGTTCCATCCTTATCCAAACCGGTGATGGAGTCCATACAAGCTCTGGGGTCGTACCTCATTTCCCGCGGTCGCAACACGGGGTCACAAGGCTGATCAGTGCAAATATTGGGAGCATAATATGGACCACAAACCGCCTTCTTCCATTCGTCCTGATGTCAATGATCACTCTGTCTCCCTCCACATGCAGAATCCTGAATAGCAGAACCTGGAAACAATCCCGACACTGGGTGTAGTCTGACTTCCATGTAAACTCGTGGAGCGTTTTTGCTGCACTTAGTCCACCAATGGGAGGGGCCAAAAGCTGAAAGGGAGGCTAATAATGTAGTCTCACACATGTAAAACAATGGCCCATGAAGGATAATTCAGACTTAACTGCCAAATATCACCTAAAACAAGACAAAAACACCCCAACTCATTAATTGTAAGAGATGTTCACTTCTCGCCCGTTCAAAGTGGAACATCGAAGTCGACTGCCGTTAAATAGATTTTTTGAAATGGAGCCCATTGATCTCGGCCACATCTATTTTGTTGTCAAGTTTTGGAGCGCATGTCTGCTTTTGCGAAGCCGTTGGGAACGATCGGGTATTCTTTTCAGGTTCGCTATTGATCCGAGGCTGGTTGGCCCCCACACACACACACTCGCACACACACACACACACACACACACACACACACACACACACACACACACACACACACACAGCCCAGCTACCTTTTTGGTATTTCTTCTGGGGCTCAACCTCCGTATTTTGCATCTGATTGACATTTCCTTGGCATGTATGCGTAAACATGCGAAGATATTTCATTCATTCATGGAGATCATCTCTGCTCCCTCGCAGGTACAAACCCCGCAGGCAGTTTGAATGCCGGCAATGAATACAAAGTATAAAAAAGTAGCCTATTCTTTGTTTAGCAAGCCTGTGTTCAGTGTTTCACCTGGTGTCAGAGTGTACATCACCTCAAAGGCAATCGGAGAATAGCGCGTTTGTAGCTAATGGGTTTTGAGTCATTATAGCCATTAAAAAAGAAGAAAAAATATCTGCATTCATGCATTACATAAGAAGGTCGCTCTTTCTACTTTAAGGCAGGCGTCCATATGCACCGGCTGCATTATGAGGCTGATGTTATGACATTTTGCTCCAACGCACAGACCATACAGGGATAACGACTCGGCGAAACGCAAACTGTCAGCCCTGTGAAATCCTGCTCGCCACCTGGCTGTCAAGTTGCTGGAAGTTGTCTCGGTCATGTTTATTAAGGTGAAGGTGGTGTTAGGAGGAGAATTAGGCGTAAAAGATTTTAATGAGACTACCGGAGCACACCTCGCACGCCGCTGTGGGTCTGTTCTGTCAGATGCTCGTATAGTTACCAGGATCTCGCTGGGCCGTTTCTATACACATTAACATGCTGTTTGTGCACTTGAATCCTATATCAGCAGATATCCAGTTAATTGACCCGTAAGAAGATGCATTCTTTAACCCACCATCTGTATCTTCCACTAGCTTGACTTTTTGTGTCCATAGAATCCAAACTTTGGTCCAATCATCTCTTAATATTCCTCATTATTCCATTTAAATCCAGAATACACCATTATTTTAAACTTCTGTTCATCTTTTTGCAGGACTTTTCTGGTCAGATATTGCTCAGAAAAGTTGCATAGTGTTTCTTTAAGTGCCATCTGTGGAACCGCCTCTTCCCATGGCACTGTTTACACCTGTTGGCTTTGCTGTTTGGATACACTCCAGATACAGTTTGGATTAGTGATTTAATGCCGGGTGTAATTATGTAAGGAGAGCCGCTGTCCCACTTTGTTCCACTTCGCTGTGCAAACCTCGCCGCGGTGTCCGTAAAACACGTGTCTTTGTAATATCTTGTCACGCAGACACACACACACACACACACACACACACACACTTTATTTGCAAGGAGAGATTTTTTTTTTTTAAAAACAAACAAAATAAATATGAAATTCTGCATTCAAGTCTCCTACATAACAGATGCGTGCACAAACAGTCAACTTGACAAGGAGTCGCTTGCGAGAGCTTGCGAGAATATGATAAGGCACTGGCTCACACCCACGCTGGCTCTCATAACTACAGTCTTGTTGATTCTTTCCGCTGTTTGCGTTTGCAGCTCGCCAAGAGGCCCGGGTGTTGGACAGACGTGCCGCACTGACACACCTACAGACGGAGGGACCCTGACGGACACAGTCCAGCTGGCTAGTCATGGCAGTAGGAAGCTGAACAGATGTGCGCGGGACTTTGATCTAGGTGAGGATATGGGGGTGTTGTTGAGGGGGGGTGGGGGGGGGCTACTGCGGTCCTGTACCAATATTAGGGAATTTTCCAAGAAATATCGACACACTTAACTCCTGTCCTAACAAACTAATTCTCCAAATGTTGGTGTTTAAGCCTCGAAACCCACAAGAAATATTTCTCCACTGCTTTGTTTTCCTTAGTGATTTTTCACTTTGGGGCTAATAATAAAATTAGGGAGGCCTAATAGCTGCTTGGAACAAGTTTGAAGCCATCATCCAACTCAGGACATCAAAAAAAAAACTTTCTGAGAAGTGGGGATAAAAGATAAGAAGAAGATCGGAGTGCACAAACAAACAGATGCGTAGTAATTTTACCAGAAGAGGCTTTTGAGACCTTATTAAAAGCCAGAGAGGCATGAGTAAATGCGATAGAAAAATCAGTACTTATACATTAGAATCAGATATCAGCCAAAAGAGTTTTAAAAGCTAAATTTGTCAACTCTGAAGGTGCTCGAGAAAACATGAGCGAAATCGTGAGTTATACTACAACTTAAGTTCAGTAATTTGCTCTCAAGAAAAAAAAAACCCAAGCTCTTTGTTTTGGTTTTGAAGGAACAGACATCTATTCTCCGATGGCTGAAACCAAATAGGATGAGGAAACGGCTGGTCTGGAATGACAAATAAGTTAGATGGTTGGAAATGGAAGAAAAAAACACACACAAACCTTCAGAAAGAATGAAGGTGACAGAAGATCTGAGGGCTACCTGTAGGGGAATACCAAGTAGCGGCAGAATGCAGCAGACACTTGATCATATAAACGGCAGCGGGGGCAAGATGTCTCAGGTAACGCTCAGCCGTCATTTAACAATAAAAGTTGCTCCCTGTTCTAATAAAAGACTAAATAGGGGGAGGAAGGAGATTGGGTTTTTATTTTTTTCAAAGGGGAAACAAGGGCGGCGGCATGGAGGATGTGCTAACAGCCCAAAAAACAATAAAATATTTCCTTCAGGGGAAGTCACATGGGGCCTGTGTGACTTTTTTTCTTTCTCCCAAGCCTCCTCTGAAAACTTTTCCATGTTAATTATGTAAACGAGCGAGAGCTGCGAAGAGAGCCGCGACAAAAGCCACACGGAGGGGGAGAGGGCGTAAAACGTGGACGACTCCGCGTAATTTATGTGTGCTCGGAACCGAAAAACGATAAATGACAGATGCATTATTGATGTGACATATTAGCCAGCTGGTATACAGGCAGGTTCATCTGCTGCTTCATCAAATGCAAAAAGTTTGACACACGGGTGCGCGCACACACACATAAAGTAGAAACGCTTTGTTATGGTGAGGGTCTATTTTCTATTTTTCTATGTGTTTCACCTCCGCATATTCAAAGTGAAAGCAGCATTTTCACCTGGCGATGTCTTCTATAATCAGTGTTGCCACATGTACCTTTTGAAAATTAAATCTTATGTGTAGGATTTGCAGAGAAATGCCGGGGATATTTTTATCTGCCTCCTTTTTTTTCCCAATCATCACACAGACATGCAAAATCAACATGAATATGGTTCTGCGGGCGTCTGCAAGGTGCTGCCTGTAATATTGGGTTTCCTCAGTTCCGACTTAATTTCGATCCTCTCAGACGTCTCCTCTCTGAAAATAATGAAAACTATTGTACGTGATTTTTTTGCTGCATGGCAAGATGTGTGTGTCGTGTGTGTGTGGCTGACAGTCGCTGCTGACCCAGCAGTTCCAGCCAATTTGCTGTGATCACGGTGACAAGTGTCTCCATATAGATAGTGGTAATTAGTTAAGAGGAAGGTTGCAGTTGGTGGGGCATTAGAGGATCTGTCACAGGCTCAACTTAAACCCCCCACTAGAAAATAAAAAAATAAAAAAACATCTGTCAGGCTCATCTGGGGCCTATCCCCCCCATCAGTCCCCTCCCTCACACCTGGCTGCTCCAGTTAATTGAAGCCACTTCAGAACTGAGTCGGATCCGCAGCTCTGGACCACAAAGCTGACCTGACTTGTCCATCACTGCTCCTGTCTCCCCTCTACCGAGCATTCCTTTGAACTTGGATAGGCACGAGTGGAGATTTTTTTTCAAACCTGAAAATAAGACCACTGCAGATGGCAAATTTAAAAAAAGAAAAAAATCTGGACGTCAAACGACCTTCAAGAACTGTCAGACCTTCAGCTAGAACCCTGAGATGCAGTTTAATGGCTGTAAAAGACTGATGATGTCATCAGATAACTGTACGCCATCCTGCCGGAACAAAGAAAAAAAGAACCAAGGGCAAAACCGCGCTTGAGATGCACTGAATTGCCTTGATAAATACAACCAAACCCTCTGTAAAGGAGCTGACAGGAAGCGCTAAAGCTCGTTGTAAACACCGGCACTACAAATCCACAAAGCTGTGCTGACGGAACGCAGATTGGAAGGCCACTGGGTTTCATTTGACAAATTAGCTTCCCCGCGTGGCTTCCGTTGATAAATTACGGCTGAAGTGGAAATTGTAAAAGCAACATAAAAGCGACCGCTACCCAAATTCAACAAAGAAACAACTTGCTCCCTAATTTGGACCAAGGAAAGCTGATTATAGGTTTTTTCGTGTTTTGTTTTGGACGGGCCGCACAGTTAGAAGCACAACCGGCGAGTCCTCCCATCTAATTCACACGAACGTTTGGTTAAATTGACATATTTAGAGAATTACCATGACCTGCGCTCAAGAGCTCACTCATTAGGGGGGAAAAAAACGGTCAATCCAGGGGCCCGAATAGCTATTTTTCTGGAGAGGAAGCAGATGTTTGCTGAAGGTCCACGAGAGACCGTCAACGGAGTGCCTCGCTTCTCAACAAAGCCTTTTTTTGATCAGAATTCCTGCCGGAGCTTTACTTTGCCCTTAAATATGGAGCTTCCCTGCTGCTTCTGCAATGCAGCTACCCCATAATTCTCAGTACCGGGGATGTGAGAAGCAAGGAGAATAGATGGGGGGTTTTTTGGGAGAAAAGGGGGTGGTGTGGGGTTTAGGGGGTGGAGAGGGAGACAAGCCTCTCGGGATTCTGAAATGAGTGTATTGTTTTAAGCGCTCGGCGTCTCCTCGTGGAGTTGTAGCTCAGTCAGCTGACATTTAACGTGCCTGCCGTTACCGTCGCCGCTGCCGAGCGGGCCTCGTTGTCACCGGCATGAATATGAGCAGACAGATGTGACAGCTGGCCAGCCATATGTGACAAGCCTTTTAGATCTTTATGCCTTAATTATTCCTTCCTTTGGGACCATTATTGACATTTTAGGTCTTAACACTGAGCCCTTATAAACTGCCAGCCTCCAGTTGGTATTATCGGTCTCTTGGCAACCTCCGAGCGGAGCCAGAAAGGTGCTTGATAACTGCTCGCGGTTTAATTTGTGTCTGGCGAGATGGGCACTCTCACATTTATAACAGTGTTATAAAAGCGGCGCTGGTCGGCGGAGAAAGAGACGGCGTGTCTGTTGTTTACTGATGGATAGCTGAGTCAAAGGTTCCTTATCTTTTTCTTAATTACGTTTTTTTGAGAGTTTTCCGCTCTCTCGGTGAGGGTGTGGGGTTGAATGGCATTATTTCTACTTTTAGTGGCGTTGGTGATGAGAAACCCTATCAGGTGTGCTGTGATTTGGGGTTAAACAAATAAAAAACTAATAATTATTATTGCTTTTTTTATGATTGTGTTGCAACAAAAAATGTTATTGGTTATAACGCTGTGATTTTAAGAATTTTCTTTTATACATACATTTTAGAAACGTGATGTAGAATGCTGCCCTTTTTGCATTTTATTCATCTTTTTGTCGTATGATCATCACTCGCAGGAATAAAGGCCATTCTCTCTATGAATCTTTTTTCCTCTCTCCATTCCCCTGTCTGTCTGTCTCACCTGGGTCGTCCCACACATTCTCATATCTCTTGTTATCCCAGGTTCTAATTTCAGTTGCCGCGGCAACCCCGCAGCTCCCTCCACTTATGCCTCCTCCCCGGTCTCTCTGTGCTCCTTGTTAAGAGTTGCAGGGCTGGTTAATGATTGTGGTTTATTTATATTTTTTCCCCTCTTCTGGTAGCTTTCCTTTTGATGGGCCTCGACTCTTGACTGAGCCTGGCTTTCTTTCTTTCTTTCTTTCTTTCTTTCCTTCTTTCTTTCTCTCTCTCTTTTCTTTTTTTCCTACTGTATCTTCATTTCATGTCTTTCCTGCTTACTCACCAGCCAGCCCCTTGCCTTTATTTTTATTCCGCTCTTGTTGTGTTGCCGCCTGCCTTCATGTTTTCTTGTTTTTGTCATGGGACTTCCGACTGGCTGCCAGTGTTGGCTGTCAGTTGCGCAGTAAATTGTGGTCACTCAAGGACACTACACGGACCGTCGCTGCGCCTTCTCTCGGCTCGGCGGCCAATCAACTTTAAATGAGACTCGTTCGCTGGCAAATTCAAGAGAGCAGAGTGACATACAGAGAGAGGATTTATAGATACAGATTAGACGGTTGTGTGATTGTTTTTTGTGAGGCAATTTCTTGTGTCTTCCCCTCATCATTCTCCGCCGTCCATCAATCGCCGCAATGCCATCACTCTCTGTTCCGTGTTGCATGTCTATACTTATGATTGATCATGCTCTTTAAATGGCCTTACAGTGCAGTATTCAAAGTGGAAGTCATGGGAAGTTATACTCAAATCTAGCTAAAGCAGTGTGTCCCAAGTCATACTGATGCACGGAAGAATTTGTATTTGGAAAGTCTTTGTACAACTTTTCCACCTGAAAAACACCTTTTTCGGTTAGTTCAGTTACTTCTAGACAAGTCCATCTCGCTTATGTGAAGTTACAGGGACTGCAATCTGATTTGTTTTGACATCTGTCCCCCCCCTTTTTTTTTTCTTGCTTTACTTCCTCAGTCTCTGTCTGTCACGACATGCCTTCTTCATCTTTATGCCTCCATGCTGGCGACAGCTGTGGTTGGAGGCACGGCGTTTTTTGGGGTTGTCCGTCCCACTGCGAGCGCAATATCTCAGGAACACCTAGAGGCGCTTTTTTATTCCAAATTGGCACAAATCTCAGTTTGGATGCGTGGATAAACCGTTTATTTTTGTGATGGTCGCTGGGCAAAAGTGGTGGCTTTGCTGCAGGGATTTGGTCACTGGTTTCGTACCTCCAGTTTCATGACACTACACACATGCTGCTGGGACACTGCAATTTCCCCATTGTTGAATGACAAAGATTATTCTATTCTATTCTATTCTATTTTATTGTATTCTATAATAGAATAGTATTCTATTCTATTCTATTCTATTCTATTCAATTAGTGGTGCAGATCAATATCTGTACAATTGTGTCGACACACGTGGCCTTTAACTCAAATTAATTTAAGAACCGCAATGTGTGTGTTCCTATCTGCAAAAAGTCAGTCTGCATCTGTGGTCATTTATCTTCTGTTTTTTGTGTTTAAATAGCTGCAGATAAATGCGGTTTGTCTCCCCAACATTTGCTCCCTGCTCTTGTTTTTTTCCCTTCTAATCCGCCTCCGTGTCCATCAATGCCGTTGCCAACATCATGGCATCTTGTTGGTGCAGGAGAAAGTCTCTCTGGTGCTTTTGATTGGCCATTCGGAGATTGGAATGTTCCTCCCTGACTCAAATGGCTTCATTAGGGGGAGATAATCTCAGAGGGGGTCTGATGTGGCTGATTTTCAAAGGCCGCCTGATGTGGCTGATTCCGTGTGGCCATTTAGACAAAAGACGGGAAGGGAAAAAAACGCTGGGGAATAGTTAACACGAGTCATTTTAAATGGCAGGATGGGCGGAGGAGAGGGGTTTTTAGGGCTGAAAGTTTGATAATGCCACGAGAGCTCTCAGAGATAGTGAAAGACAGGGGAGATGAATTAGGAAGGCTCGGATTCGGTCGGTTCAGCTGGTTATGCTCCCAGATTCACTGCCGAGATCTGAAATGTCACGGTGTGTATGTGTGTGTGTGTTTATGATAGTGGGGCGCCTTTATCTGCCTGGCATTTCCTGCTTTCGCGGCAACCACAGCAGCAGCCACCGTCTGATGACCCTCCAAAAAAAAAAAAAGAAGGGAAAAAAAAGGCTCAGGCCACCGCAGAGAATATTGGGGGGACTGTGCGTTACCTCGACATGAATTAGGGAGTCTGGGATTGGGAGGAGAACACGCGAGGGTTTGTCACCTTCACTGACACGGGCGGTTATTCCGTGGGTGTTATCTTAATAGTGTCGTGGGAGTTGGGATTTGATTCCGCCACCGCGCTGCAGCTTTTCAGCGAGCTTTCGTGCGCGCAGGTAATAAACGCATCTCGAATCAGAGAGCCGGCTGATTAATATGAAGATATGACACGCGCGCAGCCGCAACTTAGCCGTCTTTTCCACTTCAGGGCTACGAGAGGAGAGGTTGGCATTTAGGTGCAAGCAGCCAAACGGAGACTGCAGGCACTCGACGCCCACCACTATCTCAACTAGTGTTCTTGAGGCAGTGAGTATTGGAAATGTCACCTGAAAATTATATGTACATATTAAAACCATCTAAACTTTATTTTTATATATATATATATATATATATACATTTTTACATTTTTAAGCCATATAAGAAATCCAAATGTCACATATTCTCTTACTGTAATGAAATAAGTATATTTAGTACAGACCCCACACACTGGGATGTTTTTTCATGCTGTAGCCGAGCCATGCAGGATCCCATTGACTTGTGTTTGCCATAACTAGCAGTGAAACTCCGTCATTATTGCTCACGCCAGTTTTTGCTGATGGCTCTATTTTTAAAGAGGTTTTGGCAGCAGTCCTCTTAATGCCTCGTCTGACCAGCAGTTCCTTCACTGCTCGGTTTTACTGGCATTACCATTTTTTTTAAATGATCAAGGCCCGCGGTTTGACACTTCTCCGAACGCGATGGCTCATTTCCAGCTGTCAATGTATAATGTATGTACTATTGAATGTATAGATAGCATTGTATGAAAGGTGAGGAGATCACTTTTGCTTTTAAAAAACGATCCATCTTTTATGAATTTAATAGAGAGCATTTAGAATTCTCCCTGAATATAAATGAATGTGTGTGAGAGTGTGTGTGTGTGCATGTGTGCTTAAATGTGGTAATTGGGAAGCGGAGTGACGTCGGGGCACACAAAGGAGTAACCCTTGTCGTACCAAGTGCAGCCAATGGATAGAGCTGAACTTATTAGCGCGGCTACCTTTCCTCTCCTCTCCCTTCAGTGAAAAGAGCAACAGCAAAGCAATAAGACAGAGAGCATAGTGTGCACCTGTCTCCCTGTCTCACAATCCCTGCAACGCTCGGCGAGACTCTGACTACTTTTCAGGGTATTCGTGCGAATTTTCAATCTTCAACGAATTATAAAAGCCCAAAAATAGAGGCGAAAACCCTCTCAGAAAACATCCAATATTAAGTTCTATTAATAGAATTTGAATAGTGAGCTTTTGAGATTCACATAATTAGTCCATTTTCTTGTTTTCAAAGAGTGAAAACACTTTGCCAACAGGTTAAGATGTTTAGCCACCTCAGCTGAACTCAAGATAAAACTTTTTTTTTGTTTTTTTTTGCTGCATTCATTTTATGCTTGTTCTTGTGAATGCGGTGATTGTAACTTCTGATGACGTGGGGCTGCTGCTCGCGCCGCCTCTGTGCGGCGGCTCCCCACCTCAGCGCCTAATGTTAAATGTCTCTGATGTAAGCTACTCCGTGGAGTGGGAGATTAGGTGTGACATCTGGTTTAGAGGCAGGAATATTGTTCCCTGAGGTGAAGATGGGCTGTTATGTGGGAAGAATTCCATTTGAGGGGCCCCGCGCGCCCACCCCCCTTTTTGGCATTACATTACCCTTGACGCTCCTATTTCAGCCAAATGATACGACGACAGTTTGATCTTATGCAGCATCTCGGATTCTTTGTGTGTGAGGACTTGTTCAGCCATATAGATTGAAGTACTTTCAACTAGGGCTGAAGGATTCTTTTGTACTAATATCGATATTTATTATTCATTTGTGAGAAGAGATATGGACCTTAATAATGCCAAAGCAAGGTCCTATATGTTATGATGTAGCACCATTTTGAATAAAGAATAACTGAATATGTGAGCTTATAAACAGTATCTTTTTATTTCACTTCCACGTGAATTGATACTTTTACTTTTTTTTTCATGTCACATAACCCAGACAAAAGAAAATGGTCAAGGCCTATGTAGAAAAGAAATTGGAATGAAATTGAAAATGACAAAAACACTTGGAGGATGGTCAAACCTCAATATGGTGGATGATTATGCACATATAATCGTGGTAGCAAAATATTGCGATTTCGATGTAAATTCGATTAATTGTGCAGCACTACTTTCAACTAATAGTACAGAATTCCTTTGATTGGTGGTTTTATTTTCAAAGAATAAAGGAGAGTACAGTATACTAAACCATGAAATGTCCGTTTTGGTGTCAAATGTGACTACAACATTTCCCCCATGTTCGAATCGGTCCATGCCACTCGGTGCCTGTCTTTCTTTTGCCTTACACTCTTTAGATTGACAAAAATGGCTCCAAAAATGTAGGTGCACTTGCAGTAATCGCTACAAAGATGTGTGCAACAACAACTAAGAACTAGCTTCGGTTAGGTCAAGGTCAGTTGCCCTGAAGCTTTGTCACCTGCGTCTCCTCTTATTCACATTTTCCCCCATAGCGTCAAAGCAGCGACTTTACATTATGTTTGCCCACAGCTATCTCTCTTCCGTCTTGCTCACATCCGTCGCTCAGTTGAAGATAACATCAAGTATTACCAACTTTGGCACTGCTGACATCGCCGGTGGAGAGGAAGTGTGAAAGAAAACTGAAGAAATCAAATCACTCCCTCGGCCGCGCATCCACTCTTCTCTGCATGCAACATCCACTGGTGAGAGGTTTCGCACACATGGGTGCCATTTATATTTCACCACACCGCCGTCTGAATTGTGTTTGGCTTCTATAGGACATAAACGCTTTGAGCAGAAAGAGACGCCGGAATAAAATGGCTGATTGTGAACCCTTAAAGTATAGTGCGCTCCGCGGCAAATGGTGAGCGAGTCCAGACAAAGCACCGGAGTGAAGTAGGGTGGGTTGAGCGGGGGGGTGGGGGGGGTGGTGGTTTTTGAAAGCGTTGAAAGGAGGCTGAAAATTGTCCCTTGCTGAAATGAGCCTTTATGGCTATCTGGGGACAGACATAAAGCAGTTTCACCCGAGGCAACCTTCCTGTGCCGAAGCAGGCCGGCACGACTTCGCCACGTAATTAAAATCGAAAAACAACACGAGCGGAGGTTGGCGACCGGCGTCTGACACGGTCTTAACCTTTATATTCGGAATGCTAATAACGTCATGATGTAATAATATATTGATTTTTTTCTCCCCCCTCCTCCCTCTGCGCAATATTGTATTTCTGTATGAAATGTCATAACAGCCTCAACCTTCCTGATTTCCTAAAAAGAAAATATTAGACTTTGACTTTGCGCGCATCAGCATCTCTAATGAAAAGCAAAAGGTTGCCTGACAGGTTTATTACTTCTAGCAGTTAGTGAGGTTTTCCCAAATGTGCTCACGCTGTATCCATTTTCATTTCCTTCTCTGTGTGTGTTTTAAAAAAGTTTCTCGTTTAGAATCAAGCGTTGGCTTTTGAAAGCTGAAACCTGTTGACAGGCCTATTGACTGGGTGCCTACATGTCCAACACCCTTTGCGGAACGCGTGGGGGATCAGAGGAGATTAGACAAGCAGCGGGTATAAAGATAGAGCTAAAGACAGGCGTTGTTTTTCTTTTTTTCTTTTTTTCCCCCGTATCCTTATGAGCGCGGGCTCCTGCTAATTACCAAGCGCTCTGGTCCTTTGCTAAATGTGTTTGAAATCCACTGGATGCAGATAATTGAGCTGGAAATGTGTTACATGACAATGTCACGCTGAAGGACAACCACAAAAAAAAAAAAAGGGCCTCCTCTCTGCCCCCCTCCTCTGTTGTCTCTGTCACGCACCGCTTTGAAATGAAAAAATCCCACAAAACGTTTCATTCCGCATCGTTTGTCTGTGTTGTTTTGTGGAGATTGAAGCTTTGGGGATGTTTGAGCCACCTATTATGATAAGCTTTGGTCCAAACAGAGACGGGCCGGTGGCAGATGTGTCAGATTGTCCGGTGTTTTCTTGTTGCCGCAGTAATTGCTTTTAGCCTTCAGTTAAGGGATGCAAGCTTTTAATACTTTCTCACTCCCGCATTATCTTGGCCAAGTCGAAAAATGTTTTCCAGCCATGGGCTACTCGTGTCTGTCCATGCATCTCAAGTTTATTTTCTCAGTTAAGCCTCTGCTTGTACTTCAGATTTTGTGTCGCTTAAAAACTCAAAATTGATTTCAGGCCCTCGTATGAAAATTGATTTTCTGGCTAGGATACATAGATCCCGGGCAGAGATGGGCCTCCCCCGAGAACGCCGGAGAGAAGTGAAAACAAGGTGAAGAGAGACTCCCTGTCGTTCGATTTGCATTTTAATTATAAATTGCATCATTGCGCCGAGTGCGGTAACAAAACAACCCCCCCATCTCCCTCCATTCACTCCCTCCCTCTTTTTTTTTTTCTTTTCCGCTCCAAGCTCAGCTCGCTTCACGACAATGAAACTTCAAGCGGAGAGCCTCTGCAGGGCAGAAAATAAACAGGGAGGATAATGCACGTAATCACATCCAGTACAGTCGCGCGGGTGAAGGTGAAAGCGGCTTTACCTCGGCGGCGGCGGCAGCGTGAGCTCTCTGGCGCCGCACCAGCTTCGTTAGAGGAAGACAACCATTGTCATGTCGTATTTGGACGGCCACTCAGACCTCGCTGCGCTTTCAGTCGTGTGTGTGTTTGTGTGTGTGTTGCAGCGAGAGGGGGAGAGCTGTGGAGCGGCTCCAGCCACTATCATTTTGTCATTTAGAAAGCACCTCTCTGCTGTTATCTGGGCTTCACGGGCCCGCTGTGGTTTGATGTCCGCCTCAGAGTGTCTCACATATATTTATTTATTTTTTTTGTCTCCCAGCCTCAAATTCTCACAGACTCCCTCTGTTTTGCTGCTGTGTATGTGTGTGTGTGTGTTTGTGCTTAAGAGTGATGTTTTTTGAGTATAGAAGGTTAAATCACCGTGCAAGGACGAGAACAGCTTCGTAAAGCTGCGGTCTGTTTAGCAGGATAGCATTAGATTTGCATATGCATCCCCGCAAACACACAGCAAGGCTCTTACGCGTGTAAAAAGAAAACCAAAAAAACACTATAAAACCATCTCCTGCGGCTCTTCCGGATTGTGTCAGTAAAACGAGGCTGTTATCTCCCTCGCAGGTCAGTCTTATTGAATATGTAATATTGGGCGTTTCGAGCTGACGGTGCAAAAATATCTGGAGACGAGTATATGCAAATAGATTGATTTGCATGTGTAATGTGATTTGCCGAGACGGGAAGTCGATGCGGTAAAGGTATTTGTGTGTCTAATGAAGTAGAGCCGAGCGTGACTGTATCAGGCGTTCACAGGTTGCGGGTTTGATGGTTTAGCGGGAAATCGGGGGGATTTTACAGCACTTTCACGAGTTAGATAAAATCACTGGTAATGACGGTTTAAACGTGTAGGTGCTCGTCGAGTTTCATGCGTCGGGGATTCGGGATTGGACACGCAGAGTAAGAGCAAACCGTAAAAAAAAAAATCAAGCAGTTGAAAACGAGGGAGAGAAGAAGAGATGCTCAGTGTTGCATTAGGCTAAGACAGCTTTAAGCCACCGTGAGGGTTTCGATTATTTTAAACGATGACTGATGATGTCGCAAAGAGAGGTGGAAAGTGAGGTGTTTTTCTATCAGCGCGATTGGAGCTGTGTGCCGTTCATGTTCGAACGTTGCCAGACACAGTTTTTATGAAACAACCAATCGATTCTTTTTCTTCTTCTTTTTTTTTTCCTCTTGCAAACCTGAAAAACATTTATTGTCACTGGCTTCTAATTGTGTTTTCTTTGTTGTGTGTGGTGGTAAACTTCAAACTGTTTTTTCAGACAAAGCCGCTAAACCAAACCATGGACCTGTGAGCATTTATCACTAATAGTTTATCAATCAAACTATGATGTGAAAAGTGATCGGCGCGTTGGCGAATCGTGCACTTCTATTGTGCTGCCGTATGTATGCAATTATATATGTATCTTCAGTATGGAGAGCAAAATATCTACGCAGTGAGTTGAAGATAATGAATATAATTAAAATGAAGTGCGGTTTTCATATTGAAGCAATAATATTAACAATTTTGATTTGAATAAATGTATTGAGTGGCCGTTTGTCACCACTTGATGTAATGAAGAGGCAGTGATTGAGTCCACGACCTGCTGATGAGAGCTTTTCTATATGAAGTTGGTGCTCAAGCACGCTGCCATTCCACAATAAAAGCGCTTAAATCTGGACAACACATGTCCTCTTTGTAAGTAATCGCAGGTTTGGCTACACGCTGGGTCTCGTCAGCTGCAAATTAATTCGTGTTCTGCTTCTTTTGCAGAACACAAAGCTGATCCGTTAAAAAAATAGCAGCTGGTAAGCGGGGAGTAGCAGCGGATAGATGAGGAGCTGCAGGCGACAGGCATCGACTTCAACTTCTCCGTGAGGTAACTTTTTTGGAAACCGGGCCCCGCTGTTCGCAGACTCAGCCACGAGCGGCGTAAAGTCACATCAGGGTTTCTCACAGAGCCGCGGAGGAAGAGCTCCTACCTGACTTTGTTATTAAAGCGGAACATAAATCTGCGGCTTCCTCCAAATCATCCCCGGCTGAAATCTGAAGAGCTGCAAACGTGACGTATTTTGAGTAATTGAGTTAATTAATGCAGATTAATGCGTCCAATTTGATGATTTTTCCTGCTAGTTAGGAGCTAAAATCAGTCATCATTACAATTTTATAGTTCTAAAGTAAGAGCGGTGTTCAGAATGAGGGACTGCAGCAATAAAACCCAAGTGTGACTAGAATCTTTGCCCGGTTTTATAGCAATCTTAAGTGGGTTTAAGACCAGTGTGATGAGAGACACAGGAAATGGCTGAGAGAGACAGAGGCCATCGGTGACACAGGGCGCCATGGTGACGATCTCTCGTCTGAGCTTGTGTCTCTTAATCCATCACACCTCCTGCGGCCGCCGATCCGACAAAAAATCTGGCGTGTCCCCGGCGTGTCTCCGCCCGGTCACGCACGTACGCTCGCCGCGATCTCTCATCCATGTTTTCACCCTCTTTCTCTCACTCTCGGTACCGAACGTCGGGGCTATCAGCGACGCCTCGGGGCGGACAGACGCTTGTTTTTGTACATGCTCCACGCGCTCTTCATGCGTGTGTGTGTGTGTGTGTTGCCTAAAAGACAGCTCTGCCTCGCTGTGGCTGTTTTGCCTGCCAGTCTCACCTGCAGCAACTTCTCCCGTAGTTCTGATTTTCCCCCCGCCATTAATGCAAGAGGTGCCTCTCCCCCTCTCCTCGAACACTAGGAAAACTCTCGAATCTCTCGTAAAAAGAAAGTTTGAATGATCATATGATCCCTGCGTGTGTGCGTGTGCTTACTCGACAGCTATCTAGAAATTGGGGTCAGCTGCTTCACTTGATCAAAGTTGCGTGTGCTCCCCCCCGTATGCTTTTTATTGGGCGCCAGTTCCGCCTTTAATGCAATCTGACCTTATAATGAACAGGCTTCATTAACCCTCTGTCAGATATCTCACCAGCGCGGGGAAGGGGGGGGGGATGTCAGCGGGGGAGGTTGAAGCGTTGACACATGCGGGCCTCCGATTTGCATGCGGCAAGTGCGTCACGCGTACGCCGCCTGAGGCTTTTTTTTCTTCATTTTTGGCACCGGTACAATCTCAGTCGCATCTAAACTCTGCAGCCCGCCACTGTTTGCGCTCGCCGCCTGTCGTCCCACAAGGTGACCCCTCAAAACGCTTGAGCGTCCCCGCCACAACGCCGCTCCTCGTCCACCCGGTGGCGGTGTGTCAGCGCCCTGCCACCTGTTTTTCTTCCCAGCAGGGGGCGCGGCCCTGAGGGAGAAACTAGCGGGTGGTTCTGTGTATTTGATGTTTTGGTTTTTTCCTCCCCCTATATTGGAATATACATGCTTTTTGTGTGCTTGCTTTTCTTTTTTTCTCGCCCTTTTTTCCCTAAATAATTTATTTTCTCTTCTTTGAGAGTCAGAAACATTGCTGTAATGAATTCCGGAGGGCTTTCCATGTCTGTATTCTGTCAACCTTCACCTCGCAGTCGGCCCGGCCGCCCCAAGTCACCCTCTTTTCACACAGTGCAAGATCTTTGGGATAAACTTAGCCATTTCATACCGATCCTTTTGATGGGAGTTTAACAAGAGCAGCAGCAGCATAAATTGGTCGTGCGTGTGTGCATATTTATAGTAATAAGTTAATGCTATGCACCTTTTAGAGAAGGTAAAACGGAGGCTGCACTTTGCCCATTAAATTCTGCTGACGACGATAGTGTGCTTTTAGGGACAGTAAAGACAATTGACTTGTCTTTATGACTCCGCACTGACTGTGTAACTACACTCCGCCGGTCCGGCATCACACCCCTTCAACTTTTTCTGCACGGGGATAAAACGAAAAAAGTTGGAGTAGACATAGGACCAAAACTATCCCGATATATTTAGACTGAATATGGATATACAATATATATCCCGATATTTTTTCCACAAAGTGGGCTAAATCTTCAGTGAAAGTCGAATATGACATGTCACTAGTAGTTTTATTGAAACCAGCTATTTCAATGACTAGTTGCTAAAACGGGGGTAATGTCAACACCTGACATTACCATGACAGTATAAATGCATGCAGGCTGTTACATGTTACATACAGTATATTTATATTGTTACAGCAGTGCCATTAGATTCAAAGACGCCTCTTTGTCAAAACACATCGTGCAGATGGAAGTGCGAGCGGGATTGGCGGGCGGGGCAGACCACTGCAGCTCAACTTTTTTGCTTCAGAGAGCATAAAATAAAGGGCGGCGCCGGGGCTGAACACGTGCAAATCAAGGCGTCCAAACACGTCGCCTTCGGAGACGAGCACACACGTCGAGATGACAGGTGATACGAGCATCATCAGAAGACTCAGACGTTCCGGGAGCCCAGATGGAAAAGACAAAACGAACAGACGTGTCCTCCCGTGTAAATATGCATTGTAAGCTGCTCACGTTATCCCATTTTGCAGATGGAGGCAGCATATGCGGAGAGATGTATGATATATCACCACGTAGGATTTACAGATGGAGTTAATATCACGCCGCGATTGCGAGCGGCTCTGAACGCGCCTCCAGGACGGCTTGCGGTTTTTCTATATGTGGTTTGGCTGTAACATGTGTGTGCGTGTTTGTGTGTGTGTGTGTGTGCAGGCAGCTGGCGTGCCTCAGCTCTCATCCTGATGGCAAACGTCGAATCGGTTTGCTTAGCTCCTGTTTATACACAGGAAGTTGGCTCAATGTGTCTGTCTGTGGTTTGTCAGACCCCCCCTGCCCCCCCACTGTCCC
>CAESWR010000894.1:378475-398991 GCA_903171835.1 Mullus surmuletus
TGTGTGTCTGTGTGTGTGTGTGTGTGTGTGTGTTTCATGCTGAGTTCTGCACAGACACACGATGCAAAGCGAGCCGTGAAAGGCAGGCAGTAACAGGAAGCTCCAGTGAGAGTTAATTGAAGTCAAGTTCAGTTTCAATGAGATGATTTTCAGTGTGAGAGCTGCTGCGCTGCTCCCACCGGCTCATCTGCTGTGTGTGTGTGTGTGTGTGTGTGTGTGTGTGTGTGTGTGTGTGTGTGTGCGCCGCTGAGGGACCACAGCCAAATTGACTCCATATGTCTGTCTATTAATTGTGTGTCAGCAGAGGAAAGCCTGCGTGTTCTCCTTGGGGAGAGCCAGTCTGTGATTAACATTTCTATGGCAGAACCATCCAGGTTCAAACACACACACACACACTAAAAAACCCCCAAAACAAAACACACCAAGGTCAGACATTGCTGGGGGTGGGGGGGGCAACCTGAGTTACTCCATCATGACTTCATTACTGACTGAGTGAAGAAGCTGCTGCTGCTTCTTCTCACCTGCTGGTTTCAGTTCATGTCATCGTCATCACAGTCGAGGTTTAGAAATAAATAAGTAGAATGTGAAGAAGAAAAAAAAGACACCAAAGACATCGTAAGGAACAGAAAGTATGCAAAGAAAATTAAAATAAAATAAACTAGATAAATGAAATTAGAAATACTATATTTTTTACTGTACTGTACTTTACTGTACTGGGAAAAAATGAATTTCTATGTTTCAATTTAGATTGACATTTCTGATGCTGTGCATTCTGTGCTGTTTGATTTAAAATAAAAAACTACCTTGAATTAAATGTTTATTTTTCTTCAGATTTTTAAAAATTTATTTAAGTTTTTTAGTTGTTTCTGAAGATCCACTGCAAAAAAAAAAAGTTCAGCATTCAATTTTTCTCCTCAAAGGAAAAATGACCCCAAAATCTCAGTCATTGTTACGGGTTGTGGATTAGATTAGATTAGATTAGATTAGATTAGATTAGATCAAACTTTATTGATCCTCTCAGACAGACAGACCTCGGGGAAATTCAAGTTCTAGCAGCAACAGTTAAGATTCCCAAACAGAGATGACAGACAAAAAAACAGAAGGAATAAAATCTAAATCATCAAAAATACACTCACACACACATACTCACTGAGTCACTCTCACACACACACACACACACTCAGCTCTATTCAGGTTTTCAGTCGTCATCAGACAGATGACAACAAACAGCTTCTCCTCATTTGATTTACAGCTGCTCCACTTCACTGTCACACTGTGCGTCCATCCGTGTGTGTTTGTGTGTGTGTGTCTGCTTGTATGATTTATTAATGCCCTGTGGAGAGCTTAGTAACCCCCCCCCCCCCACAGAGCCATTAACAGACAATAGACGATTGATTTAGTGTAAATCCCGACTTAACCTGCGTGCCGCCGCAGCTCTTCCTGCCAGGACTCACATCAGCGCCGCAACGCGCCGCCGGCCACGAATCAACGCGGCCTCCGTGTTTTCATCACACGTGTGGAAAATGAGAGCCTGGCTATCGGGTCAAAGTGCCTCATGGGAAAATGCGACATAAAGTAGGGTTGAGAGTTTTTCCTTCGTCTGCCGCCACCGCCGCCACCCAGCATGCGCCGATCACTGTGGCTCATCCTGTCCTCCTGCTTCAGCCGCCTCAGTGTGTCACACTCACTGCAGGCCGCCTGTGGCTGACTCACTTGTGTGTGTGTGTGTGTGTGTGTGTAGGTCACAGTGGAGTGAACCAGCTCGGCGGCGTGTTTGTGAACGGCAGACCGTTACCTGACTCCACACGGCAGAAGATCGTGGAGCTGGCTCACAGCGGAGCGCGGCCCTGCGACATCTCCAGAATCCTGCAGGTAAAGTCGCCGCTCGCCTGGAAACACAGAAACACAGAGTTCAGCTCCGTCACCTCCTTCTGATCAACATCTCAGAGCCCAGAGAAGAAGAAGCACAAGCTGCAGGGAGACATGGAGCCGCCACGGGCTGAGGTGGAGGACTTAGAGCCACCTCTGACACACACACACACACACGCATGTGAATTATCCAGATGAAATGAAGAAATTGGGACAGTTCCGGACCCTAACTGTAACGAGCGCGCTCTGCTCTTCTTCTTCTTCTCTAAAGGCGGGGGGCACTCGTCTACCGTCATAACCGTTGTTCTCGTCTTCACACAACACGCTCCCTCACGCTTTCTGCTTCCTGCCCGGCTACCGTAATAACTGATGTCTGCACGCAACATGCTCACTCACGCTTTGCTCACCGTCGTAACAACCGTGGTTCTCGTCAACACGCAACATTTTTTTCCTCAATCATGAAATCTGGGATATTTTCAGTGACAGCTTTAACCGGGGACAACTCGTCCAAAATGGGACCCCGGAAATCAGGGGCATCTGCTCACCTTAGTCTGAGGAGGAAAAAGGCCATAGAAGCCATACGTCGACGCTCAAATACTGCAAAGCATCCAAACTGGTTCACCAACCACAAGCTATAAGATGCCTCTCCCTCTGCGTGTGTGTGGGTGTGTGTAGGTGTCTAACGGCTGCGTGAGTAAAATTCTGGGGCGCTACTACGAGACGGGCTCCATCCGGCCGCGCGCCATCGGGGGCAGCAAGCCGCGCGTGGCCACGCCAGAGGTGGTGGGGAAGATCGCTCAGTACAAGAGAGAGTGTCCGTCCATCTTCGCCTGGGAGATCCGGGACCGACTGCTGGCCGAGGGCGTCTGCACCAACGACAACATCCCCAGCGTGAGTCTCTCTCTCTCTCTCACACACACACACACACACACACACGGAGGGGCTCAAGTCTGGGGGTTCAGAACTTTTTTTAAGTGAATTCTAAGATGTGTTGGTTGTCAATGGGCGTCAATGCGGCTGAAACATGTTAATACAACATTACAGTCATGAAGGTCTTTAGAAACATGTGTTTTTGGGGAGGTGGTCTTGTTAGTGCTCTGTAGGACCCTGAGGGTGGCGCCGCCTAAGCTTTGATCCTGAATGGCTTTTTTTCCACTTTATATTGCTTTGACTTTTACACTTTTGAAACCAGTAAGTTTACACTTTCATTGAGTAAAAAACTCGAGTTGATCCTTCAACTTCTACACAAGTCTTTTTAAACCCAAGTATCTGTACTTCTACCCGAGTACTGACTGTGAATACTTGATGTTGCGGCCGCGAGCAGCAAGGTGAGTTATGTCACGTTAGAGTGGAGCTGCAAAGGCGCCGCCATGACAGGTGTAGCTTCCTGTGTCAGCGACCAATCATGTTGCAGTAACGGCGCTCCTGAAGTTCCACAGCGTTCCTCAGAGGGACACCATGAGGTCGACGTCCACCATCGTCCTCTTGTGTGTGATGGGGCTGTTTGTATGGGCAGGTCTCCTCCATAAACCGCGTGCTGAGGAACCTGGCCAGCGACAAGCAGCAAATGGGCGCGCTGGGCGCCGAGGGGATGTTCGACAAACTCAAGATACTCAACGGACAGACGGCCTGGGGGGGGCGGCCCGGCTGGTACCCGGGGACGCCGCTCAACGCCACCGGTGAGACGCCGCCACGCTCCACACGGGCTGGGGAGGGGCTACACAAACTCTGATTTCTTTGTCCAAGTGTGTGTAAAAAATAACACAGAAACTAGAATTAAAAAGAGAAATGTACGGATATTGTCAAGTCAAGTCAAAGTTTATTTCTTAAGCACTTTTAAAAACAACCACGGTTGACCAAAGTGCCGTACAGGGGATCAGTATAATTATACATACACTCAATAATAAATAAAAACAGTAATAGTAGTACAAATGAGCACACTATTAAAAAACTTAAATTAAAGAATAAAAATTGCAGCACAAAGCAGTGGCGCCTATATTCATAAAAACACTGAAACAAAGACATCTCTAGTTAAAATATAAATATTGATAAGCAAATAGTGAACAATCATGACATTGAAGTTGTTACAAATAATGAAGTTAAATAATATAAAATCTTAATTTTAAAATCTACATTTAGTATTATATATATATATATTAGTTGTTTTGTAAGGCATCTTTAATACAAATTTGCAACACTTATTTAATATTAAAAAAATTATCTGATGATGACTAAGAGCGAGCAGACTCGCATCCTCCATTTAAAACATTATAAGCATATTTTCTCAGGCCTCGCAGCTGCAGGCGAACATTTTCCCCCTCATGATTGGAGTGATCGGGCTCAGACGGCGGCGTGAGTCCGGCTTCTTCTTCTCTCCTTGGAGGAGCCGAGGCCACGTTAGCGGCTCAGATGCTGCGGCTGCTCCTCCAGCACCGCAGCACCGCCGGGACGGCGGCGCCCAGACTGAGCCGCGGCTGCTGCCTCCCGCCACTCCGCTCCGCTGCCTGTTTGTGCCTGCGCGCGCGTGCGTGCGTGTGTGTGTGTGTGTGTGGAAGCGAGCAGCGTCTGGTCTCATTTGTGTCTCTTTCTGCCTGACTGAGTGTGACACTGAGCAATGGCTTCATTCTGTTTTGCAGTCTCTGTCTGCTGGGGATAATGAATAATTAGGCTCGCACTACAAATAACATGCGTTCCTTTGGGAGCCCGAGTCGAGCTCTCGTCTGTTTGGGGAGCACATGTTGGGGATCTTCACCCCGCGCCGCCACTCACCCCTTCACACACTTTTTTCCTTTTTTTTTAAATTGCAAATGAAGCCGTGCATTCATCCCTGTGCGGCTCGGGTCAAACTCTGAGGCACTTCTTCTTCTTCTTCTTCTTCTTCTTCTTCTTCTTCTTCTTCTTCTTCTGCTTCTTCTTCTTCTTCTTCATATCCACCACTGACTGGTCTCTGCTCTCCCGGCGCAGAGTGCTCGCAGGCGGGCGAGGCGGGCGACAACGCGCTGTCGGTGAGCTCCAACGGCGAGGACTCGGAGGAGACTCAGATGAGGCTTCAGCTGAAGAGGAAGCTGCAGAGGAACAGGACGTCATTCACGCAGGAGCAGATTGACGCGCTGGAGAAAGGTGGGACGCAGTCGTGAAGGAAATCAGAAGAACAAACTAAAGTCCTTGTAAAGTGTTTTTCAAGATTGAAAGGGTTACAATTCAGTTTTTAATTGTTGTGCCCCTGTGACCACGTTTCCATTCAGTCCATACTGGGGTTAAGGTCCATATTGTGGTTAGTGAAGCATTGTGAATAAGGCGTTTCCATGGTGAGCAAACAGGGTTGTTCCTGTCTCCATGGTGATTGCAATCAATGGTGATATGGCGATCAAAGCAGCCACGCACAGAGAAGGTCTGCTACAAACCCTGCTTGGCGTAACTTTGCGCTCCCCTTTTTGTGGATCCGTCTATCCCGCTACTTTCTAGCGTCTCCAAATGCCAGGATGTTTGTGTCTTTCATCACACTGATGAAGTGATTGGTTTCCTCCTCACTCCAAAAGTGTGGCGTGGTGTTGCTCTCGCCTTTGGCCATGTTTACAAGGAGTTCCTGGACTCCAAAGACCAAGATTCATTGCTGATAGAACATGAACACAACACTAATTCATCTTCCTTTTGATGTGGAGATGCTGATAGGAGGAGACACATGTCACATGTTCACCTCAGAGAAGGAGGAACCAGGGGGAAGATGAGGGGTTCAAATGGGTTATTGGTGTTTTCATGGCCGCGCACAACCGGGTTATTGCTAATATTCCGCTTATTGACTGCATGGAAATGTAGCCAGTGTCTCCTGGCTGCCATCCTCACCCGACTCTCCACTAACACTCTCACGCTCTCTTCTGGTTCCAGAGTTTGAACGGACCCACTATCCCGACGTCTTTGCTAGAGAACGCCTCGCCAACAAAATCGACCTCCCAGAGGCTCGGATACAGGTTAGCGCCGCCTCACATCACCTCACTGAACCAGTAGCTGAAGGATGACCCTGTTGTGAGTCAAATACATGTAGGTGCTCATCGATGGTGTGACAACACGGTCACGCTAAAACACTGATTATTAATACACGCACCAACAGCTCCTCTAATGGCTCCAATGTTAAAGTGGCATCAAGATGCTTTAACCTTGATGCTGTCGTGGCCAAGATGAACCTGGAAAAAAATCCAAAGTCAGGATCGTATGTTGTATATAAACTGTTGGCCGTGATGAAGGTTCGGGTCGATATCAGGAAGGTTTAAGGAGCCACGGTTCTCCTCCTTTGTAGGTTTGGTTCTCCAACAGAAGAGCAAAGTGGAGAAGAGAGGAGAAGCTGAGGAACCAGCGTCGGCAGGTGTCCAACTCGTCCAGCCACATCCCCATCAGCAGCAGCTTCAACGCCAGTGTTTACCAGCCGCTCCCGCAGCCCACCACGCCAGGTACCCCCCCACCCCCCCCGAGACCATCACTGCCCACAACATGGGACCCGAGCCATGATGTGAAAATGTTCTCCCTTTCTCCTAGTGTCCTTCTCATCGGGGTCCATGTTAGGAAGGTCCGATCCGGTTCTGTCCAACAGCTACAGCCTCCCGGCCATGCCCAGCTTCAGCATGGCCGCCAGCCTGCCAATGCAGGTACCACCACACCACAATCTGCTCTACCTGGCCAACGCAGTTATCTGATGTTTGTGTGGAGGCCGTTCAGCTGAGCCGCTCTGTGTTTGCAGGCGTCCAGTCAGACCTCCTACTCCTGCATGCTGCCCACCAGCCCCACCGTCAACGGCAGAAGCTACGAGACCTACACCCCCCCACTCATGCAGCCACACATCAACAGCCAATCAATGACCTCGTCTGCTACGTCCTCCACAGGTGGGCTTCCATCAAACATCCTGTTTGTCATGTAGCAGTGCTGGATCTGGTGAAAAGATCAAGTGATGGTCAAGAGATCTGCCCTATGATTGATTGAAGTGTCAGCAGTTGCCCTCTGACTAGTTGCGTCCCAATACAATTCTTTGACATCCGATTACTGATATTGCAACCTTGAATAATTGCCAATACCGATAACTTTCCGATACGATATCAGCACGAACCTTAAAGTTAATAATATTCTACAATTGAATACAATAAATAAAAAATACATTGGGAGATCCTGAAAAATAACCTCAATGGATCCAATTTAAAAACAAAAAAATATATTTTTTGTAAGTGCAAAATAACCACTAGAAGTGCTGGAGCAGAGTCTGTATATCAAAGATTTTAGATGCAGGCTGATATACTCCGATACTCGTTTTTTTTGCTGATATCGGACCAATATCTTATATCAGTACTGGATCGGGACATACCTACCGCTGACCTTTGTGTTTGCCATGTCGCAGCTCCGCCCATAAACTAAGGATGTTGTTGCTCATCAGGTCTGATCTCGCCCGGAGTCTCCGTCCCGGTCCAGGTTCCAGGCAGTGAAGCAGACATGTCGCAGTACTGGCCGCGCCTGCAGTGACGCGGCCAGCTCCTGCTACAGCTACAAAACTGTGGGCTCCATCGCTATCTCAAAGCTCTACTGTCACTGACGGCATCACAGCCAATCAGCACGGAGAAAAGACTCTGACGCCGGAGAAGATCCCATACCAACACCCTTAAATGGAGCCGGGGGGGGAGGAGTTCAGGTTGAAAGACCTCTGCGGCACCTGCTGGGCGACACAGGGTGGTGCCACTTGAAGCTACAGTCTGGTGTGGTGGGAGGAGCTTCATCTCTGTGCCGCATCCGCTGAGTCTGAGGACGCTTTGATCACCGAGCTCTGACCTGAGCTGCTCTCAGGAAGCAAAGGAAGGACCGTCCACTCAAACCAGAGTCCACGTCCATGTGAACACGATGGGGGAGGACAGACTAATACTAATTTATATCCCGCTCATGTATTTGTACCAAAAAAACAAAAACAAATGGATAAAGAATCAAAAAGTGAAGCAGAAACGAGGAGAACTGAAGAAATTCAAAATGAATGTGTACAGAATTTCAGAATGTGATGACACGTGCTCGGTATTGTAGACGTCCCGTCCTGGTCTGGACAGGACTCCGATTGTTCATTGAAAAACTATGTGTTTGGAAGGGTGTGTGTGTGTGTGTGTGTGTGTGTGTGTGTGTGTGTGTGTGCTGGGTGGGATAAAGTCCAAAGTTCTTAAGTCCACAAATGTAAAGCAACTAAAACCAACTACTGACGGAGACTGAGAAGAAGAAGCAGCAGAAACGTGGATAGCTACTGAAGCATGACGTCTGAACTGTGATGTCTTTAAGTATAAATCTGATTCTTACTTCAAAGTGTAAAGTATTTGTCTTCTCCAGTCGGCTGGGAGGGTTTCCATAATAAAGATATTTCAAATTATAATCCTTGTCAGACAGTTCGTAGCATTAAGGTCTTTTGTTGAGTCCTCTAATCTCACTTATTCCAATAGGACTTTTGCTTTTTGAAAACACGAACGTCTGAGCTGGGTGGGCTGCTGGGGGCCGCACACAATACAAAAGAAGTTGAAAAGTGAAACGGCCGTTGTTCGAGGTCTCCATCCCACACTTTTTACAAAAGGCAAAAGAAAAGCAGAAAAACTTGCAGTTTCCATTAAGCTTTTATAAATGTGATATTTCGATATTTTATGCGAACACGGCTGAGCTTTCCCAGCCGAACCTGAAGGCACCACTGGACGTCCCCTGTTGCTAGGAACGTACATTTGCTCCATTTACAGCGAAGAGCCGAGTTTTATACGGGAAAATGCCTCAATGGAAACACGGCTAATGAGGATTGTGTGCAGCTGGTTTCTGTGAAGCTCCAGCCAGCCAGTAATCGCAATACACACACAAACACACACTCGCCTCAGGTACACACTGCAAATATAGAAGCGAATAAAAAAAAAAAAGAAACTATTCATGGGCTCCCTCCCTCGCTCTCATTCATTCATTCAACGCGCCATTTCTTTCCATCTTCCAGCGGCCAGCGGGTGGCTGCAAAATGAGAATGAGGTCAACCTCTCCTCATTTACCTAACAAAAGCCTGGAAAAAAAGAGGGAGAAAGAGGAGCTGACGGCTGTCACCCAGAGAAAGAGAGGCGGGATCAAAGACAGATGACCTGCAGCTCCGCTCTGAAGACTTCCATTCCATTACATCTGGCACAATCCACATCATGTCAGCACCTATCAATTACTGTCCGCATCAAACAGGATTATGGGAGTTCTAATCATCAAAGAGCATTTGGGGAGAGATCAATGATGGCGTCCCACCTTCCATCACCGTGACAAGATGGTGAGGCTGCTCTGCTTGCTGACGCACCTGCAGGAGGCTGAAGGCCCCACCGGCTCCCCTCCCCCCACCCTCCGAACGCTTCCTTTTAGTCATATCCAAAGAATCACAATACAGCAGCATTTATATCTAACATTATTTGCAGACACATTCAGAAATTATTCCTAAAGTGATCTAATAACATCATTTGTAATTATTTGATGTTTGCAGTTGTAGCACCGTACCAACCTTACCGCATACCGTCATTTCCACCATAATGATTTTTCCACCATTATATACGTACTGTGTTCCTAAAAGCTTCCACCAACCACAAACATTGTCAAACGGACGCTTGATTTTAGCTGCAGCAGCCAATGAGAGCCGCGGTGGAGCCTCCTCACAGGACGTTGGTGCAGCAACACTTCAATGTGGCATATTTAGTCTCGCCCCCGTTTAGATCAACAAAAACACGTATCACTTCACCATGAGAAGGGCCTCAAAATACATTCACCAAATAATTGAGTTACATGCTGGTCAGTAATCAAATTACATCAGACCGAAATCACCTCAGAGGGAACTGTTGACAAAACTGAGAACAAGACTTTTTTTCACATCACACTTGCTCGGTTGCCAGAAATACTGACCAAATGTGATTAATCCACCTCTCAAAATAGTCCCAAAGCTGTTTGAAAGGAGGAAATCTGGGCTGAGAGTTGGAGTTTGGAACTACTGACTAATGATCAATCATATGGAATCCCCCGTATTGACCTTATTTGAGGCCAATTTGTTTTCAGTCTAAAGCTGCACACATAAACGTGAAGCAGCACAAGGAATAAATTGTATATGTTGTGAGCAATAAGCACAGGCATCCATCCATCCATCCATCCATCTATCCATCCATCCATCCAGTCGTCATCCTGTCAGAGATATCAACTGGCCGTCACATTCGTCTCCCACAGCTGCTGATACAGCTTCATACAAATAATCATCATTTACATTCTAATTAAAAATCATCATTATGTTGGATCATTTACATCCTAATGAAATACATTTGCATGGTAATCACGGCGGGGCAGCATTGTGACAGACACGCATTCTGTCTTTTCACGGACAAATGAAGAGAAGGACGGACGGTGAGGACATAAAGAGAGATAAAGGCAGAGTGAAATGAAAATGCACGGAACAGATGGGAATCAGCCGGCTCTTTGATTCTCTCTGACATCTCTATTCCGTCTTGGGGGCCCATTTTTTTGCGCAGAGGCATCCGTAGACACTGGTCTTAATAAACAAACTGGTATTGTGATGAATTTACTGTCCTGCAGCCTGTGATAACAAACACATGACAGACCAAGAGGTGACGACCACAACAGAAGCTTGTCAACTGCCAATGGAGAATTATTTCATCAATGAAGACATCCTATCACTCCAATTATTCACTTATTCAATCTCCCTCAGCGAAAACCAGGCACATGCCCCCATTCACATTACATTACAGATGCACATAACAAGCAGCCAGAACGCTCAAAAATGGACCGTCTGTGTAAATATAACCCTCAAACCAGTGCTCACCCTGAAGCCATGGGAGGGCCAACCACAGCCAACAAATCTCTGTGAGAAACTCCACACAAAGATGAGCCCAACCAACTGGATCAACTGAGTATTGCCAGATTTGAAGCCGTCTAAGGTATGAATTGACGACTTTCGAGACATTCTGGAAGAGATAAAATGGCGGACAACAGAGTTTGAATCTTTGTGTCGTAACCGCCAAGACTGCAACACTCACTGCCACTTTTTTAAGTTCTCCCAGTTGTCATGGCGATGGATGTGAAGACAAGCACGATCCATAGTTTAGAGAAGCCGTAAGAAGCCAGTGTGATAAGCTGGGTAACATGGATCGCTGACAGGGGAAGGTGTTTTGTTGTCATTCAGATTTGGACACAGAAATCTTTGGGGATACTGGGCTCTTTGGCTTCACCAAACCTGGACCTACAGTCCTGCTGACTCTGTACCGTACGTGTATGTGAGGGAATTTAATTCTCCTTTGGATGAAGATCGGCCAAACGTCCAGGCGAGTTCTGACGCGTCGAGCCGGCTCCCGAGCCGGAGCATTATAAAGGTCCTTGCTCTCGGTATTAGAGGCTTTTCTTGGGGACAAAGGGGGGGCGGCGCTGGCCCCCGCACATCAAATGCGAGAGGTCAAACTGATCCACGTATCAAACAGAGAGGCCGTGCCAGGCCACACAGCACACTGGGAGGATGGACTGGCCCACACACTGGACGGCCGCCACCGACAACACAAGCCCGGCCGACTTACACCACCTCTGGCAGCTCGAGTGCTCCGTCCCTCCCCAGCCTTTCTCCTCCTCCTCGCCTCCCGCTTCGGACAATCTTCTTATGCTACAATAGCACGGAGGATCCCCTTTGGCTCCACAATGGCGTGCAGCTACGGCGCGGACAATCCCGTCCGGCTACAAAGCACAACATTCTCTGCTGCTCAGCTTCAATTAGCTGTGCTCTGATACATCTCAATACAGACTCAATACAGCTCCAGCGCCATTTAAATATGGCTCAAAACATCTCAATTCAACCTCAGTGCTCCTCAATGCAGCTTCAATTCTCCGTCGCCGCATCTTAATACGGCTCAGTACATCTCAATGCAGCTACAGCAGATCTAAATGCGGCCTCCGAGCAGGTCTGGGGCGCCATTCAGGGGCTCAGATTCACTACCTGTAGGCCCCAGTGTGCCGGGCTCCGTTTGTTTCAGCCGGGGATGAATGAGCGACAGAATGGAGGGAATTTCGGACGGGACGCTGAGTCAAGAGTTCAGCTTGACTCATAACGACGGGGGTTAACACTGACTTAACAAACTGAATGGTTGTCAGCACCAGAGAAGAGAAGTATGTTGGCGGGCAGGAGGAGTCCTGAAAATGACCAACTCTGAATCAACTGTTATCTGGCGTAAAGTGTGCCAGTGTTTACTGTCCTCTCCTCAGCCCTCAATGGGAGGATAAACACTCTGACCACAGGCTTGGGGAAGCTCGGCTGAAAGGACCTGAAGTCAAAATGTTTGTCTTTGTCTTTGTGTTGATGGATCCAGGTTCATTTGGATGAGACTTACATCATTTTTGAAACTCAAATTCCCATTAAATTATCATTACTGTCAACAATGGAAAGACGAGTGCAGCCGAGCAGTGACGCCACAACAATTACGTGTAACAGGTTTTCAAATTTGCCTCTGAAGGAAAAAAACACCTGAGACTGAGCCACTTTAAAGGAACATTTCTGCAGCTCTCTCCTGTAGGCCACTAAACAAAAGTGCTAGCTTAGCTAAATAACACACCAATGAAAATGACTTGATGCTCTTTGTTGAATTTGTGGGAATAAAACGGGTTTAACAGCACTTAATTAAAAATTGGTAATTAGACTTGATTGAAAAAAACACTGAACTGGAAGAAATGAACAAAAATGATGTGTGTGCGTCATAAACATTTTTTTATTTCAGCTCTCCAGGCACTTTCTTTAATATTCTCCTGCAAACATTATCTTTCAACAACTATAATGTATCTTTTATCTTTATTTGCAGTATTTCTTGCATTTATTTGCATAATATTGATATGTTTGGACCCTGACATCCTGAGCTAACTCACAGTGGCGTGTTGCCACCGCCTACGTCCTCGGCTGACCTCCCTGCAGCAGCTTTATGTGGATTGTTGCCAGTGTAGGTGAGTCACAGGTCAGCTGTGGTCCAAACGTTGCTTCTCCATTTGGAGATCTTTTAAAAAGTGGGTCTACTCCCCCGTCTCCACCACTGGGCCTTTCAGTAATCTCTGCCCATCCACTGTGGACGAGTCGTCTGCGTTCACAAAATTTTGCGGCGGATTTGGTGATGTTTAATCTTTATTGCACTTCCTCTTTGCCCGATTAAATCCTCCTCCATTTTGTTAATGAGCGCTCCATCACAGTAATGACACCTTGAGTGTAATTGTGGGGGATCCGACTTTGTGGTGTGTGCGGATTGGACGCAAGTTTATGTCTATTCAGGTGGGAATTAATGTGACAAAGTCAATAAGTCAGAGTCTGCTTGTTTGTGCAAATACGTACTCACATATTCACGGACTCTGACACTTGGATGAGTTAATTAATTCTAAGTGACTGATTGTTTGTGTCTCTACTTGTTTTATCAACCTAACTCGCTTTCATTTGTTGTTCAGCTGCATGAACTCAAATCTGAGTGTTATGATTGCTTACGGACTCAATAAAAAATATAAGGAGACTAGAGAAATCAAGAAATAGAAAACCCCTCTTTAAATTGTGATTAAATACATCAAAATTAATAAGCAACCCGGTTATTTATTATCTGTACCTGTGATGTGACCGTTCACACGTTAGCAGACAATCGGTACATATTCTGAAATTCTATTTGCCACCAGTGTGCAGGGAGGCGGCACTGAAATGCCCCTGATGTTACATTCAGATAAAGACATAGTTTTTTTGAAGGAAGCTGGTTTACAAATGCAACCTTAATGAGGAAGAAAAAGGCAAGTATGATTAGGAGTCAATTTCTAATTCTGCAGTGAAGTGACGCTAAGTGCTGAAGTGCTCTTGAGCCAGAAATAAGCTCTGAGGTGGATGGTTTGTGTGTCTGAGCTGGTTTTGATGACAGATGAGCACCTTAAGTGTGTGTTATTGTGGTGCAGTGAGAGGCCTGGCCGCCCTAACGAGGGGCCGCACCGCTGTGAGGGCCATTAGCTCCTCATCCTGGCCGGCTCCTCTGGCCGAGCTAAGAGGCTTTCCGCCCGCGCACTGATGCCCGGAGCCCCGAACAAAACAACAAGGCTGGAGAGCTCAGAGCTGCCGCATAAATACAGCCGCTGTTCAGAGCCTAACTGGCTTTGGCGGGGAGGGACGTCCAGTAAGAGGCTTCCCCTCAATACAAGAGCACTGCACAATGGGCGGGGGGACACTGAGAGGTGATGAAGACGTCCAGCCCACCCCGCCGACTTAAAAGGCCGACCCCCAACAAAGGCCTGATCAAGTGTCCGAATAAAGCCTCCTCACACGGGGTCGCTGTAACCTGCTGACCCCGCTGTGATTGCTGATAATGACGGGGGGACGGGAGGCAACGGACGGGGGGCAACGGACGGGGGCCGCCGCCAACTGACCGCCAGCTGCAGAGTCACAGACTCGGATCCAAAAGATTGGACGAGAGTGGGACCTCCTTTGTCCTGCATACCTTTTTCTCTTCTTTGAGGCTCTTTTTAGAACCACTGAAGTCTATATTTAGCAGCCGCCTTGCGATCAAATGACTCCAACAGGCTGCTTTATCTGCTCCAAACCACATTATGGAAACTTTTCTTTGTTACCGTTTGGTGACTCCTCAATCTCCACCATTTGCTTGGCAATCGTTGGAAACCAGTCCAAAGGCCGGATGCTAACCTTGGTCTACACTTCACACTACCTCTGAGAGTGTGAAGCCTCTAAACGCCCTCCGAGGTTTCACACCATCAGCAGGGTTTGTCATCATTATGCTCCTGACTACAGTTGTTTTCCTGCGGGCCCTCGGGGGCCCGACTGACACATGGGAACACCCAGGAGGCCCCGCCATGTTTCAGCCTGCCACGCACGCACACACACACGCACACACACACACACACACAAACATGCAAGCAAACAATGGTGTGTGCCCGTGTGTGTGTGTGTGTGTCGCTCTCTGAGGGTTTGCAACGATTCTTGACGGACACTCCCTGCCCTGGGGTTTCTATAGCAACAGGCGTGTCATAACACTTCTCTCCAGCGGCTTCCCGGGCTGTACAGGCCTCGTTATCGGAGCGCCGGCTTCGAGGGCGCTCTGACTGAGGAGGGAGAGGTTTCCATTGGTTTGGTTTGTTTCAAAGGGTTTGTAGTTCTCTTCACACACACACACACACACATTTTAAATTATCTGCACCAATTTCATATGGTGCGATTCTGTGCAGTGGGCAGGGCTCCGGACTCCTAGATGTCGAGTGTCCAAAGTCTGAGAGGCTGGTAAACCCACTTTGAAAACTATCCAATCAAATCCCGGCCGGTCCGATGTCGGGCCGGGAGGTTTGAGCATCGTTTGAGGAAAATATCTTCCTTTGTCTTCCTTTTGACACTACAATGCCTCATCTAGCAGCAGCTTCAGCTTTTACACTCACAAAACAGAGACACTAACAATGTGCGTCTCTGCTAGGGTCGCCGGGACGACGACAGCTGGACGAGTGCGGCGGCGGCGCCGCCTCTCTGGATCCTCTAATTGCCTCTTCGGCTCGGCTCTTCTGCTCGGTGGCAGCGTGGCTTCAGCAACAACTTGTTTAAAGGCAGTGTATAAAAGGGGGGGGGATGTTTGGAGGCCCCTCCTGGAAAAAAAGGGACCCTTTGGGAGCCACTCAGGCTTCGGGTTTCCCCTGTTTCCCTCACAATGGACTCACAGAGCCGAGCCTTTCTGTGTGTGTGTCGCCGTTTACACAAAAACAATACAAACACGTGAGGAGCCCAGTGTGCGCTCAGTCAAGCAGCTATCTCTGACTTTGCTCTTTGTTGCCAACCAGTGCAGACACAAACACATATACACACACACACTCTGCGCTGAATAAGTGTAAACACACACACAGGCTAAGTGATTTTTGCTGAGCCACTGAGCAGGGCGTCGGGGAGGAAAGCGAGAGTAAACAGCGTCTTTGTGCGCTTCATTTACACAACGCGCCGCCCGCCACTAAAGGAGCCGCAGGAATTGGTGTGTGTGTGTGTGTGTGTGTGTGTGTGTGTGTGTGTGTGTGTGTGTGAAGTGATTTGTCCGGCAAACAATGACGAAACGCTGGGAGACCCGTGCGGAGAAGGAGGGCCTCATACAGGGGAGGGGGCGGAGCCTCAGCGCTAATACATGAGTTATAATTCACATGTATTACATTTAATTTGAAATAAAAAACTGTGGTTAATAATAAGGAAGTAGATCAGAATTAGACCTTAGATTAATTCATTTTCAAATATATTAATTGTATTTTGTATTCATCACATCATTTGAATTATAGACGTGTGCATTTTTAAATATTGAACATGTATTCATTTATTTAAGTATTTTATATATATTCATATAAACATTTTTTTTCAAGACAAACTGCAGTTTCTTCCCCATTTTCTTCCTCTCTCCATAGCGTGTGCGTGCGTGTGTGTTTATGTGAGCGTGTGTGTGTGTGTGTGTGTGAGTGTGTGTGTGTGTGAGTGTGTGTGTGAGTGTGAGTGTGTGTGTGGGGTTAAGGGTTGACAGTTCTGCCATCCTCCTGCTCTTCACTTGAATGAGGCGACTGATGTACAAGCCGAGCAGCTAATGATGGAACATTCTCTCTGTCATCAGGTCACACATGACAGCGAGCTGCTGTCAGAGCTGCTCCTCCTCCTCTTCCTCCTCCTCCTCTTCCTCTTGCATCTTCTACTATCTGAATCAAACTCTGGAATTACAATATCCTTTAATGAGAAACGCATGTATGTGTGTATATGTGTGTGTGCGTGTGTGTGTATGTGTGTGTGTGAGTGAGTGTTTTCATACTGATGCAGGAACGAGCACACTGTCATATTTACATGAAGTCCTAACAGTGTCACACCGTTTTGGTCCATAGAGATCCAGCGTTGATGTCAAGTAACCCCGCTGACCCAGTAACCCACCTCACACTGCTGCTCATACTGATGGTCTTTTTTTATTTCCATTTAAATGAACTTTAATATCTTTAATAGCTGCAAACGCTGCCAGTTTGTAATGCCAAGAAAGTTTTTTATCCTTCAATTTTCCTCCAGATTTGATTTGATGATTTATTGAACAGAATATTAGATTTTTTTCTTATCGCAGATAAATCGTGTTTTGTTGTCTTGTTACCAAACTTTGCTGCATCTGGTATAAAGAGATGATAATTTGGAGCGGTGAGGGATGAGTGACAGGTAGTTAAGATGTATCGATCACTGATAAATGGCGCCGTCTCCCCTCGTTAATGGCGTGTGTGAATGCAGAGGGTGGAGCTCATCGGCCTCGTCAGCTGGTGGAGCACTGACAATGGTGTGGTGGGAGGTGAGGGCAGATAGCTGGGGGGGCTTAGGGGGGTGAGGGGGGCAGGACTCGTGTGGGGGGGGTGGCTATCGGTGGCCTGTGAGCCAACACAGATTACTCACGCTTAACCTGGACTGAAGCTGCTTAGCATCGGCGAGGACACACTGCCTTTATTCTATTCTGTTCCATTCAGACCCCCCCGCCCCCCCCCCCAACACAACACCTCCAGCACCCGGGGGGGGGGCAGGAGAGTGGGGGTCTCTTTTCTTTTTCAGAGCCTGAGCACAACAATGTCAGCTTGTTGTTCAGGCTTCTCTTTTCAACATTTGACCATTTTTTCGTTTTTTACTTCAATTTCTTCAGCTTCTCTCGTTAAGGTGGCTCTGTCCACAGACCCCTGCGCTTCATTTGTTGTCATATATATTCATTCTTATGCATCACTGAATGTAAACAAAGGTGGCTGTGTGTGAAGTGTGAATCTTTTTTGCTCTGCAGCTCTAAAGGGAACTTTTCTGTTTGTTTTGTGCATTAAGAATTATTTGAATAATAATAATCAAATCATTTTTTCATTTTTCTTTTTAGCAAACAATAAGCCTCGTCAAGCCTTGAATTCTTTGCATTTTCACAGCTATGCGCCTTGTTAATACTGCAGGAACATCAGCACACTCGTAGAAACAGTAACAGTAACAGGCACTGTGAAATACGATAAAAATGACTCGTCACAGCTCTGAGATGGTGCGGCTGAGTGGAGCTGAATGAAGCACCGTCACACACGAACGGCCGAGCACCAACCCCACTCCGCCGCTCCTCCGACTTTGCACCGCTGAATAAAAAACAGAGTCATTGTTGTCACTTTGCAAAATTTGCTGCTCACGCAAAACGACACGTGGAAGGTCGGCGCTGCTTCCTGAGGACCGTCCCAACCGTCTCCCTCCAAGCCTGATCGAGGTCCCACCTCAGTGCTGCTCCACCCACAGATCACACACCTTCACACCTCCACCTTCTCTGGAGTCGCCATGAGATCAACTTCAAAGCAGCAACACTTTCTCTCCAGTCTGATTTTGATTGACTTTCTTCCGGCGCTGAGGCCCAAGCGCAAACCCCGCCTCTGCCGCCACTCAGGCAGCTCTGAGCAGCGAGGGGGAATGACAGCAGAATCCCCCTAGTGGCCGAGCAGAACCTCGCCTCCCTACTTAAACACTGCAAAGTGCCGTCTAACTGACCTCATTTGTTGTGTTGTTTTAAAGTGAGAACCTAGAATGAAAGTAGAAAGTGGAGCCACACACTCGGAGCTCCGATGTGACTGTTTCAAAGCTAAATGATAAGTAACTTTCAAAAATTATGCATGATTTTCCACTGACTGACCGACAGCTTCATCCCACAAGCGATCAGAATGCTGAGCTGCTGATCAGCTATTTGCAGACGATCGCACCGGAGTTATAGTTTCACTTTCTAAACGATTCCTCACTTGGTGGTTTGAACTGACACTTTAATCACAGGCTGCTGCTGCTGAGGACCATTCAACAGTCACTCCAATGACAGACTTGCTGCTAAATGTCTCAGTGTGTGTGTGTGTGTGTGGGGGGGGGGGGGGNNNCTGATTTGATTCGAGGATTTTGATTAGATGTGTATTTGTAAGCGAAGGACGACAGGTGGACATTTGCTTTGTGCTTTCATCTTTTCTCTTAAGTGCATCTTGTCCTGTGATGTAACATTTTTAAAATGACGTTTAGCAGCCGGCGCATCAGGCTTTGACCCGGCGCCGAGCTCCCACACGCGCTAACAGGCTGCTACCAGCAAACACAGCGGCAGCCGGGCGGTGGGCCGGGCAGTGGGATGGGGGGCGGCTGCCCAAGCGGCCGAGCAACTCCCGTTTCTTCATCATTGCAACGAGGAGGAAGAGAAGCTTTAAGCTAATAACAAGCTAACAACACACTAATGAGTTGACAAGGTCTGGGGCTCTGAGAGGCCTCGTCTGCCACAGCCAATTAGTCAGCACCCGACGGGGCAGCGCCTCTTATTAACACACTNNNCCCCCCCCCCCCCCCCCCCACACACACACACACACGCTCTCACAGCTTCACTTTGCTACACTAGTTTCCAGGAAGTGGGCGTGTCCACAGGTGCCCGTCCATCACCATCATCATCTGACATCGATGTGTAGAAATCAATCAAAACACTCATGGAAATGTTTAGATTTGTTACCAAAAAAAAAAGGGAAAGAAGAAGCTGACCTTTGACCTATTTTTGATATTTGTGTGAAAGCATCTAACCTTTACAATCAGGGCACTGTCCTGCCCTCCAGTCAGAGGAGTTGATCGGTACAAATCAGCTTTCATCAGCATTTTCATGAATAATAATAACAATCAGCCTTTTCAGCAGCGCGTGTTTTAAGTGAAGGCAAAAACTTTTTTTAAAGGAAATGTGGCAGTTATCGGCCTCGCTCTGCCCGAGGAGAGACAGGAGGTGGAGGTGTGTGACACGTACGCTCCCACAAAAAGAGTAGAAGAAGAAGAAGATCAAAGTGGTGGTGAGCGTCTTCCCAGCTCAAAGGCTCAAAGTTTATTTTGTGATTTTACTTCTATCTAGCTGGAATGTTATATTTTACAGTGCGGTGTGTGTGTGTGTGTGTGTGTGTGTGTGGGGAGTTGTGGTTACAGTGTTGTTCGGTGTGTGTGTGTGTGTGTGTGTGTGTGTGAGGGGGGGGGGGATTGTAGAAAGTGATCTAAAGCACTCTAATTACAGGTGGTGTGTTGGTGAAAGTGATTTTGTGTCCCAGCACATCTCAGCACGGCTCTGTGTCTGTCACATCAATATTCAACCAACCCCTCATTTAAACATCAGCTGTCACACACACACACACACACACACACACACACACAATCCCAACCCCCCCCCACACACGCCTAGAAAATCTTCAACACCGACAATGACCACTATTAATGACAGAAAAAAATAATTAGTACAGGAGGATCCTAACAACCCCCCCCCCCCACCCCCCCGTCTGTCAATCTCCAACTTTCTCTGACCTTCTTTTTCTTCTCCTCCTCTGATATGGATGGACGGATGGATTGGGGGGGGGGGGGTGATGGAGGAGAGATGATGGTCTCTGTCAGCTGTGACCTTTGCGCGCGCAGTGACCGGCCGCACAGCAGAGTCATTACCAGCCTTTATCCCTTTGTCTGTCTGTCTCCGTCCCGCTGCGAGGAGAATAGCTCTGTCATTTAGGACGACGCTTCTCAACCGGGGGCTCTGGACCCCCCGCCGGGTCACAAGATAATTTTGCAGGGTAACAGGATATAGTTCCACTATACAAATGAT